>CM076576.1:895863614-896151114 GCA_034641835.2 Pinus albicaulis
TGAATTATGTTGCATGGAAGGACCGCATGGAGGCTATATTATATGATAATGGGTTGTTGGAATTCGTGGACAAATAGATTCCAAAGCCTACTTCTAATGATGCTGCTCGTGTGGAAGCCTGGCGAAAGAAACAAGCAAAATGTCGAAGGATTCTGTTGGAGGGCGTAAAGGATCACATTGTATCCAGCCTGCATGGAAAGTCTTCTCCATATTTGATGTGGAAAGCCTTGAAAAATCTGTACCAAAGCAAGAGCGACCAAAGGAAGCTGGCGCTCAAGGATAGACTAAGAAACATCAAGATGGAGAAAGGCGACAGCATCGCAAAATACCTCACGAAGTTCACTCAGTGCAGAGATGAGCTGGGAAGTGTGGGGGTGACTGTCGAACAAGAGGACTTGGTTGACCTGGCTCTCCTTGGTCTTCCGAAGGCTTGGCATTCCTATCAGGATAGTGTCAATGGTCGGGAGAAGTTGCCGGGATGGGAGCGACTGTGGTCGGATCTCATGCAAGAGGAGATCAGGAGGACTACCAGGGACGGATCTTCATCAAAGGTATCTGATGAAGAAGACTGTGCTTTGGATGCCAAAGAAAGGAAGGGGAAGGGAAAGGAGAAGGCTTCTCAATCCGGTGCGGATGGTAAAGAGCGTGACATGTCCAAAGTGAAGTGTTTTCACTGTCACGATCATGGACATTACGCCACGAATTGCCCAAAGAAGAAGAAGAACAAGCAGGTTGCTGGAGCTACAGCTGGTGAGGCTCTTGCCTCGCAATTTGAGCTAGACTTCTCATTGATCGCATGCATGTTGTCTAGTGCATTGGGATCGGGGTGGTATATTGATAGTGGCGCTTCCTTTCACATGACGGGAGATGCAAATATTTTCAGTGACTTGGTGGAGAAAGGTCTCCAGATGCATGTTGAGTTGGGCGATGGTGGACGATACAATGCGACCGGCATTGGTACCATAACCTTTTAGAGGGAGTCAGGTAAACTCATTCTTTTACAAGATGTATTGCATGTACCAGGTCTAACAAAGAATTTGATCTCAGTCGCAATGTTAGAGGATAAAGGGTATGAAGTTGTCTTTAGAGAAGGAAAAGTTTTCCTTTGGCACAAGGCAACGGGACAAGTCAAGAAGGTTGGGATTCGAGCAAAGAATCTCTACAGACTTGAAGTAGATGGGATGTCTACGGAGCTTCCTACTGTTGGGAAGCGGAAGGAAGACATGCAACTGAAGCTTGAGAGGGAGCAAGTGTTGCATGCAGGCGAGAAAGACATGCAATTGGTGCTTGAGAGGGAGCAAGTTTTGCATGCAGGTGATAGTGAACCTCGGGATGTGGAGCAGCCACAAGAGGATCATGGAGTGGAAGAGACCACCCATGCAGAGAAAGTTCGTGCCAGACGAGCAGAGGGAGTGCATGCAGCTATACCACTAGGTATGAGGTGGGGCGACATGCATGATTAATCCCATGAGGAGATTTCTGGGCAGATTCATGAGATGGTGTGGATCTCATGGATTGAACCTGGCTACAAGGTGCCCACAGCGCAACAGTAGCAAGATCATTTTTAGTGATGCAGGAAGATCAAAGTGATAGTGTCGGATACTGGAGCGTGGATCAGAGTTGACAGCAAGTGCAAGAGTGCATGGGTGCAAGAGTTCAACAGCGCAGTGGTTCCTAATGACATGTGCAGTTGGCCAAGCAGAAGTCGAAGACTTTGATGATAGATGCTAGATGCATCAAGACTGATTGAGTTGTTTGGAGCCTATTCAATTTCAGAGGAGTTGCAGAGCAGATGCATGGAGTTGCATGGCGCTTGTGAAGGTTGCAGGGCGAATGCATGGAGTTGCATGTTGCATGCAAAGAAAGTCCTTTCTTGTTGAGAGGGAGTGTTGAAAATGGCAACAAGAAACAGTGAAGGAGGCCTCCTGAAACATGTTTCACGATCTTAGTTGGAAATTGATCACCTAAACTAGGTGGGGACCACACATGTGATTTTTGTCGAAAAATCTATTTTTAGACTATGTCTATTTTTAGACATATGGAGCATGGTCCAGGGATTACAGTATGTTATTCTTGGAGTATTGGTCATGTTGGTAAAAATAGATGGACATCTATTTTTTGGACCTATAGGTCGAAGTCTATTTTTAGACTGCCTATCCTAAAAATAGGGAAGTCAAATATTATTTACCCTTAATAATATTTGGACTCTATACTTCAGTTTACTCTCTTGGAGCACTTCAGTTTGACCCCCAGAGGTGGGGCATGCAGCTGCCAGAAGTATTTATGCTTTTCCTATGGGTTAGTTGAGCTAATGCATGGTTGACTTCAGTTAGAGCTCAAGTGGCAGAGTTCGGTGGAGTTGATGCGACAGTTAATGGAGGTGGTGTTCTGGTTAACTAGTTGAACTAGTTGTATTTAGTTTAACTGGTTAATACACTAGAGATGAGTGGTGTGAATTAAATATTATTTAATTCACAAATTATTAACTCATTATTCAACTAAAGAACACATCAGTTTAACTCAGTGCATGGACAGTTCAGTGGCTACAAGTGAAAGAGGTAGATGAAAGGGTTGAGTTAGCTATCAGTTGCGACATCAGTTGTGCATGAGATTTGCACCACACTTGGAGGAAATTACCAATGACAATTGCACAGTTGGAGCCAGTGATATTCGAACCTGGATCTCTATTTAGACCAGCCTTGATTGCGCAATAGAGGCAGAGAAGTAGTGGGTGTGTTTTGAACCTGTGACTTGTTCAAAACCAAGCTAGTTTTTGTGTAGCTTTGGGAGATAGTACTGAGTACTTGTGAGGAGTTTGTACTATGTATTTTCTGCATGTTCTCTCCATTTATAATATACTATAGCTGGGGGTTTTCAGCTGTAATCTTTCCCCATACATACTGTGTTAATGTGTGTGATGATTTGATGTGCTATCGCTTCTATTCTTTCCGCATGTGACAATTAATTGTAGAAGAGATTATGTGTTATGCATGCAATTCGAAATTGATGTGTGATCATGTTAATCTCCATTGAATAAGTGATTTATTCAGCAAATTTCTCCATAATCTTAAGTCAAAAATCAATGTTCTAAAAGTAAGAAGTTGTGCATGGCCTTGGGCTGGAACATGAGCTTCACCCTAATCTTTGTTTGAGTTTTGACTTAGTAAAGAGCTTGAGAATGAACTTATTTTCAGCCTACTTCAAGAATTTGGAATCAATTCGATTTTGAGCTTAAGTATGAGATTGAGGATGGGATTGAGTTTGAATTTGGGTGTATATTTGAATCTTTCCTTGTGAATTGACCAACTATGCATCCGAGAATCAAATTGAGGCTCCAAGTCTCGTACCTATTTAAGCTTGGAATCCATCAAACTTACTATTTAGTGGGGCCAAAATTATCCTTGATAAGGTACAAAATACAATTAAATTATAAATACTATAAAGGATTATTCATTGATATAAATGAGACCCACTTCGTTAAATTATAATGTTGAAATATTGTAATCTTAACACAATCAAGTATCAGATAAGTAATAGGATGAAGCTTATCATTTTCTATGCACGAACTCAAGAATTGTAAAAGGAATAGGACCACAACCATCGCTTATGATTAACTGATCGTAAATAACTATTTAAGGGGCCCGTCACTTCACTAATGTTCTATTTCACGAGGATAATATTTCACCCTTGGATCATACAAAAGGATTCCATTTTTTGTTTATTTTTTCTATAATATTCTATAAATAACTTAATTTTGACCAATGACATGCACAAAATGGTACTTAATAAATGCTTCAATTCCAAAATAAATAAGAATACAAATTTCCATAAGAAAATATGTCTCTATAATGTCTACTCTAATTCTTTGGAGCACTCCATTAAAAAAATTAATTTCTTGTACTTTGAAAATTTAAATACTTTGTAATTGTAAGGTGCTCAACACCATTGTGAAAGCATTGAAAACACATTTCGGTGACTCAATTGTGAAAGGGTAGGAATTTCATTTGTTATAAAAATTGAATTTTCATCGTGGAAATTGCATGTAAAGATGCCTACATAGGAGTATCACGAAAGTAACATGGCTATTGCTTTCTAGAGTATCCTTGGATATACAAATCAGCTTGATTGGGATTAGCCGGAATATTGTTCAAATTTTATGGTGACTCCTTCATCCATTTCTCATGTTGTAAGATTCTTTTTTAAATACACCTAAGAAAATGTTGTGTTATATGAAGATGTGTTGATGATGCTATTTAATTCATATCTTGAACATCTACAAAGGGATTTACTTTTATATTCTTCCATTCTCAAGAGAATATCATCTCTAAGCAGTAAATTTTACTGAGAGATTCTTAAATATTGTGGCCCAAGATTCTAGATATATGAAGAATCCTATCAAGATCTATCGCACACTTAAGCAAGAAGGTCTTCTTTACCTTTTAGGAAATGATGATGACACATTTGTAGAAGAAGAAGAAGTACTTACTCACTTCCCCAAGGATAATTGAGCTTCAAGTGTGAAAGTGAGCCTTAGGCTCTCCCAAATTTTGATGATATGCACAATTTTCCATAAGAGGGTAAGGAGAACCGTTTTCAAATAAAATAAGATTTGATCATTCATTTCTAGAAGAAAACTATGCGGTTGTTTAAGTCAAGAAGTTCACGATATGTTTGGAAAGCTAACGAAGAGAATTTTTTCACCTTGTATTTCGTGACTCCGAGTGGCTCGTGTTTATTTATCCATATGATAGAATTAATATTAACTCGAGCTCATGAATGTGATAGTTCAAATTTTAGCCATCATTACGATAAATATGAGGAAGATCTGGAATGACAAATTGTTGTGCGCCGATGCAACAAAAAATGTGCCTTTGACTTCGCAAGTGACAAATCCTTAGTATGTTAGCGAAACAAGAGAAGCATAAATATTATATGATTTTTAGGATGCTCTAGTTTATGACACCGAAGGAGAGGATGAATACTTTTATGATAGTGTTATATTCATGTTTATTGAAGATCAAAAATGTAAGTAATGAGGTTTTCAAATCAATATAAGAGCAATCTAGAAATGAAGCATTCCTTCTTGCTTCAAGAAGGATCATATTACAAGTAAATGTTCTAAAGACACATATTAGGAATTACTAGCAGCAACCCCACAAAAGTGAAATATTCTTGGTCTAATTCAAGGTAATAAAGGAGTAATAATAATATAGAATTGTAAAGTTTCAAAAAGTGTATGCATGTAGAAGGAGGCCTTAATGAAAATATAGCCAAAATTTGGGCCGATTAATATTGAAGTTGATCATCATGTGACCGAAAATAAAATTGCTTTCAATGAATCTAATGAAATTTTTTAGGCTAATGTTACACACGATGATCACCGTACTCCGGAAAAATAATATGCAACAATAAATTCTTAATAGAGGTAGCATCATCTGATGCAACCCGAGAGTATCCTTGAAAAATAAGAAATTGGACATTTTACCAATTCTTTATTGGTAGAAATTGGGCATGATGGAATTGTGGGTGTTAATGTAGTTCCACTATAAAGATGATAAAATGTTTAAAGAAGGTAATGCTTCTCGCCACAAAAATGATAAAACCGATGCTTGGAGGTAAGGATGAGAAACACAGAGGCTTCCCAAATGTATTCTTCGGTTCCAACAATGAATTTACTATGCCGAAAGAAAGCTTATGGCCATAATTTTGCGTAGTTATGTTTTTCGTTCCACGGATAAACTAACCTCCCCATTCCTATTGGTAAATAATAGTTATCAGAATATACAGACCCACATTGGATGATGGGTGAAGAAGAAGGATGTGGATAAAGAGGAGAAGCCAACAAAAAAAGAGACAAACGATGTTTTTATGAGTGGTCTTAAAATTAATACCATTGAGGGAAAGTTTTGTGAATTAAGAAGGGAAAAAAGAATGAATTCCAATGATATTGATGAATACCTTTGTTATGATGTGGATGACAAGAGGCATGTTGAAAATATTAATATGAGGGCTAGTGATGACTATGACAAACATGTAGAACTTACATGCAAAGGAGTTCCCCGTTCTCGATGGCATAATATGTGCATAGTGAGATGATTGGAGAATAAGTATATACAGCTATCGACAAAGAGAATATATAGATTGGTGACTTGAATAGATTTTCGTAATAAAAACAAATATAGAGATTTGTTTGTTATTTTATTTTATTTTCGTAAAACTCCCGCGTGCAATGAAAAAAATATTGGGCTTGGAAATATCAATGCTATATATCAAGAGCATGAAGTGGATGTTATGACAAGAGAATACCCAAAATGCATAGGCAAAAAAGTAGATGAGGAGCAATCTTGCAATTTGTATGATCTTGGTAATTATTGTGGGCCCAAAATATGTCACCTATGTTGAAATTAATGACTTGTTTGATAATAACATCCCTATTTTGTGAAAATATGAATTTGAACAATTTGTAAAAGTCCAAATCGCAGGTGCAAACTTTGTTTCTGTGGATTAAAAATGTTGTAAAGATCAAAATGGGATAACCTCAAGTATAAAGGGAAATGTAAATAGGGAAACCCCATGCCACTAGGGTGATGGATGTGCACAACAAAGATGTGTCTCCGATTTTTTTGATAATATATATGTCTCATTGTTCACACCATGTGGTGACACCTAACTCATAATTATACAACATAACCAAAATTTGAAATGATAAGGGGAAATGAGAATCAAGGGCTAAATTGACCTCTTGGTTGTTAAAGACATTACCAAGTTGTTGCAAAATGTTAGAATAATTTTTTCAAATTTTCTTTGTAGTTAGTCCCTATGCATCGTAGTTGTTAAGACAACTAGATTTTGAAGGATTTTCTACCGTCCTAAGTAAACATGCCATCAACAACACCGATGAAAGAATAAATTGTTTCTCTCATTTGCAAAGTTTCAAGAATAACCATCGAGGTTGATGACAATATGCCAAATAAAATATGAACCTACTCTAAATCTATGTGTGAATTTCATATCAATGAACCAAACATGAAGATATATATATATATATATATATATATATATATATATACACACACACACACACACACACAAAATCCTTATATAGTTAACAAAACATACAATATTATGTGGGAAGATGTGGGTCTTTTCTTCGATATATCAAAAGGAAGAAAACATAATTATAATGATAATATAAAACTTTACCATTATAATGGTATTTAAGGCTTGCTAAAGGAAAGATATGTGAACGTATTTAAGTTCCCTATTTTTTAATATAATCTAACAAAGGAAAATGATACTTCCTACTTGATATCTCGCAGGTGGCTACGTAGATCAAAAATTTCAATTTAGAAATACTGTGGTGAGGATGAGATTTCCTGTGGTTATCAAGTGCTCCCAAGAAGAGAAATTTTCTCAAAGGTGAAAGCATATGTTACCCACAATCTATTGGGCTAACTTTGGGTGGACCTAAATCTACTTCATGAAGACAATGATTATTTTTCTATTTGTGGAGCCAAATTTTGATTTGAATCGTGTTGAAACTATGATGATATTGAACCAAGTATGTGACATACTAAATTTGTAAATGAGAAGTTACAAATTCCAAAAGGGAGCCCGTGTCTCCCATTATATATAAGAGATCCAAGCAAAATTTGATGAATAAAATTTTATAAAAGAAAAAGTAAGAGAACGTATTAAGGGATTACTTATTCCAAGTTTCTAATTTGTTTTACAATAACTCGAATAACCGAATACAACCAATTTTAAACTTTTAGACTCTTAGCTACAATCCGATCCCAAATTAAGGCTTAATATCTCCGATACATTATTTGGGACCTCAAAGTCTAATTTAAAATATTTATTTATGTTTTTCTTATCATGAGAGATGAGTAAAATTCCAACCCCAAACTCCATATTTGGAAAATGCTCCATCAAAAATACATTTTCTAAACATCGTTGTTTGAATTTTGAGGCATAGTAATATTTTCTTCAATATCAAATTGAGTATTAGGAATATCATTGACTACTAAAGTAAAACATCCAAAATATTTGTCAATGACATAAATTGGGGATTAACAGATCGATTTTCTTTACAAATTGTATTAAAAAATATGACCTTTATATATGTAACCTTAAATGTTCACCTCCATAAACCGGGACTCAGCAAAAGACATGTCCATTTGTAAGCTTCCCCGCAACTTTGCATAACAAGATCTATAAAATAGCATTCCAAACTTTGGAGTAATATTTGGTAACGACTATATCCAAGAATATACTTTTGACATGGATTTGAGCAAGCGTTACAACTAAGTATTTAATCAATTTGATGCAAGGTACTTTCTTGGAATTAGACGTATACAAATGATTATATGGTCTGTTGATTTGTAATAGAAATTGAGCCAAGATTACTTTAGAATTAAATTATGGGAAACCCCAAAATATAACATGCAATTATATAAAAGTTAATCATGAATTTCAAAGTGACATAAAAGGAGAACACTTTCATCAATCATATCGCAGCTAGGACCAAATACCACTTGAGGTTTTTCATCATGCAAACTTGTGAAATTTTCATCAATCAATACTTAAAGATTGACTCCATTTGGAAACCGATTTTTATAACATGTATTTTTAGAGAATTCGAAAATGGAATTGGAATTTTAACTCGTTCTAATTCTTTCTCAATATTAAAAATTGTTGGAGTAGTTTTTTAGGAATATTTTGTTCCGTGACTAGTTATGTGTCTCAACCGATGATGTTTGTATTTCGATTGTTTTTATTTGATGTAATCAAAAGTAAATTTTTTAACTCGGTATTCCACATCCCGGCCTTGGACTTAAGTCATACCTTGAGTTTAACTCTGCAATGAGAAATTCAAAAATATTCATATTTAGAAATCTGAAAATTTTCTTGATTTTGGATTGAATATTGATTTTGACTAATTGGAAAAATAACATTGTGATATGATGAATATTCAAACTCATTGATATCATTTGTAACAATAGGAATAATTTCCTCGTGGTCTTGATCATCAATTAATAAGGAGGTTGATTTGTTGATCATTATTTGGTCTTTGTAAAATTTGAGGTTGAAAAAGTCTTCTATACCGAACTTGTAGTATGTTTGGAAGTAGTTACCCATTTTGGGTTGAGCTTCCATTCTATAGATTATATTATAACATATTTATAAACACATAATTTAATTCATCATTTTTATGGTTTTCATATTTAGTTTTTTATGATTATGCACCTTCTTCTCTCTTAACTTTCATATTCCTTTTAGTATTTTCAACATTTTCTCGGTTTACTAGATGCGCATCTATTGGCTTCAACTGTATTTCATTAGTCCGAATATCCTGCGAAAGTTTCATATTTTCTTTCTCTAATAATTACATCAAAATCATCTTCAAATGACTTAGGATATCACTTTAGCAACAATAAATGGAGGTTTGAATGATGTAATTTGATGATAAAGTTTGTTGAATATTTTAATGAAATGAGAAATAGGTTCACTAGGTTTCTTTTCAAGTATTAAAACTCGTTGGATAGTAAACAAAATATTTCTTAATTCCCCTATTTATTTTGAAAATATTTATTAGTTCTCCTCCATTAATTGATAAAATTTTCACCTCTGTTCAATCATAGTCAAAAATTCTCTAATGATTGCACAAAGACTCTAGTATAAACATATTCATGTCAAATATCTGTGCTAGCAAGAAAATCTAAATGCAATGCAGTTATCTTCAACAGATGGCGTTTTTTCTCCATTGAAACCGGATAAATGTTTCATATACATATCGAGAAAAGGATGGAATTTGTAGCTACCCGAAGCAAGAAGTAGTGTTGCATAGCGAGATGGTATAATTGGTAGAAAATCAACCATTGAATGTGTTACATAGGTCAAGATTAAGATGAGATGAAGAATATTTTTGAGAAGAAGTTACTTGGAGATGAGGATGAATGATATGATGTGGTAGGGTGTTCTATGAATTGAGGAGGGATAACCAATTTAGCTTATGGTATGGATTTATCTTGTTCTTCAAAAGTCAAGGAATAGGTGTAGATTGTTGGGACATTCTTTGGTTAAAAAAAGTGGACGGTAAGTATGTAACACATAATAAATGAAATCACTTGGTTTAAAATAAGGTAATTCAAATCCTAGTTCACCCCGTGTCATTTGCTTCGCAGAAGAAATGGGAAGTTGAATGATTCAAATTGATGAACCAATAAAGCTGACCGAAGGTCGACTCCCTTAGATAACAGCTTATATCACTTTAGGTGGTATATCTAATAACTCAAGAGGGAATTGTGATGGCTTGAAAAGGATCATGTTGTGATACGCTTTCGGTGGAAGAGAAGAAGGAATGGAAGAAGGGGCTTCCAATCTACATCTAGAAGAGGAAGTTATGACTAACCTTTTTGGATTTGTTAATGGAGAATAAAGGTGAGAGTTAGAATGGGACCTGCATGTCTAGGTGAAGCCACAAAGCTTACCAAATGGAGTCATCAAAAGTGAATGAAATTAACCAACTAGCTTCTTATTCACCTTTAAAAAGAAATTTATCGTTGTCCGAGGGAAAATAAACTTCAAAATTTCGTTCCCGTAATGGCGCCAATCTCGATGTTTTCCTTTGTATACAATTGTATGCTAAGGAATTGTGTCAAAGCATCTAAAATGAGGTTTTAATTTCTTAAGTGGTTAAATATTTAAACATATATATAAGTCTCGATTACTTCTCATAAAATATTAGTTGATTTTCACCCTAACAAAATTTCACTTCTAAAATGTTCTAAAATGAAGAACTTAAGAAGATATGTAATTCCTTAAACACTCGATTGAATATTTAATTTTTCATACACAAGATATGTGTATAGAAATATTCTACAAGCAAACAAAATATCCAAAATATAATAGAAATAAATAATTAAAATATGTAGAGGAGTTAACTAAAACAAATAGTTTCAGCTAATTAATCACTTTAAATGATTATAACTTTTCCGAAGCTTTCTAGGAGATCGATATTCAATATTTTCTTACACAAAATTTATACAACTTTGAACATGTATAGAGTAAATTAAAAATGAAATATAAATGAAGTATCTTAGAAGAATTTCCTCAAATATACAAGAGCCGCCGAATAAGTCCAATCTTTCTATTAGCTTCGTAAATACTTTTGGAAAGTTATAAGATTGTCTAATGATTCACCACAAGGGTTCGATCTAATTCTCTTGAATTACAAAATATTACAGAATTTTATTCAAGCATATCTAGAATTAAGAATCTAAATTTATTACAAAAATAATATCAATTGCATTAACCTGATATTTAAAAATAGAACTAAAAAATAGAGGATCTAAACCGATTTGAAGGTCATGGTTTGATGATTGTAGATGTGAAAATATTCTTTTCTGCTTCATCGTCCCCCGAAATTACATTGTCTACTCTTAAACATCCGCATTATGTTCCTATTTGATGATTTCACACAATTTGTCCCATCTTTTCATCCGGGGGATAGACTTTTACAATTTTGCATATGCTTCATCAACTTCAAAGATATTTTCATATATGTAGGTAGAGTTATGAAAATGTGTGACCTCATGCCGAATCAAAAAAAAAAATTAAGCCTTCAATAAGAGCTTTATCGGTTATGATCCCTTTGATTTTGGAAAAATTACTTTTAGCCACTACTATTTCATGTAACTTATAGTGATAAGTTTCATGAAATAAATTTTCCACTCATGTCTTGTAATCCTAGAATTCCCTTTTGATGCAAAATATTAAATTTTGAAATTTTTTGAATATGAGCCCAAATTTTGGCATTTGTTCTCGAGCCGTAGCATTAAGCTTCTTTGGTAAGAAATTTTTGCCTCCAAGAAAACTTTAGTTTCTATTCAATACCAAATTTTTTAGACCATCCTTTGTTTTAGAGTTTAAAACTTTAGTAATACTTGTTGATCTCTTGGTTTGTGGTCTCGGTCTTTTCTTTATCTATGACACTATTTTCTATCTCTCCTCGCAATAATTTCTCCCCGTTCAAAAAATGAATCTCAATATAATACCATAAGTCAATGATTGATTCAATATTATCAATCCAAATATTCTCCTAGGGTTGAGCAATAGTTTGGTAATTGAAGATTCATTCTCATAAATCACTAATTGTTTAGTTAGCTTATAGTTATTTTGAATCTTATAAAAATATGCATTATTAGACTTAATTTTTTTTTCTTGAATCATTTGTATTTGTGTCTTTAATTTCTCAATCTCGTGATCCTTTAGAAATATTTCTCCCATGGCCTTTTGAAAAGTCCGTTGTTGCGTCGTTGGATTGTGTCCACCGCAATTGTTTTCATTTTTCCCCGTTGTTGAAGTAGTAGTTATAGTATAAGCAGTAGCTATAGGAATAGTTGTTGAAATGCCTATTTTTTTCTTTTTTATTTTAGGAATGATTCCATATCAACTTCCATTTTCTAGATTTGGGATATTTTTTCAACAATGAACTTGAACACATTTTCCTTTTTCTTTTCAATTTGACCAAATTCTTTAGCTTGTGGATGATTAATAGTATGAAGTTTAAGCTTTTTCCCTGCTTAAATCGCATTATTATTTTTAATCATCTACTTCCGCCGTTTAATATTAATAGGATCATATCCTAGTTTTGATCACTAGATCTTCAAGAGCTTTGATCTTTTGGCATATTTGGCTAGGGATGATATTCTTTCCATCTTCAAATTTGTATGAATATTATTTAGGGAACCATGCAATTAGGAGGCCGGCCATGGAGAGCTTGTAAAATGTGGAATATATCATTTCACCATCCTACTTATGTAGGTCAATTTGATCAACGATGTGAATATGTTTGGTGTCAAAAAGAAAATGATGTCTTGTAATCTTTGCAATTTAGGACTCGGAAATTTAGGTTACAAGAGAGCTAATTTAAACTTTTCTTAGTATCAAGTGCATATAGAAGTATGTGTTGTGTAGTGAATTACTTCAAAACTATGAATAAGTGCGGCATTTTAATGCTTCATTTTTTCCTTTTAATTTCTTCGTATCTAGCACAAATATTTTTCTCGTTGAATCATGAGAAACAATAGATATAGGGTAATTTGTTATGAAACCAACTCCAAACGAAGAAAAGAGAGATCAACGCCTTAGAATTAGCCACTTTTATAAGGAAACCCTCCTTTTACATTACATAAATGAATAATTTTTGGATGATACAAATGACAAAAAAACTTCTTTCTATATATAGGAGTCCATGGGGTCAAAATATAATCCTATCTCACCCAACAATATTAATGTAAGGGCACAATAATAACATATGGGGCTAGTAGGGGTATAAAAATAACAATAAGGGGGATAAACTAAAAGCAATAAGGGACACACTAGTATTATAGGGACCTAACATGCCCTCTCAAACAAGTGTTGCCCCCAATGCTTGATTATTTTTGGATGCTTCGTATAAAATTATCACCCTCCCATGTGTAATCTTCAATGGGTAAGTTCTTCTACTTGCCGAGATACTCCGAAATTGATCGATTTCATAGTTTTCGAGTTCATGTTTATGAATTCTTCAGAGATTCTTTGCCGCGATGTTGGCCTCTTGTTTCATTCGATTATGCACAAAAATTAGGTTATCCTTTGAGAGTTGGAGAACTTGTTGTTGATGTTCGATCCCATCTTCCACTACTTTATCATCCATATTACTTTCATTGATCCTTCAAAACATCCAACGTAGCCTCCATTTTTACTTTTAAACCGGCTATGTCATCTTTTATTGCTCTTTGTAAGATCGAAATTTGTTGCACTTGGTACCGTAATTTTGATATCTTACCGCAATTCTTCCTCATGTGTCAGCGCAGATATTTCTAATGGTTTATCAATGGGCAGAATTATTTTTGGGAGGAGTTATAGAACCCAATACCGATAAAAAATTCTTCAATATGCCCTTGGAATCACTTCAAACTTATTTTTCAAACAAACGTTATACAATTTAAAAAAAATAAATAATACACTTTTTTTTCTTTTGCTTTTTAGGAGGTCGATATTAAACTTGAATTATCTCTTGTGATTTTGGATCTTCATTATCCGAAAGTTGGTCCCGTAGTATCCCTCTAACATCTTTGAATGCATAGGTCCGACTTGATTTGGATTCTTCAAGGCAAAGTTATGCCCAATCTCCCACAATGACCTAATTATGGACTAGTTCAATAGAGCTAACCTGTGTGGTGTGCCACATGTGATTGTTTCGTCCTTTGTTTACATAGAAACTGTTACATTTCGTATAATTTCGTACACTTACAAAATTCCAATCTAATTCGTAGAGAGAGTTATGGTATTTTCCATGGTCGCTCTTTGAGATGAAATTTGGGAGCCTAAAAAACCCTAACTTCCACAGATCATATCTCTCCGACAATATTATGAACCAAGATCTGAAATTCTTTACAGGAGGTTTCATTTATTTCGGCTACTCGTGGTAAAATTTTCATCTTATGAACCTTTGTATAAGAAAGTGCTATAGATAAATTTCCACGATGACCTATTTGAAGCAAATAAACCCTAGAATCCAAATCTTTGACACCAAATTTTATGGAACCACCAAAAATAGAAGAAAAGAGAGATCAATGCCTTAGAATTCGACACTTCAAGGGAGAAACCTCATTTACATTACATAGATGAACAATTTTTTTTATGATACAAATGAAAAAACCTCCTTTCTATATATAAGATCCATGGGGTTACAATATAATCCTATCCGACCTAACAATAATGATGTAAGGGCACAATAATAATATTATGGGTGCTGCGTGGCACAAAAACAACAATAAGGGGATACACTAGTATTATAGGCACCTAATAATCAGTAATTTATTCGAAATGTGGAAAATAAGTGGAGGGAAAACCTGAAAATACTATTGTGGCTTGCTCTTATGAACTCTTATCCTTTGAGGACTCGTGATTAGTATTTGTCTTCTTTATCCTTTTTAAAAAATTGTGAAACCAATGGCTTAAACTTTAGCGTGTAGGAGAAAAAACTTTATCTTAATATTTGTTTCTTTTCTGAGGAACCGGAGTCCGTGAAGATGTTTAACTAAAAATATTCTCCTCACCTTCGTAAGGTATTATCACAATCTCAGTTTTTCTTGGTTCTCATACTTTTCTATTCGGTTTCATTTTATGCACATCCGATTATTTTTCTTCTCAATTTCACCTAGAAATAATCCCCAAGGGTTTATAGAACCAAAGATGAAGCTCTCAATTTAAGCTTCATTTGTTTTAATATAAGATCTTCCTCCTTTGTCATACCTGTGTTGATGTTGAAAGGGCCAATCTATACCTTTAATTTGAACTGGGAATTATTCTTTGTTGGATACTAAAATGCAAACCATCCATATTAATCGCTGATGTATTCTAATGCAAAACATCCCGATTGGTAAGAATATTTTGAAACCCGTAGGAGAAGTTCACGTCCATATCCTCCTCGATTTTTGTATAATTATGGTAGAGTCACCGCCCAATTTTAGCTTGCTCAATGAGGTGAAAATCTTTGATTTCGCATGAAACTTTGGTATAACATCACCGCTAAGAGGGCATAAAGACATATGTAGAAATTGGTTCACATAATCACAAAATGATTATTTTTTTGTGTTCTTCCTTACCAAGGAATTCAAGTGAATTATTGAATTAGGCTTCGTGTATCAAACTTTGCAATGGAATTTAAATTTGTCTACTTGATAAAATATAAGAAAATACAAAAGAACTAATCGATGCTTAAAATAGCCTTTCAAAGTGAAACCTACAAAAATTGATCACGAATATTAAATGCCAAAAACTAACGTAGTTGAAAATAAATATAGTTTATCACTTTCTCGTAACACTAATAAAACTCCTAATATCACTTCATCAACCCCACTCCTTCACTAGGGTAACCTAGCAGACAAACCACTGCGGGAGATGACTTGCCTAGACATTTTTGGTTACATTGAAGAAGTGTACGGCATTGGGGTTCTTGGTGACTCGGAATTCTCACAAAAATGACCTGTAAATTTTGGTCTTCGTTGAGAAAAATGTGAGTTTTTGTAAATTTCATGAGGGGATTTGTAGAAAAGGGGCATGAGTCGTAGGTTTGATCCGATGTGGTTTGATATATATACTTGGGAGTTATGGTGAATAAGACTGTCATTTTTGAAATTACAACCTTCTCACTAGGAAGATATCTAAGGTGACACCTGTGTAAAAAATTCAAGGAATATTTGGGTCTAGGGAAAAAAATGAAGTGAGGTAAGAAATAATCCCCATATGCTCAATTCATCTTTGGCATCTAAAACTTATGGTTTCCCAAGTTGTTGAGTTCATAAAGATCAAACTCACACCGGGCTCACCTAAATTAACTACGTAGGAAGACTCCGTTTTCTACAACTAATTTGGGTTTTCCTTCGCATGTAGACATCAGAATCCCAGAATTTATAGGTGAGTGATGAATTACAAACTTCTTGCGATTTATTAACGTAGAGTTGAAGTCATGTTGCAATTGTGAAATCAAGGGCCACACCGGAAATATTGGGAGTTGCAATGGTGAAAGATAATATGCAAAGGAATATGTGCTTTTTAAAGGAGGGAATTCGAATGAATAAGGAAGTCAGCACACATTTTTGGGCACGTCGCATTTTATTATTTGAACATTGGAGTGAGAAAGATACCGGTGAAACAACTATGTAAATGACTAGCAGGAGGGATGTATATATCTAACAACTATATAGTCGAGGCTAAAAGGAAGGAGACAAGTGGCAGAGTGTGAATGGGTGCATGAGTGGAGTGAGCCGCGCTTTTCTGGAGGGGGGGTAAAGGCGTTCGGGAGAGGGGGGTCCGAAATAGTTGTGGGAGTGCCACGCATCAACGAGCGGCATATTAGAAACCTCTTTGACAGGCCCCCCCCCTCGGGTTAAACTTCGATAACATCGGTCCCTAACTCCATCCTCCTCCGTTGATCGAGGCGGGATGACCTTCTTCGTTGATTCTCAATTGAACTTTATAAAAAAATGACAAAAGGTCAAATCACACTTTATTTACAATTAGACTATAGTCCTTATAGAATAATATAAAAATGATTAAATATAAATAAAGAAAATAACTAGGACAATATTTTAACTAATGCACCTATATTAGGGGTTTTATTAATCTATTTTTTTTTAAATTTCTTTTATCTTTTTTTTCTTGGTATTTTTTCATTTTTTATTTATTTATTTTCGTTTTATTTCATTATTTTTCTATATTGTTTTCTCTATTTTTATTTATTTTTATTTCAACATAAAAAGAAATTGAAAATACACTATGGTAAAAATAAGTTACAACCCTCTTCACTTACACTTTACTAGTAGTTATTGGAAAATTCATGGAAAGAAATTTGAAAATTAAATAAAACATAACATTTATTTTCAATTTTTGTTTTTGCTTCTTTTTTCTTTCAATACAAATGAAAATGGAAAATATACTATAGTAAAAAATAATTTACAACACTCTCCACTTTCACTTTACTATTAGTTATTGGCAAATTGTTGGAAAGACATTTGCAAATTAAATGGGAAAAAAAAACATTCATCTTAAATTTAGAGATTTAAGGAATTGTATTAATACTCTTTTACAATTTTCATTTGTGTATTTGTATCACTTCATCATAAAAAAAAAATTCTTACTTTATTTACTTAATTATACTCATTAATCCATTTTTGACTCAAGGTTACATTAAATGTACTTACTATATAGATTTGTTATGCCATATCATTATTAGACTAGTGATTAACATGTTTATAATTGGGGCACTAAGTATTTTAAGTCACCTCTTTATGAATGTGTTTTTAAAAGAACTTTACATAATTCATTATGAAACTAAGGTTTTCAACCCTCTCAAGTTTTAACGCAATCTCGAGATTCATATTTCAGGCCACTTGGCATACTACTTATGTGTTCCCATTAACCGTTTATAAAGGTTGAATTGATTCGATTATAAATGCATTCATTTGTTTTCGGATTTAATATATACGGCTCAACGCACCAGCGATATTTACATTAATTAAGCTTTTACGAATGGTTCATGCATCAGAATTTTATTTGGCCAGTGGTGTCCACCTGTTTGCATTCCCACCATTCCATCTGGAAACACAAGATCAACTATAGAGAATTGATGGGTAACGGGTTAGGGTAATACCCCTTGCAACCCTAATTGTCTTGGCTCATTCCATCGTTTTCTCTCCCGGTGGCTTTGTAAGTTCTACGGCGACTACTCCGTCTTGTTCTGCCTTTCGTCTCGACCATGTAATGGGTCATGATTTCAATCACCTGCAATGATACATCCACAAAGTTCCTTTTCTGCTTTGGTCGTTAGCTTGGAACATTTTGAGTGTCAATGCCTCCTCTTTTTCCATTCAATGGGTGGCAGGGTTCAATCTATTTCATCTCGTAATCCATAGAGTTTTGGGGCCATGGTCTTCAACAGGGCACTCTAGCTTCCTCAGGGAAAGAGACCCTCCACCGTGGCAAGTATTTCAGGTTTTAAATAATGTTTTCCTTGTTCATTGGTTAACAATATTGAGTTTTCATTCTGTTTCAGTCTTGTCACAAGTTTTCTAACTGATTACTCCTTGTTTGGACCTCCCCACAGCTAGATCTCGGTTGGTAAAGATAATCATTTTAGGTCAGAATACTATTCACGCTACCTTCACTTTTTAATTGATTGGTTCTCTATTTTTTTTTAGATGGTCTTCTCTGCCACTTTCTAATACTATTTTTGTTTCTGTGCAGGTATTTCCCCATAGCCGAAAGCATAAGGGTTTCCCTTTCTCCATCAAGGTTCATGCATTACATGTTACCCTGGTGTTGTCCTCGTGCTATCAGGTATTTTGAACCCTTCTACTCCTTATTGGGTGTAGAGAGAGCATCCCAACTTTTGTGGCATGCAGTATGCTACCATCGAAGTTTGTCTTGCAGGTTGTGGTAACCGAACTGACTAAGTCATTCTAGCTTGCTTGGCTCTGCCTACATGGCACCCCCGCAAGCATCTTTCTTTCATTCAATGAGTAGTGTGACTATGTCCTATTAGCTCAATTCAACTGTGTGGTTTTAACTTAAGAAAAGTGTTATTTTTGTGTTTTATAATATCAATGTATCTGGTTGAACGTTGTACATTATTATTGGGGTTCTTGCATGTCATTTCCCCACACATCAATGCATACTTCTTGCTTCTTCTTGTATCGAATACAGTTTCTACTTATACATTCTGAGTTTACCTTTTAGGGCCTATTATTGTAAATATTTATGCTTTTTATGTTTACATGATATGAGACTAGTCCATATCTCAGTTAATGAAAAGTATAATTCTAATGGGTTTAGCACCCTTTTGGGCCAAGCAGAGTTAGCTTGTTCTCTGTAATGTACTGTACCTAACATTTCAACCTTTAAATATAGTCCATTGTTCGTGGAATATATTCTTTCCTGCAATACATATTTGCATGCTAGTTTAGGATTTATGTTCGTATAATTTGTAAAGTAATTTCTTTTTCTACTATGGTTTACCTTCATTTATTAAGAACAATATTTATTTAAATTCTTTTCTAGATGTGATATGATGGCCAGACCATCTCCCCCTATCCGTGTATAACTTATTTTTAGGAAGAACGACCAGGTCTGGGGTCTAGGGATTTCACCCAGGACCCTGAACTAACAGTTCTCTTCCAGCTTAACTTTATGGTGTCACTTAACAGTTCAACTGTATATTCCTATTTTCCGTTTTACACAGTTACTCTCATTTGACTGTTTTGTAGGTAGGCCAAAATCTTTCCAAGAAAATAAAATCATATACAACTCACAATAGATTCACACAGTATATAATGCATTTCTTTCTTTACTATTTTACACATTTTTCCGAGTACTAAATGTACATAATATTTAATGCATTCTTTCTTTTTGCAATACTTATTTTCCAGATACTATATTTACACAGTATATAATGCATTATTTCTTTATTGCAGTACATATTTTTCCAGATACTAGATTTACACAGTATAAAATGCATTCCTCTAATAAACCACTCTTCCTATAACATCTGAAATAAATAATTCTACTTACTTATCTTATTTGGGACACTATTGATGGTGTCCTCCCTACCATAAGAGAGGCGATTACATCCTTCTCTTCCCTCGTGCTCCACGCCTGAGTTGGGTAGGTTGACAGAGATTTCGAAAGAGACCTCGAGACTCCAAGTCCAGTCTTCCTTTCTAGAAATATTTAGGAGTTCTGAGTGTTCCACTCGTTACTACCAGCTCAGAAATTTCTTCACTCTTTTATTTTCCTCCTTTTCTCCCAGGATAGAACCCCATTTACTCACTAGGATGTGCCTTTATCCTCGGAGAAAAAGGTAATTGTATGAACTGTCCAACCACCTCTCAGTTCTTGGAATACTTTTACCATTAGTTCCTCTTTTTTTTTACTTTTATGGAACCAATTTTCCATAATTAATTTATTTTCCACAAAATAAATTTAACCCATGTTCATCAAGTAATATTTCCAAAATAAATGGAATGTTTTAGTTTCTTGTAAAATAAAATAAAATAACAACTAGTTAGCACTTAAACCAGTTGTCACAACTTTACCCCTGGAAGTAAACACCATCCTCGGTGTTTCACTCCAACTCGGAAAATAATTTTGGATAAGCATCACGAACAAATCCCTCATCCTCTCAGGTAATTTCATTCGAGCTGAAGTGCTTCCACTTCACTTTAACCTAGGTAATGTTCACCTTCAGAGCATGATTTCTCTCTGGTCGAGTATACGCTAAGGTTTCACCAAAAATTCGTCTCCTGGTTCAACCTGAAATCAGCAAAAATCTAATTAAATTCTCATAAAATTTTGTATTTCAAGTTAGGATTTTCAATCTTATCCTACCTGAATGCTTTGCCAGTGGATTATGTGCTTTGGTTCATGCATGTAATGCTTCGGTAAGGATACATGGAACACATTCTACACCCTGATATGGCTGGGTAAGGCCAACCAGTATGCCGCGGGCCCCAGCCTTTCCAATACCTAGAAAGGTCCACAAAATCTGGGAGCCAACTTGGCACAGGAGGCCCACCTTAATTTTCTCCTCTTTGGTTTAATTCTTACATACACATGACCGCCCACTTCAAATTCTCAATAAGTACTCTTCTTATCTGTATACACCTTCTGTCGGTCTTGAGCAGCTCTTATATTTTTTCTGATCTTTCTTACTTTTGATTCCATCTCAGCCATCATTTCTGGTCGAAGCATCAACTTATTATCAAGGCTACTCCAACTGATGTGTATACGACACTGTCGTCCAGATAAAGCTTCGAAGGGACTCATCTTAAGTGACTCCTGGTAACCATTGTTGTATGACAATTTTACCAAGTGTAAATATTCTTCCCATATTGTTGGTTACTGCATCACATACATGCGGAGCATATCCTCCAAGACTTGGTTTACCCACTCGGTTTGTCCATCCATCTAAGGATGATAAGTTGTGCTAAAATTAATTTGGGTTCCCAAACCTGTGAATAAGGTTTTCTAGAATGCTGAAGTAAACTTCACATCCCTGTTTGATATGATAGTTTTTGGTATGCCATGCAGTCTATAGATTTCTCTCATAAAGATATATGTTATTTGCATAGTTTTGTATGTATACTGTACTAGTATAAAATGTGTTTCCTTGCTCAATCTATCAACTACCACCATAATGGAGTCATTCTACCTTTTTGATCATGGTAAAATAGTGATGAAGTCTAGGAATATAACTTCCCATTTCCATTCAGGTACTGGTATGGACTGCAACAATCCAACTGGAAGTTGATGCTCCACCTTAACATGTTGAAACTTGAGACATTTATTTAAATATTCTACAATTTTTTTATGCATGCTAGGCCAGAAATAAATCTTTCCAATTTCGGTTAACATTTTCTGGTATCCTGGGTGTCCTGAATAGTTGGTACGGTGATATTCATTCATAATCAACTCCCTCAACTCCATTTGATTTGGAATATATATATTTCCTTTAAAGGCTAGCAATTGTTCTTTGATAATTCCATAATCACTACGTTTTTCTCGCTTTATGTCCTCCTCCTTTTGCTGCCATAAAAGCTGGTATTCAGGATCCTTCCAGACTTCCTCTTTTACTTGATCTAAAAATTTACACTCAAGCTAGTTATAGCAAAGCTCATAAACACAATGTAGTTTTCTACTCAAATCATCTACCACAGGGTTTTCTTTGTCTTTTACATGCTAAATATCCATGTCATACTCGCTTAGGAAGTAATTCCATCTTGACTTACGAGAGTTTAGATCAGCTTTCTTGAAGAAACTGGTTAGGCTATTGTGGCATTTTTTAGCACAAACTTTTTCCCTAGCAAGTATTACCTCCATACCCAGAGTGCATGCACTACTGTTGTCAACCCTAAGTCATGCGCTGATTATCTTTGTTCATGCTCTTTTAACTTTCTTGATTCGTAGGCAACCACTTTCCCTTCTCGTGATAAAACTACCCCAACTCCTCTTTACAAGCATCGGTACAAACCTCAAACCCTTTGTTGGATTCAGCTACTCTCAATACCGAGGCATTGGTCAAAAAATTCTTTAACCTCTCAAAACTATTATGCCATTCATTAGTCCATTTAAATACTTTTCCCTTCTTCTGCAATGAATTAATTGGAAAATAAATCTTCGAGAACCCATCAATGAACCGTCGATAGTACATAGCCAATCCCATAAAGGATCAAATATCTGCTACATTCTGGGGAACTCGCCATTCCATAATCGTCTTAATTTTCTCCGGATCAACCGCTATTCCCTCAACTGAAATAACATGGCCTAGATACTGGATTTCTTCCTTGAAGAAATCACATTTGCTGAAATTGGCGTACAACTGATGTTTCCTTAACATTTCCAACACTATTCTTAAGTGATCCTTGTGCTTTTCCTGATTCTTTGAATAAATTAAAATATCATCGATAAATATCAGCACAAAAATAACCAATAAGGGGTGAAATATTATGTGCACCAGCCTCATAAATGTTGTTGGGGCATTATTTAGACCGAAGGGTAGTACCAAAAACTCATAATGCCCGCACCTAGTATGGAAAGAAGTCCTGTAGATATCCTCATATTTTATCCAGATCTAGTGGTACCCAAACCTTCAGTCTATTTTTGCAAATATTGTGGCCATCTTCACATGATCAAACAGGTCATCAATCTGTGGTATTATTTTTGACAGTAAACTTATTGAGCTATCTATAATCCATGAACATTCGCATGGTTCCATCCTTCTTCTTTACAAACAACACCGGTGCTCCCCAAGGGGACACACTTGGTCATATATACCCTTTGTCCAACCGCTCCTGCAATTTTATTTTTAATTATGTTAGCTCTAGAATACTCATTTGGTATGGATCCCTTGAAACTAGTGACACTCCTAGCATTAACTAAATGGTGAAATAAATATCTCTTCTTGGCGGTAATCCTAGTACATCTTCTGGGAATACATCCATGAAGTCTTGTACCGCCGGTATGTTATCCATCATAGGAGTCTTCTTCTTGGAATTGGTATAACCCACTTTCATGGCATAAATCTGACATCCTTTCCTAATGCATTTATTCATTAGGGATGATGTAATAGGATACGGTTGTAATGTTTTTTTGATTCCTTGAATCTCGTTGCGAGTTCCATCTTTCATCGTATAATATATAATATTTTCTTTACAATCCACAAATGTCCAATGTTTCTCCAACCAATCCAAGCCCAATGGTACATCATAGGACCCTAATGGCAGTATAATTAGGTCCACGTTTAACTGATGGTTTCCAATTTGAAATGTGTAGTTTTGAATTTTGGCACTTACCTTTCTTTTTGCGCCAGTGGCTAGCTATACCATCTAAGGATTTTTGAATTTATGACTTTGTAATTTACATAATTATACTATTTTTGAGTTTACATAACTTACACTTGCACCTGTGTCAACCAAAATAGAAATAGGTTGTGTAAGTAGCTTACCTTCCAACTCTATCATCATTGGTTGATAATCTGCCTGACGATCTTCCAATGTTGCGTTGATTCTGGGTATATTTTGGGTTACATATCCCACTGTAGAATCTTCTTGCAGATTATAAACTGTTTCACTTCTCCCTCGTCGTTGGAAATTTTTCTAGTAATGAGCCTCGCCGCACCCCCAAAACTGCAAAGGTGGTTTTGGAGCTTGTCCTTTCTCAGGTTTTTTGGAAGCCTCTGTAGGCCTCTCTTATATAGGCCATCAAGTTATTTGGTGGTTTCTTCCAAACTCTTTGCTCACTGTATTTCGTGAAGAATTCTTGAAGTTGCTATTCCTATCACTTTTGAAATTGGAACTTCTTTTGTGTCCTTTTCTTGGCTCCCAATTTTTGTCGAGTTCTCCTTTCGCCTTGGACTACTGATAGCACATTCTTTCCTTTCTAATTTATTCATCCATACTCCTTGGATTCACGAATTCATTTTTTTCTTCATTTGGGTTGTCAAACTACTTAAGAACCTTTAAACCTTAGCCTTTGCATCCCTTAGATAAGGAGCGCATCTGAATATAGAAGTGAACTTGGTTATGTACTCATCCATTGTAATTTGACCTAGCTTTCAATCGTTTAATTCTCTAGATTTTTCATCATAGAAACGTTCTGTTAACTATTTTTCTTTAAAATATTGCTGGAACAAATCCCATGTCACATCTTGATCTTAAATGTTGTGAACACTCTTTACATCCTCCCACCACAGAGTGGCCTTTTCTCTCAACTGGTAAATGGCCAATCTGGCTTTAAGGTTGTTTTTGTACTCGTAGACTTGGAAGTACTTGTTCATATTAATGAGTTAGGCTTCTACCACCTCTTCATCTTCTCCATCCAACATAGGTAGTTTTATCTTCCATAACTCACCTTGTAGTTCCACCTTTTGTTTCTTAATTTCCTATTGATCCAACACATTACTAGACTCAGCCTCATTCTATTTGTTGTTCTTGTTTCTTTTATGTGAATGGATTCTATCAATTCTATCAGTGGTTTGGTCCTTGGCTTGTCGTTTGTTTTCTTCCTGCATGTCCCTATCAGGACTAGGTTGCAACACCCCCTCATTTTGTTTGCTAGAAAGGATCTTAAGTATCCTTTCCTATTCTTGCATCAGTCGTTCATTGTCGCTCCTTACTCGGACCATTTATTCCTGCAACTTCTGCACAGTACTTAGTAGTATACTAGTTTGGTGTTGTTGCGCCTCCAGCAGTCTACTGTTCTGCTGTTGTTTATCCACACTCAGCTGAATCCACATTTCAAGATTCCTTTCCGGTTGGGGTTGGGGTGTAGGTTCCCCTATATTCTGAGGTGGTTGTTGTGTTGATCCCCTCCTCATGTTGTCTTCTGCAATATTATCTATTTTTCTGTTCATCATTAATACACACAATTTATCATGTTAGGTGACCCCTAGGGTCCCAGCGTGCGAACACTGCTATGATACCACTTGTAATATTCATCATAAAAACAAATTAAATTCTTTACTTTATTTACTTATCTATACTCATTAATCCATATTTGACTCAAGGTTACATTACATGTACTTACTATATAGATTTGTTATAGCCATATCATTACTGTACTAGTGATTAACATGTTTAGAATTGGGGTACTGAATATTTTAAGTTACCTCCTTACGAATGTATTTTTAAAAGAACATTACATAATTCATTATGAAACTAAGGTTTTCAACCTTCTCGATTTTTAACGCCATCTTGAGATTCGTATTTCAGACCACTTCGCATAAAACTTATGTGTTTCCATTAACTGTTCATAAAGGTTGGATTGATATGATTATAAAGGCATTCATCTGTTTTCAGATTTAATACATATGGCTCAAACTTGTTATCACCAAATTGAGTCATGTTGGGCTGCTTCAATGGTCAACTTGGAGTAACTATTTCAAACCACTTGTAACTGGAAATTAGCCTTTCCTGCCTGAAAGGGCTCTCTTAAAAGTATAAAGGATATTAAATGAACAACTTGAAAGTAGATGACTAACTTTGAATTGGATTGAATGTGTTTTTGTGTAGGTGAAAGATGTATAAGGTTTACTACCATTGGACTTATGGAGTCAATATGAAAACTAAGTCACAAGACAATATATCTCACGGAATATGAGAAAATTTTGTTCTTATAAAACCACACATGAAGGATAGAACAACAAGCTATATGCATACGGGAAGTTGGAGCGTGTCACCATGAATTCCAAGTGATTATACATAAGAAAACTAATAACTGATGACAAAATAGCAAATTGGGTGTATAAATGGAAGTTGGATCATGTAATCATAAATTCCAAGTAATAATACAACTAGAAAAATGGAGAGAAAGTAAAATTCTGATATAAGAAACATACATAAGAACACATAGATGAATCTCAGGTCTAAAATAAGCTGTTGCAACTGTATATTACTGATAGACAAAGATTACAAGAGAAGTGCCTTCATAGCATCTCCCAACCCACTCTAACACTAAAACTAAGTCCTTTATAGAATGAGGAATCATAAAAATGATATTCCACCTTGCGAGCTTCGAATTGCCACCTCAGAGACCTATTTCAAACATGATTCTATCACTTGGAGACTTCCCAAGGATATTTCTGTTACAAAAAGGACTCTTTTTTCATTAATAGTTAAACAAACCAATTCAATAACCATTTTCAACTGTAACCAACTAATTTTTTTAGTGTAATAAAGTGATAATGTGTCATTGTGCCATGTGGATGCTGATTTGGACCTCCTTCAAGTCAAATTTTTACAATTTTTTCAGAAATCTCGTTAGTGAAAATTCTGAAAAACATAGGCTTCAAAGAAGAGGGTATAATTTCCAAACCCTGATATATTTGCAGAAACAGAGAGAGGTTTTTGTATATGGACCTGTTTTGAAGACAAAAATCTTTCAAATTTTCAAAATACTTTTTAATTTGCTCAAAAACCTTAAAAAAATATTCGCTACAAAAGCTTTTTTTCAGCAATTTCGTAGCGTGAAAAAATGAGTGCATAATTTCCAAACCCTAATGGATTTGTAGAAACTGAGAGAGTTTTTTGTAGAGGGTCCTATGTAGAAGAAAAATTTCTTTCATGTTTCGAAAATACTTTTTCATTTGCTTAGAAACCTTAAAAAACAATTCGTTACGAAAACAATTTTTCAGCAATTTCGTAGCGTGAAAAGATGAGTGTATAATTTCCAAACCCTGATGGCTTCGTAGAAACTGAGAGAGGTTTTTGGAGAGGGGCCTATGATAAATAAAAACATCTTTCCTATTAGAAAAATACTTTTTCATTTGCTCAGAAACCTTAAAACAAAATTCACTTTGAAAACAATTTTTCAGCAATTTCTTAGCATACTTTCGTAGCGTACAAAAATGACCTTTGCCATCATAAGTTCTACTTCTTTTCTCTTGCATGGTCTTTATCATGTTCTGACACATATTCCCTATCATTTCCTCCCCTTGGAAAATACCAAAAGTGGTGTTTTAGACAAAAATAAAGCTACAGGTGGTTTCATAGCGTTTTGCTGGCTTCAAGCCTAGGAAACGCTATGAAACTGTCATAAACAGTGAAAATTCCATATTTTTGCCTTGTTTCGAAAATGTACCTTCTAGTTGCAAAAAATTGGTTTTTAAAATTCCTTTAACTTCTTAAAACATAATCAAACTCAATTTAAGAGCCTTGAGGTGTTTCCTCTTCAAAAAACATCATTTTCACCTTCAGCAAGTTTATTCATCACTAAAATAACTCTGTTTTTTCTGAAAATATAGGGTTCATATATGAGCTCATTTCCCCCTATCCTTGATAGGTATTGTAAAACTGAAGGAATTTTTGTAGTTCCGTATGTCGTGAAGAAAAACCTCTTTTTGGTTTTTTGAAACACATCTCCAGCTATCCAAAATCGTCATTCTAAAAACATGTATAAAAAGAGAAAATTATGCATTCTGAAAACTGAAAACCCTCTTTTCAGAGTTGTAAGCTTGGGAAATGAAATATGTCAGCAAATGATGACTGATGGAACATGATGTGACCTATATGGAGTTTGTTTTGAGATTAAATTAGGGTGGTTTTGAAACCTAGGATAGGTTAAATATGAAAAAATGAAATTTCCTATGCCAACATGAAAAAGGTTTAAGGAGACCTTACCCTTTTGAGGAGTGAACTATATGACCATGTCAAGTAATGACTCAAAAAATTATGAGTGATAACAGTGTCTCCACTTGGGATGGTGTGCCTCTGTGGTACACCAAAGAACTTGTAGTTCCAGTGCCATCCATCTTCTTGGAAATAAAAACTCTGAAATTTATGAAGACTTTGCCAAGCTCTTATAGCGTTCGGCTTGGGCTCAAGCTTGATGATTACTACTGAAAAATAAAATATGTACATTCTGAAAGGATGCTCAGTCAACTTTGAGTTTATTCATGCACTCCTACCTACCCTAATAGCTGTAATCTCCATTTTTAATTCAAGCAACATGAAACTTCCAATGAAGCCAATCATTGATTTGATCTGACATTTGAACCTCTTGACTGCACTTGAACCAAAAGTAAACATGATACTGAAATGACCAAGGCAACATAAATTGTATCTAATCCTGATAATGAAAATATAACTGTAAATCTGGACTGTAGAACTCTTCCATGTAGTCATCTATAGGATCATAGAAGACATAATCTATTTCATAATTCTCAAGACATTCTTCAACTTTGGAAAACTCATATATTCTTTTCTTAGAAACACAAGATTTTAGTTGTGTGCTATCAAACTCATTTTCAAGAACATGGTATTTTTCCTCAATCTCAGAAGAGAAAGGTGTCAGCACCCTCTCTTTGTGTTATGGCATTAAAAACTTTTGAAAACACTAATCTTGATCATGAAGAATATAAGATTTAATTTGATCTTCTAAAACTTCAATGTCTTTTTCAATGTTCTTAGTAACTTCATCCACAAATTGAATCTTATCTTTTGACTTGCACTCAAATAAATTTAGATTAGAAGACAAGGATAAAGAAAAATTTTCATTCACTTCCTCATTAGTGTGATCATCATTTGATGTAGGCTGATGCAAGGAATGACATGAAGAATAAACTTTCTCCTTTAACTGAGGATTATAGAAATTATCTTCTAGTATTTCCTCTTTTTGTTTGAAATTATTCTCATACTCCCGATGATCAAAAGATTGACAAGTCTGCTGCAAATTTTCATCAAACTCAGAGGATGTAACATGATTTTCATAAATAAACTCCTGCTGGGTTTCATTTTCATCCAAGAGAGACACTATCCTTTCTTCTTAGTGATGAAAAGGATTGTCACGAAGGGCCTCTAAAATTTCTTCATCCATGAGCTCATCATCTTCATAACAATTCTCCAAATATTCAATAAAACTCACACAATGTTTACAGTAGTATTTGACCATCAATAAGGAGGGATGACACTCTTCATACATCTCATAAAATGAAACATGGAAATCAGGAAGAGAATATAATGAACCATTTGGCAGGCTTTCGTACCAAGATCATGCTTTTCCTTCTAAGGTGGCCATAAACATCTTCATGAGACAATCCTTAGGGAACTGAACCTTAAGTCTGTGTACATGCATATGGAATCTAACCAAATTAATGGTATAATTATCTTTCTTTTCATCTTTAAATATGAAAAGATGAGTTAACCATTTGACCTTTGGCATAGGATTTGGAAAAACAGGGGTGTGATACCGATTCATAGGGGCATACTTGGCATTTATTCTTGCAATGGAACTCATCTTGGAACTTCATCAAGATGTTGATTCTCAACTAGCGGATTCACCTTCCAATTTATTATTTGATGTGTGGAGTCACCAGAGCAGAAATACAGCCTATATGTGCCTAAGTATCTACTGCTCTCAAACCTTAGAACTGAAACTTTGTCATTCTTCCCAAGGGAAATTTACACGTGAGGTCCCCGAAAATGACGCCAAAATTTTATCACCAAATTGAGTCATGTTGGGCTACTTCAATGGTAAACTTGGAGTAGCTATTTCAAACCACTTGTAAGTGGAAATTATCCTTTCCAACTTGAGAGGGATCTCTCAAAAGGATAAAGGATATTCAATGAACAAACTTGAAATTAGATGACTAACTCTAAATTGGATTGAATGTATTTTTGTGTAGGTGAAAGATGTATAAGGTTTACTACCATTGGGCTTATGGAGTCAATATGAAAACTAAGTCACAAGACAATCCTTCTCACGGAAGTTGAGGCAACTTTGTTCTCATAAAACCACACATGAAGGATAGAACAACAAGTTATATCCATACAGGAAGTTGGAGCATGTCACCATGAATTCCAAGTGATTATACATAAGCAAACTAATAAAGCATAACAACACAAAAAACTAGGTATATAAATGGAAGTTGGAGCATGTAATCATGAATTCCAAGTGATCATACAACTATAAAAATGGGGAGAAAGTAAAAGGATGATATAAGAAACATACATAAGAACACATAGATGAATCTCAAGTCTGAAATAAGTTTTTGCATCTGTGATAGACAAATATTACAAGAGTAGTGCCTTCATAACATCTCCCAACGCACTCTAACTCTAAAACTAAGTCCTTTATAGAATGAGGACTCATAAAAATGATATTCCACCTTCATAGCTTCAAATTCCCACCTCAAATACCTATTTCAAACATGATTCTATCACTTGGAGACTTCTTAGGGATATTTATGTTTTACAGAATTTGAATACAAAAGGGACTCTTATTTCATTAATAGTTCAAAAACCTAGTTCAATAACCATTATAAAATACAACCAACTAATTTTATAAGTGTATTAGAGTGATGATGTGTCATTATGCCACGTGGATCCTGAGTTGGACCTCCTCCAAGTTGAAATTTTACAATTTCTTCACAAATGTAGTTAGTGAAAATTCTGAAAAAATAGGCTTCAAAGGTGAGTGAATAATTTCTAAAACCTGATAGTTTTACAGAACTGAGAGAATTTTTTGTATATTGACTTGTTTAGAAGAACAACCTCTTTCATATTTCAAAAATACTTTTTCATTTTCTCAAAAACCTTAAAAAACAATTCGCTATGAAAGCAGTTTTTCAACAGTTTCGTAGCATGAAAAGATGAGTGTATAATTTCTAAACCCTGATGGATTTGCAGAAACTGAGAGATTTTTTTGTATATAGGCCTGTTTTGAATAAAAAACTCTTTCATATTTCCAAAATACGTTTTCATTTCCTTAGAAACATTAAAAAATAATTCGCTACGAAAACCGTTTTCAGCAGTTTTGTAGCATACAAAAATGACCTTTTCCATCATAATTTCTGCCTCTTTTCTCTTGCATGGTCTTCGTCATGTTCTTACACATCTTCCCTATCATTTCATCCCCTTTGAAACTACCAAAAGTTGTTTTTTAAACAAAATTGAAGCTACAGGTGGTTTCGTAGCGTTTTCCTGGCTTCAAGCCTTGGAAACGCTATGAAAGTGTCATAAATAGTGTAAATTCCAAATTTTTGCCTTGTTTCAAAAATCTACCATCCAACTGCATAAATTTTTTTTTCAACATGCCTTTAACTTCTTAAAACATAATAAAACTCAATTTAAGAGCCTTGAGGTGTTTCCTCTTCAAAAAACATCCTTATCACCTTTAGCAAGTTTATTCATCACTAAAATAACTCTGTTTTTTTGTTAAACATATGGTTTAGAGATGAGCTCTTTTCTCCCTATAATTTATAGATATTGAAAAATAGAAGGAGGTTTGTGTAGGTCAGCATGTCTTGAAGAAACACCTCTCTTGGTTTTTTGAAAGACATCTCTAGCTGTCCAGAAGCTGCATTCTAAAAAAATGCATAAAACAGGAAAGTCTACATTTTGAAAACATAAAACCCTCTTTTCAGAGTTGTAAGCTTGGGAAATGAAATATGTCAGAAAATGATGACTGATGGAGCATGATGTGACCTATATGGAGGTGGTTTTGAGATGAAATTAGGGATTTCTTGAAACTTAAGATAGGTTAAATATGAAAAAATGAGATTTCCTATGCCAACTTGAAAAAGGTTTAAGGAGACCTTACCCTTTTGAGGAGTGAACTATATGACCATGCCAAGTAATGACTCGCAAAACTATGAGTGATAACACAACCCACCAGTGATATTTACATTAATTAAGCTTTTATGGATGGTTCATGCATCGAAAATTTATTTGGCCAGTAGTGTCCACCTATTTGCATTCCCACCATTCGATCTGGAAACACCAGATTGATGATAGAGAATTGATGGGTAACGACTTAGGGTAATACCCCTTGCAACCCTAAATTTATTTTCTCATTCCATCGTTTTCTCTCCCAGTGGCTCTGCAAGTTCCACGGCAACTGCTTCATCTCTTTTTCCTTTTGCCTCAACCAGGTAATGGGTCAGGATTTCAATCACCTACACTAATACATCCTTCAAGTTCCTTTTATGCTTTGGTAATTAGCTTGGAACATTTTGAGTGTTGATGCCCCATCTTGATCCATTCAATGGGTGGCAAGGTTTGATATATTTGGTCTGGTAATCCACGGAGTTTTTGGGCCATGGTCTTCAACAAGGTGCTCCAGCTTCCTCAGGGAAAGAAACCCTCCATCGCGGCAGGTACTGCAGGTTTTAAATAATGTTTTCCTTGTTCATTTGTTAAAAATACTGAGTTCTCATTCTATTCAGACCTGTCACAATTTTTCTAACTAATTACTCCTTGTTTAGAGCTCCCCACTGCTAGGTCTCATTTGGCAAAGATAATCATTTTAGGTCAGAATACTCTTCGCGTTACCTTTGTTTTTTAATTTTTTGATTCTCTCAGTTCTTTCAGATGGCCTTCTCAGCCACTTTCCAATAATATTTTTGTTTGTGTCCATGTATTTCCCCTTAGCCAAAAGTGTAAGGGTTTCCCTTTATCCATCATGGTCCATGCATTACACGTTACCCTATGGTTTTCCTCATGCTATCAGGTATTTTGAACCATGCTCCTCTTTATTGGGTGTAGAGAGAGCATCCCAACTTTTATGGCATGTGGTATGTTTCCATTGAAGTTTGTCTCGCAGGTTGTGGTAGCCAAACCGACTAATTTATTCTAGCTTGCTTGGCTCTGCCTACATGGCACCCCCGCAAGCATATTTCTTTCATTCAATTAGTAGTGTGACTGTGTCCTACTATCTCAATTCGACTCTGCGGTTTTAACTTAAGAACAATTTTATTTTTGTGTTTTATAATATCTATGTATCTGGTTGAAATATGTACATTATTATTGGGGTTCTTGCATGTCTTTTCCCCACACATCAATGGATATTGCTTGCTTCATATTTTATCGAATACAGTTTCTACTTATGTATTCTGAGTTTACCCTTCAGGGCCTATTATTGTAAAGATTTACGCTTTTTATGTTTACATGATATGACACTGGTCCATATCTCAATTATTGCACAGTATAATTCTGATGGGTTTGGCACCCTTTTGGGACAAGCAGAGTTAGGTTTTTCTCTGTAATGTACTATACTTAAAATTTCAACTTTTCAATATAGTCCATCATTCGTGGAGTATATTCTTTCCCGCAATACATATTTGCATGCTAGTTTAGGATTTCTGTTTCTATAATTTGTAAAGTAATTTGTTTTTCTGGTATGGTTTAATTTCATTCATTAAGAACAATATTTCTTTAAATTATTTTCCAGATGTGAAATGATGGTCAGACCATATCCCTGTGTCCGTGTATAATTTAGTTTTAGGGAGAACGACTAGTTCTAGGGTCTAGGGATTTCACCGAGGACCCTGAACTAAGAGTTCTCTCCCATCTTAACTTTTTTGTGTCACTTAAACGTTCAACTGTATATTCCTATTTTCCTTTTTACTCAGTTATTCTCATTTGACTGTTATGTAAGTAGGTCAGAATATTTCCAAGAAAATAAAATCATTTACAACTGACACTAGATTCACACAGTGTATAATGCATTTCTTTCTTTATTTTTTTACACATTTTCCATAATACTAAATGTACACCATATTTAATGCATTATTTCTTTCTACAATACTTATTTTCCAGATACTATATTTACATAATATATAATGCATTTTTTCTTTACTGCAGTACATATTTTCTAGATACTAGATTTACACAGTATAAAATGCATTCCTCTAATAAAAACGCCTGTCTATAGCATCTAGAATAAATATTTCTGCTACTGACGGTGTCCTCCCTACCATAAGAGAGGTGATTACATCCTTCTCTTCCCCCGTACTCCACGCCTGAGTTGGGTGGGTTGACAGAGATTTTGAAACAGACCTCAGGACTTCAATTCTAGTCTTCCTTTCCAGAAATATTTAGGATTTATGAGTGTTCCACTAGTGACTACCAGCTCAGGAACTTCTTCACTCTTTTCTTTTCTTCCTTTTCTCCCAGAACAGAGGCCCTTTTCCTCACTTGGATGTGCATTTATCCTCAGAGAAAAAGGTAACTGTCTAAATTGTCCAACCACCTCTCAGTGCTTGGAATAATTTTACCATAAGTTGCTTTTTTTTTACTTTTATGAAACCACTTTTCCATATTTAATTTTTTTTCCACTAAATAAATTTAACCCATGTTCATCAAGTAATCTTTCCAGAATAAATGAAAAGTTTTAGTTTCTTTTAAAATAAAATAACATAACAACTAGTCAACAACAAGTTAGCACTTAACAACTGTCACAAATAGCTTTTTCTCCCACCTAATATTAAAAAAAAAAAACATTCTAACTATCATTTAACTTAAAATTTATGATTTTCCAATCCTTTATTCCATTCAAATTATTAAACATGACTTTTTACTTTTCTAATAGTTTATCTCATTCATCCCATTTACAATTGAAAACGAACATAATTTTTTTTTACATTCTTATATGAACATGAAAATTTCCTTCGGTTCTTAAATGTTTTAGTTATTATACCTACGGGAGGCACTGTATAATGTAATAGGTTGGCTATTGATTTGAAATTAATTTCTTTTTATTTCAAAAAATGTAAAATTTATTTAATGTTAAACATTATAAATCAAAATTCATGATTTTTTAATAATATTTTAATATACTTATCTTAAATTCTATTGATTGATATCTTTAACATGTTATTGAAAAATGCATGGTTCTTCGTGCCAGTTCGATTTTTCCATGTGCCATCAATCCCCCAATTCTTTTCACAATTGAAGAATGCATCATGTCATTTAGCAAGCACCATTAATGAATTGCCTTGCCTGTCCTTTATCCAGTACTGAAATGGTCACTTCGTATTAATTTGCTAATGAATTGCCTTACCTGGTCTTTATCCAACATTTAACATTTTTACCTTATATCACATGGCTCCATGTGATGAGAGTTATTACCCGGACACTTGTATGCAGGATCTACATTGGAGTTTTGAAGGTGGAGATTTTTGAATCAAACCTTAAGGGTTGAGGCTAATCCGCATTCCGCATTTCACTCTTTGGTCATTTGGGCCTCTGGCCGAATTTCTCCCCCATCAATCCATCCACAGAGCTTTTTCCATTTTCTGCAATTGCGTGGGTAATTTTTCTGAAAATGAGTGCATATTCAATTTAATTTCTATAATGAAGGTTATGCCCTTTAAATTCGTGAATAGAGAATAACATTTTAGTTACATTTCTCTTCGGCTTCTACAAACACTCTGGATCATGGAAGGAAAGGTTCATACGATACTCATCTAGTGATTCACCGTCCTTATCATCTCTTTACGTTGATATTATTTATAGTAATTTGTCACTGCATTTTTAAACCACTAAACACATAACACCCAACGAATCTTTTGGATTTTAATTGACCTTTGTCCATTCACATATAGTCTTCATTCAACAACCATCATGAAAATGTTCCATGATGATGAATGATAGTGGAAAGAAAAGGCCATTAGTTTTAGCAAGTCAGATGAGTTTAAACATTTAACAAATTACTCTTACAATGTTATTGACCATTCCATACATTTGATGAAGTTTCAGTTCTACGATTGGTAAGAGTGGTTCTCTATTTCAGAGCATAGAATTAATTTGGATTAAAACCTTTTTATTATTCGATATATATATTCGTTTTCTTTATCAGTAATAACTACGACCTATAAATATTGGATCTTAAACTTCTTATTTTTCAACCAAAAAAATTGTGTCTCAAGTAGATCTCAAGCATACATAGCCCTTCCTGAGTAGATATGATTCAAATTATCTATTCTTGTACAGTTTGTTCAACATCAACATAAGATAAAATAGGATAAAATGAATTGATCAGTTAATTTTCACGGTCTTTTTTTATCAGGGATTATTGTGATAACATGTAATATTATTTGCATCACTGAAAAAGACACAACTTACGATTGACTGCTCGGTGCCTATCCAATGCACACGGCCTCAATCTACAATGGTGCTTGCTTAGATTCATGCTACATGGTAGCACTATAATTAAATAGGTAACAATAAGGTATTACTTTAATTTAATCACTTAGTATATTAAATAATAGCTATTAACCAGTAGGTAATAGCTACTCACATCTTTCTTTCATGTGATTCATTTATGCCTCATTCATACAGTATTTTGACTAATCATTCTATCTTGCATAGATTTGTAACATTTGTCTGCAATGTGTAAATTTTGTTGGACATATTTTCTTTTTTGGCAAGCTAACATGATTTTGCATGTTCTATAATGATACAAAACAAACACTTATTTAGTTATGTGCTATTGACGTCGCTCTACAGATCACCCTAGACTATATATGTGACTCTGCATTTGATTTTCATTTAATAATTTAGCAGACATACATGTCGTTTCTCTATTTCTGGAGTTAAGAATCTTTTTTCTTGTATTTTGATAGCTTAAAAAGGAGGGAAGGAGAAATGAATATGAGATGCATAAACTTCAAGCTTTAAATCAACGTCAAAAGATGATAAAACTGTTAAAACTAGGATTTTTTTAAAGAAATTGTACTCAGTGTACAAAGCTATAACCCTTTTCCCATATTTCCTGGGTTCTTCAATGGAAAATTGAAGAGGTTGTCATGGCTACTAAGAGGTTGAAGGAGCTATTGAAAGCTCAAAAAGTTCCATCTCGTGATGCTAGTAAGATGGTACCTATGGAAAGGTTATTATATAGTAATACAAATCATATGAATACCACATTACTTTGTCTGACATATTAAACGAATTTATTTTAGGGAGTACAAGTGGTAATGGATCTGTTTAGGTGCTTCTCCTTCCTTTTTCAGTTGTAAATCTAATTTTCTATTATGGGTTCATATTTTACAACCTGTTTATGAATAGTGGAATGGAAACTTTGATTTTGTGCTTAAGATGATGCAATACAGACTAACTTGCCTTTGTTATTCCAGAGCAACGAGAATTCTTTGCAACAGTCTCTTGAACACAAACTGGAAGTAGGGGTTCGTGTGCATGAAGTTCGTTATGAATATGAAAAGAAAACTGAAGTGTGAGACCTCCAGAAAGAAGTTCCTCTTTCCGTTTAAGTCAAAAATGAATATTTTACATTCTAATTTCTCACTCTTTCATGGTGTTAATATTAAGTGCTGCCATATTGCTGATACAGGAGGGCTGCAATGGAAAACGATCTAGCCAAACTAAAGATTGTATCTATATATTTATGCTTTATTACATAATTTTAGTATATTCTTATGATCCTCTAATGTATCTATTAAATTAGAGGAATTATATTTATGAGTATATTGTATCTATATATTTATCCTACATTAATCTTATTTAGGCACAATATTAATTCTTATCATGAAAAATGAAATAAAAAAGCTCATAGCGTCATTATGAATTATGAATTGAGTCGACTTGAGAGTCGGAATTTGATTTTATTCGATGCTCTGTGAGCCATGCCCATGCACGTGGGTTTTGGACTGATTCATTTGAATTTCTATCATGAGTCACATATGTTCCAACCCTTCAGTACAGTAATGCCCATCCAACACTCTTAGAAAATACCTGCAAATTGAAATATAAATAATACTGAAGGAAACCTTAGTTAATTTCATCCATTATCGTTAGAGTCATCATCATCACATGCTTGACATAATTTTATTAAAAAAAAACCAACACACCTTCGAAACCATCACAGTCCACAAACAAGCCCCGGGTTACAGTTCAATTAGTTGAAATAGAAATGCCTTAAAAACTAGCATTACATTCATTAAAATGCAATAAAAAAACCATTGAGAAACAAAATATATAGATCATGTAATAGGGTGAGAGTAACACTTCTACTTACAACCTCTTAGGCTCAAATTTCAAACACAATGCACAGAAAAACCTCTACCTAGGATTTTAGTCAGTGTCAAACTTAGAAAAATACACCATAATCTATAAAATCATGGAAATATAAGGGCCGAAAGAAATTTCTTATCAAGAACTCCGTTAATATGAAACTATTTATTAGAAATCGGAAGAAACAAGACAGTCAAGAAAAATACAGTGCTAAAATAAATAACAGAATTGAAAGATTCGGAAACATAAGTAAAAATAGGCATGACTCATTGTCAATGAAGTAAATATATACATAGGCGGCCTCTGTCACACAGTTTAACCTGTTGCTCACAGATTGTAAATAAAAATCAAATATCTCGAGAGTCGCAATGCAAGGTAACAAAGGAGGGAAGCAGCATATTTAATGAGATGCAGTGGGCCGATGTCCGAATAGAACGACACGAGTGTAGCACATGCACAAATAAACGTGGTAGACATTATGAAATTAATATAATCAAGAAAAGTGCAATATGCCTCCACTGGAAATTGAAAGGATTTTGGTCATGGGTCAGGGTGTTACTCAACATTGAGATTTGCAATCTATAAATTAATTGAAACCAAAATCAACTTGCATCTCTCAAAGGTTACTTTAAAAATTGAGATATAAATTCGAAAAAAATTTAGATGTCGAGGGTCAAGGTGTTACTCAACATTGAAATTGCTCATTCACTTGGTAGTAGTTTCATTGGCATCTTTTTCTTTTTCAAAATTGCTCATCTTTCCTCAATTGCTTCCTTTTAAGCTTAAAGCTCAAAGAGGTGTTGTACAACTGGACTAAATAGATTTCGTACCACATGCATCCTCGTTGTGACTGTAGAAGCCACATAACCATAAATGACCCTTGAGAGTTGAGGGATGGGCTACTTAACAAAGCACTTCCATTCTACTTCTAGAGTCGTGGTGTGATAGGGGTTACTCTTATGTCAAGACTCAAAATCACTGAGGACTTGCACTTGGACCTAACCGCTTACTAATGCTTCCAAGAGGTTACTCTTATGTCAAGACTCAAAATCACCGAGGACTTGCACTTGGACCTAACCGCTTACTAATGCTTCCAAGAAACTGAACCTTGGTAAATTGAGATACTTTTTCTCAAATTTTCTTCTTTTTAAATTTTTTTTCACAAATATAGTGTTATGCATTCCACATGAGGAATATACATATTCTATCTATTACATCAAAGTCTATCATGTGACTTGTGGGAATTGAGCCTGGGTGGGGAGGATCCCATTCCTTCCTCCCAACCACCCAAGATAACCCCAATTTACTTTCGAATATGCTTCTTATATCTATTAATAAGAAGCCACTTATTTTGTGGCACATTTTTCACTGCTTCCCTAAAGGAAAACAAAAACAAATTGTGCACGCATTTACATATTTTGATGAAATATGGCTTTCACAGCATATTTTCATGTCGTCTCATAGCTCAAACTTATATTGTGGCTATTTATTATTCTTAAAGAAATATCATACTCATTATTAAAGGATAATAAATAATAAATGTATTTTTTTTGTGTAAATTCAATTCTGTGCAATTGTTGAGATATATACAATTGTAACTTTTTATTTCTTTTTATTTAAAATTAACTATATTTAAATGAAGCGGCGGGTAATAGCTACCATGTAGCCCTTGTTTACTAACATAATTACTCATATTAATTCCCTCTCTCACCAAACAAACATTTCCTTTGATTTTTAAATGTTTTAGTTATTTACTAACGTAATAACTCATATTAATTCTCTCTCTCATCAAATATTTAATTAAAAAAAAAATTCACTTCAATATAGTTTAACTTAAAATTTATAATCTTTCAAATTTTTATTTGATTCGAATTATTAAAACCCTCAAATTATTTATTTCTTTAGTAAATTTGACGAAAAATATGTTAGTATGTTCATAAAATGAAACATTAAATCTAATAACAATAATAATAATGTCAACTCAATTGAAAAACCTAATACAAAATTAAAAGTAGTATAAATAATAAATAAATTCAATTCAATTCATTATATTATACATTAAATTATAATAATAATGAACCATATTCATAATTATACTATTTCAACAGATATAATAATTAAATATAGAAAACTATAAAAAATTTAATTAATGAATATATTAAAAATAAAGATATTTTTGCACCTAGAGGTGCTCTACTATTCAATATGGGGTAATGTTGTAGGAGTGTAAATGTTTGTAAACATTTAATATTTATATGAGCCCGCAATTAAAAAATAGTTAAAATTTGAAAGTGATATAGATATGTGATGTAAGTTAAAAAGAACCTATATCAGTCAATACTAAATTAATAGTCATCCATAGAAAAATCATTTTATAGCCTTGCTTTGGAAGGAACTAATAAAATTAAGAACAAATAAGCACATAAAAACTTAATACTTACATTAAGTGTACAATATAACAAGATTGTTAACTATATATATTCACCCCTGCTTTACCATGGATATTATTTAACTTGTAAATAGGTTTTGTTACAATACCATGGCATATCAATACCACATGCCCAAAAACCATAACTCATTTCACAATAAAAAATTATAATGTAAAATACAACATCTCAAATGTAATAACTAGTTATTTATCTATATATTAATATTGCTATAATAATAATAAATATTTATTATTATTTTTCTAGTATACTATAATAAATATATTATTAATTACATAGAGTGACAATTCTCAGTCATATTGATGGAGGAGGGAGAGACAAGGAAAAAGAAAGAGAGATATATATATATATATATATATATAGATAGATAGAGAGAGAGAGAGAGAGAGAGGGGGGGGGGGTGAATTAGTGATGCAAGAGCATTAGAGCTTCCAATTCATCAAGATTTTTGGAGATAAAGCTCCAAAAGGGGTTTATTCCTTAATAGTAAATATTCTTAGTTCTTTTAATGATTATATAATAGTTTTAGAAAAAACTATGAATAGTAAATATTTTTATCATAAGGAAAAAGTTGACATGGGAGCTTTATGGAATAAATCATAAGATATTTATGAATAAATCACGAGATATTTAGGAGTAAATCGAGAGTGATTTTATGGATGTAGAAAAATATATTTTTTATTATAACTTTGTATTCAATCATTGTAATCCTATGGGGAAATATAATAGATAAATGAATGTAGATTTCCTACTAGAAAATCTAATGGCTAAAATGTAGAGTCAGGCCGAGAGAGGAAGAGAGTTTTGAGTATTTTTGAAAACTAAAATTTTCCTACATCAAGTGGTATCAAAGCTGGAGATAGTAGAAGACTTTTGTGCAATATTATGGAGAAAAAATTAGATTGATATTAAGAAAGCAACATGTAAATTTATTTTGTGTTTTTTATAATTTGTGGATATTAATGATAGGTTTCAGAGATTAAGGAGGAGTATGTGGTGATAATTCTAACATATAGTGTAGCTATGATGGAGAAAAAATAGTCACTACAGAAACATGAAGAGAAAGGAGTGCTCGAAAAAAGTTTCAAAGTAGGGGACCAAGAATTCCAATAGTCTAATATTAGGGAGAAGCTTGGTGAGGCATGTGTATCAAGAAAGAGGTATGCCACTGCAGAGGTTATTTAAAGGTCATAGTGGGCAGTGGGAAGCTCACGAAATTGGAATATGAATATGACTATGGGAAGTAAGTTGAATAATTCATAGGGAAGCCATAGATATTCCAAAGGATTTGGCATAAGCAAAATGAGTGATGAATAATTAGAAAGGGAAATTTTTTCGATAAATGCACAGTTGAATGTGCTTACAAAGATGTGATAAAAGAATGAGGAGAGCCAGAGGAATGGGTGGAACCTAAGGAAAATATTTAAGTGTCATGTTGAAAGATTATGGGAAAAGAAGAAGAGAAAAAAACTTAGGCATGGGTGGAAGGAATAACTCAAAGCTACTGAGTATGAGGGGGAAATTCATAGAGGTGAAACTAAGCAAGGAGAAATCAATGGAGAAGATAAAAATATTGGTGGAGATTTGATGTTTGATAAATCAAATGAGGTTGAAAGTCCTTGTGTTTTTCTTGATGGTTTTTTTATGGTTGCAAGTGTTATTGATGATGAAAAACCCTTTGAAATTTTCATGAAGAAAGAGGAAGATAAATGAGAAAAAGTTTTATTTTTATTTCTCATCAAAGAGGAGGAGCAATACTTAAATGGGATGTTCATAAGGAATGATGAGCTAAAGACAGAGAAAAAATTGATACTTCACATTGATTGTGTGCATGCAGGTGCAACAGAAGTGATTTTCATTTTTCAAAATTAGGCAAATGAAAATGAAATCAAGGGTGAACAACTTGCAAAATTTGTTCTGAACGATGTTGTAACAAAGTCAAAAGAGGAAGATTTTTATAGTAGCATGGAAACAGAGCTCAATCAACATATTGAAGTGAGACAGAGAGTTTAGAGGGAAAATTTACAAGTGTGGAATGAAGTTGAATATATTGTTGGATGGTTATATATTTTGTTGGGAAATGTTTCTCTTGAAATAGTGAGTAGAAACATGCAGGTGAAAAAAAATGGTTTACAACAAGGAAGGAAAAAGATGAATTATAGTGGATTTCAAGAAGGAAAAATACAAGCCATGACAAATGTGATGATCAGTAGCAAACTATGTATGAGATCCAAGAGGACGTTGGCAACAATAACTCATGGTCAGGAGACCATGACATTTTTTCTAACTTGGGAGTCTGATGTAGGAACATTATAGCTTCCAAGTCATCAAGATTTTTGAAGACAAATTTCAAAAGGGGGTTCAATATTGTAAGGGAATTATAATTCCTTAATAGTAAATATTCTTAGTTCTTTTAATCGTTAAAGAATAGTTTTAGAAAAAACTACAGATAGGAAATATTTTTTCCATAAGGAAAAAACTAATTTACCTTAAAAAGCATGAGAGATTTAGGGAATAAATCAAGAGTGATATATGGATGTATAAAAATATGATTTTATTCTTACTTTTCTTTTAATCATTGAAATCCTATAGGAAAATATAATGGCTAAATGAATGTATATTGAGGCCAAGAGATGAAGAGAGCTTTGAGTATTTGTGAAAACTAATTTTTTCCTACATCAATTAGAGAGGGAGGGATATAATGATATATTTGGAGAGCATGGAGAGAGAGAGAGAGATGGGGCGAGACAAACAAGGAGGTGTGATAAATGGGGAGAGGGAATAAGGAAGAGAGAGAGGAGGAGAGATGGTATTGGATGAGGAGAGAGAGGGGGGAAGAAAAAATACGTAGAGAGATAGATGTGGATAGAGATAGGGAGCGACAAGGGAGATATGTAGAGAGAGTGAGGGAGAGATAAATAAAGAGGAAAGAGAGAGAGAGGGAGAAAAGGGGAAGGGGTAGAAAGGAGACACGAAGATGGAGGGGGGAGAGAGTGGGTGAGAGAGAAGGAGAGAGGGATGGAGAAAGTGATAAATTTGGAGAGTATAGAGAGAGTGTGTGTGTGTGTTATAGGGAGAGAGAGGGAGGGAAGAAAAAATATAGAGAGATAGAGGTGGAGAGATATAGGGGTGAAAAGGGAGAGATGGAGAGATATTCAGGGAGAGAGGAGATAATGAGGGAAAAGAGAGAGAGAAGGAGAGGAGATAGAGGGAGAGAATGGGAAGAGATACAGAGAGAAGGAGAGGAGAGAGAGGGAGAGAAGGAGAAGAGAGAGAGAGGAGACAAATATATGGAGGGGGGATAGGGACAAAGATAGAAGGGGAGAGGGAGGGAGATAGTGACATATTTTGAGGAGAGAGAGAGAGAGAGATGGTGGGAGGGACAAAGGAAGGTTGATAGAAAGGAATAGAGATAGGAATTTAGAGAGAGAAACAGAGAGGGAGGGAGAGAAAGATTGATTTAGAGGGGGGGAGATAGGTAGGGAAGAAGAAATACATAGAGAGATAAGGGTGGAGAGAGAGAGGGTGACAAGAGAGATATGGAGATAAAGTTAAAGAGATAGGATAAAGAGAGAGAGAGAGAGGGGGGAGGGTGGGGGAGAGAAAGAGGGGCAGAGAAGGGGAAGGAGGGAGAGATAGATAGATATGGAAAAAAGAGAAACATAATTAAAAATATAAATATCATATGTTATTATATAATATTGAACATTATTAACCATAAATAAAGAGGAGGTAAGGATTTTACAAAAGGAAAAATAAGTTGGATTTAGAAATCCAAGATATTTTTGTTTTTCACTTAAATAGATACCTTGATTTTGGTGTACATGTTGATTTCTAATCCTCTTTTATTTATTGCAATAGATGAATTTATTTCAGTGCAGTTGTTGATTTATAATCCTATTTGATTGCTTGCACTAAATGCATTGATTTCAGTGTAGATGTTGATTTATAATCTTATTTGTTTTCTTGCACTAGATGCATTGATTTAAGTGTATACGTTGGTTTCCAATCCTATTTGATTGCTTTCATTGAAAAATTTATTTTAGTGTAGATTTTGATTTCATATTTAACATAACTAGATATATGATGTACATTAATGTAAAAGAAATTAGATTAATAGTATACATTGATTTCAATGTAATAAAAATATATATATATATTGATGACTTGCATTGGTTTATGTGTTACAGTAATTAAGCTATAAATAAAATACTTGAATTTTCATCTTAAATAAAATGTTCACTTACCTAAAATGTTTTCTTCTTGAAACTATAAACAATTTGTAATTGACTACATTCTTATTATTGCCATTTTCCATAACCCAACATTGTTAGTCACTTTGCATTCAAACGAGGTAATAGAAAACAACTACCATTAACACTTACTTGGGGTTTAACACTCCATAGTTCAGAATGATTTCCATTGAACAAAGATACTATTAATATTAGAGAGAAAGAGAACCATGATATGATGTTTACTACAATAGTTGAAGTGAGATATTTGAATGGTCTATGATTTCAACCGCCATTTTCATTTTATTGATATGAAAAGATGGGAAAACTAATAGGTGTGACAATAAGAACAATAGAAGAAAATAATTTGAAATTTATTACAATGAAGACTACTTGTAGTTGACTACATTCCTATTGTTCACATTTTCTATCATTCAACATTATTACATCGTCACTTTCAATTAAATTTTTTTATTTAAATCATTTTTCATCATTCAAGTTATTGGAAGTCTCTGTCATCTCAACAAACTGAGGTAACTGAGTAAATTTAAAATCAAAATTACCAAATTAATCATAGACATAGTTAGAAGATTTAAAATCATCAGAATAATTAGATTTTCAACAAATTTTTGTGATCACGCATAGCTGAAACTAGCCTAGATCCATCTTAACCTCGGATATATCAAGTGTGAAGAGAGCTCAAATCCCTTTAGGTGCAAAAATTTTCTCATGTTTTGAATTTTAAAAAAGCTTTGTAGCTCAAGCGATTTGATCCCTCTTGGCACTTGATATATCTAGGTTTAATATGGATCTAGGTTTCTTATATATAGAAATGTGAAATATTTATAAAATATAAATAATAAGTATAAACCAAGATCTATTTTATCATATAAATTAAAATAATGATTTATATCCGTAACCATTACATTTAATATATATATTTAATATTTATAATAAACCTTTTTCATAATTTATTTATCTATATAATCAATGCTATGCATATCACACATTAAAAAATTAAATTATAAAATTTTTAATGAAAAATACTAAAAGCATATATATATATATATATATATATATATATATATATATATATATATATATATATATATATATAATATGAATATCTAGATCCATTTTAACTCTGTGATTTAGAAGTCAGAATTTAAATCCCTCTCTGGCAGGTGAAAACTTCATTTTTAGTTTAAAACCCGAGGAAAGGTATCCACGAGATTTCAGATCTCTCATCTTGTATGCGCAGTTGATAATAATCAGAACTTGTTCTAATTATTATTAATTATTTTTATTTTTATTTATTTTTATGTAATTTGACCTAGACAAAATGTTGACATAATATAACATAACCTAACCTTATAACATCTTTTCCATACTTGGAGAGTGCCTATCAATGCAACAATTTATTTGAAATTTATATAAATACATACAATATTATTAAGAACAAGTGTAGATATATGCTAACTCTATATCTACAAATCTTTGAGAGGAACCAAATCTCTTGAGATGTGAATCTTTCCTCAAAATTTTAACACAAAAAGAGGTTTTCATTTTGAGAAATAATCCATCCCAAAACTTGGTAAATCCAAAATTAATATAAATCTATCCATACCTATTTAATAAAAATTCAACTAAAAAATATCTTTCATAAATTTATTTTACTATTATCAAACTCTAACTAAATGAAAAGTTGAACATCTACACATCATTAATCTAGTTGCATCATCAATAAACTACTAAAACAAAGCAAGTAGTCAATATGAAAAGACTATTTAATATTAATATTTTTATTATTAAAAGAATTTAAATCTTGATTGTGATCGACCAAGGATGATCTTAGATGACTAAGTTTAACAATGTTTGACTTTACTAAACCATGGTTGACTATAATTCAATATGATTAAGTTATTTCATATATGGAGAATTATGCGTGAACAAGGTTGAATATTGTTAAATATGATAGACGTAGGGTTTACCAAGTTTGATCATCATTGGAAATTTAAATAATGACTATAAACCTTGACTTTGTTTTTGACTGATGTAGTTAACTATGTTTGATTATTAATATTAAACAATAACAATAATAGGAGATTTTGTTTGATCAATATTTAAGAGTGTTCATTGTCAAACATAGTTAAACATAGTCGAAAATAGTCAACCACATTAGTAAACCAATATGTTTTAAACCATATTAATATTAAAATTACTAAACATTTTTAAACAATGACTATGGGTGTCCATGGTTTGACTATGTCAGCATGTTGACTCTAGTTTTGTCAAGCATGATGTTTATGGTTAACTCTAGGCACCAGTGTTAACTACATGGTTCACTAAATGGTTGGTTGACTCTATGGTTGGATAGCTAAATGTGTTATTATTTATATTGATATATTGTTAATATATAAATATATAGATTAATATATTAATGCATGCTTATTATTATACTATTATAAATAAATTAATGTTTAAATAATATTATTAAGTTTTTAATGTTATTAATAAAATGAAATTAATAATTTTATTAATGTATTAACAATATATTATATTTATTATTATTATTATTATACCAATAATATTATTAATTTTTAAATGTTATTAATATATTAATAATAATAATCATGATAATATTATTAGGTATATTAAAATATTATTAACAATAATCAATCATTATATTATTAACTATTTCTATTTCTAGTATTAAAAGTAAGCATTTTTTTCCATGGAAAATCTGGGTAGATGAACTGAAAGGGATCACATCTTTCTGGCCAAACTAGCAAAGCCTAACCTTGAGGGCGTTGAGGAGAATTGACCCTAGAACCTCCCAATGGAAAGGTACTTTAGCAACAGTAACTCGGCCAATTGAGCTAACCCTCGAGACTATTAAAATCGAAACCTAATGTTATTAAACCTAAACCTAATATTATAAACTTATTATTATTAAAAGTACTATTATAAACTTAATATTATTAAACCTAATGTTGTTAAACCTAATATTAATAAGCTTAATCTTAAACCTAATATTAATATTAAACTTAATATGGTAAACTTATTACTATGTTATTGTGGATACAAAGTCGACAAATATTCTTAGCACATGGCAAGTTATGACATTATTATGATGAGTGGATGATTTTTTATTGCAATTCCTTATGGAATGACTTGTCTTGGTTAATAACTAATATATATTGTATTAACAAAGGATTTTATTATGAACAGTAAAGAGAAATCATATTCAATGACTATGATTCTATAAAGGATGATGCATTAATAGAGTATTTTGATGAGTGGATGAATTTTCAGTGGGATTCCTTATTGAATGACTTAACCTGGTTAACAAATAATATCTATTAATATTAAGAGAGCATTGTGTAATGAACAATAAAGAGGAATAATATTCAATGACTTTCATTCTATAAAGGATATTGCACCAATTGAGTATATTTTTTATCATTGTCTGTAATAAAACAATAGGTTAAAAAAGGTATACCAATAATGATTCAGCCCTACATACATTTGAGTTTTATCAAGGTAATTAACTATGATGGGAAAAATTTCAAATAAGGAAATTGATGGTGTCTCTAACCATTATTTTGATACTTACTAATGAATTATCAACATATGTGCGGTTGGGTATGTGGTACATTATTTCCACAACTAGCACCATGCGTTAGGTGTAGCCGGGGGGGGCATCCCCCTTGTCGAGGGGTTTGAAGAGGGACAGTATCCCCCCTGTCGGGGGGTTTGAAGAGGGACAGTATCTCCCATACACAAGGTATGGGGAAGTGCCCCAGATTATTTTTTTTATGTAGACCCAAGGATGGGGGTGGGACATAGAGATGGTAGGAGGACCTACCCATGGTTTCGTGCATGGGTTTTGCACATGGTTTTGGGCATGATGGTCTTATTCCCATGGGATTATTTAGATCCGGTCAAGGGAACTACGATTTTGTTCTAATCCAAGGTTAATGGATTAAGTTTTATGAATTCTTCGACATGTATATATATGTATTTTAACACTTAATGGAATATAATGAAAAATCAATCTGGTAGTCCCAGATTTTTTATCAAGATCAAAATATATTTATATTTTTTTTATCTTCTTACCATTGTATATTTTTTGTTTGAAGAATTCATTTGCAGGTAATTTCTATATAGGGTTAAAACCTACATTTGGTATCAAAGTTGTTTCGGCTTCAAGGGGACACCTTTTCTACTAAGGGTTTTTGTTCGGGCCTGTGGTAGACCCTGTTCAGTGGGAAATTTGCAGGATCAATTCTTGTGGTGAAAGAAGATGGTGAATAGTGGAAAGATAGAGATCAATAAATTCAATGGTAGGAGTTTTTAGTTGTGGAAGCTCAAGATGGACGGTATGTTAGTATACCGAGATCAATGGATTGTTGTAGATCTAGGCATGAAACAAACAAGAATGTCGAAAAAATACTATGTGAAGTTAGATTGGAAGGAAAAGAGCACAATAAAATTTTGTCTTTCAGATTTAGTATTGTTTAATGTATCAATGGAAGCTACGATGAAGTATTTGTGGGTCAAGTTAGGGACTTTGTACCAATCTACGTCTCCAGTGAACAATTTTTTTTTGCAGAAAAATTTGTATAACCTAAGGATGAATGATGGAGACTTGGTGATAGAGCATTTGAACACCTTTAATATTGTGGTAGGCTATTTGTTATTTTTTGATATAAAAATTTGTTGTGATACTCTTCTTGCAAGCTACCAGAATGGCCATCTTAGAGAATTGGTCGACAATGATGAAAATGCATTCACTACTATGCTTAGCCAAAGCGAGGCCTAACATGTAATCCATTGAGATGGATTCCTAAGGTGGAATAGGAGTAGGAAGAGGAGTATATAGGCCTTGATTCTTGATGGTTGGTTTGGAAATGGTGCAAGCAGTGCAGGATCTGATGCCCTTCCAAACATCTTATCAAAGGTTCGAGCAATAAAAATACTTATGTAGCATTGCCATTATTTTCTCTACTCTGAAGTGTCTAGCGACCCGACTGTAGTGCGTCTACCAAATCTTCTCAGCATGCTTCTTTGAAGGAACATATAGGTGTCATAGGTGACATAATTGTATCTTGGAGGTGAAAATTTGGAACTTTCTTGCCATCTAGGAGTGTCTGGTATGTTTTGCCAAATTCTTGATCACTCTTGTACATATGCAGTCACTCTGAAGTATTGTGCCAATAACGGTCGAGCATAGTGGTCAGCACCATGACCGATGGTTGTCTAAGGCAATCTACAACATTATTGGTGTTTCCCTTCTTGTACTTAATGTTCAATTGGAATTGTTGTAGGTATGTTGACCATTTTTTATGGTGATCGTTCTGTGTATGTATGAATTACAGGGGTTGGTGTTATGTGTGGATGATTGTTTTCTTCACCATAATGTAATTATTCTATTAGCTCCCCATAATTTTCTAGATTGATTGAGATACAAATTGACAAGGGTAACATCAAACCAAGCTTTAGAGCTCTATGATCTAGCCATCCTAGTCTCAAAGAGGGATATCTCAATATGTTTATAAGGATATAGCTTGATAATTTTAAGAGGTTGATTTTAGGGTAGTTATTAAGTGTAAGTTTGTTTGTTTGGGTTTGGTTGGGCATGATACTTTGATATATTTTAGATAGGAAACATGGAAGATTGTTGAGTCATTGGGAAATGGAGTCTAACAAGGTCCATATGAGTTCATCAATGGTTTTAAGAGCATATGCAGGGCAAGTTTACTTGGTTGGTGGATATTTTAAGGTTATGATGGATTTATGAAATGGACATAAAGATTGAGAACAATAAACTAATAAAGGGCTGAAACAGAATCCTTTATATACTTGTAAACTGAGGGAGTTGGAAAATTTGAAAGAACAGCAAGAGAATCAAAGGCATAAGCAAAACCTAATCCATTTTATTTCAGACTGAAAATAGATAATTAACCAAGATAAAAATTCAGATAAAAACACCGAAAGGTAAAAAAATTATCCAACTTTCAAGGCCTTTATCATCTAGAGCAGAAGAATATTTAAGATATACAAGTAACTATAACCATAGAAGGAGAGAAAGCTCTGGAATCCAAAGTTACAGCTATAAGGTTTCCTTAAAAAAAATTTAGGTAAGTAAAGGCAAAGAGCATGATTTTACATAGACTCCTTTGACAAACCTAGACAAAGCTGCTTTAAAGAGATGATTCCAAGAACAAAATATTTTAGTGGCAACAATATGCAGGGCCAACCATAAATCAGAATTGATGCTAACTGATCTAATAGTATCGAAGAAATGGACGAGCTAAGAAGTTGTTATAGAGAAGAAATATGAGTTCTCTAATATATCCTAGCAGAAGAAAACATTAAGGCAGTGAAGAAAAAATAGATTTAAGGTTTCATTAGAAACATTTCTTAATATAAATTCATTGTCCTACTGCAACATAGCGAAATGGAAAACATATTGGAAAACTAGAAAACATAAACAAAAGAAAAATTCACCATCAACCAAAGCCTATGGATCTTGTAAAAAATCCTTCTCCATCAACAAGCAAATCAGATCATGCATGAGTTCCAAGACATCAATTTCTCTGCAAGAGCTGCAAAGGACTATGTATTATTCCAACATCAGTCATCAAAATCCAACATTTACAATGAGTTCCAGTGCAGTATTTATACTGCAAATGAGGAGGTGGAACTATTTTTAGGGTTCAAATGCCATTTATGACAGAGTAAATACGTTCCTCACCTTGATAACCATGCAAGGCATAAGGTAGGAACATCTGTAGATACCTCTCTATTTTAATAACTCTGTCTTTACTTTCTAAGGATAAAATAGGTGAAAATATTCACTTTTAAGGTTTTATCTTATCTTTACAATAATTTCCTAACAGCTTTAGAATATCTTCTTTTGTGCAATAACGACTGATTTTGCTTTTCAAATAAAGAATGACCAAAGGAGTCAATTGATATTTCTGATGAAATAACTGCTCTTTATTGATGTTTTCAAAGCTACTTTAGCCTAATCTTCCTTGATTTAACATTAAAACTTTAATCTCTCTACACTTATCTTCACTATTTTCTTCAATTTGATGTACAGGTGGCTTTAACTCTGATTGGGCCTTTGATTTTGGCTTTTGGGCCTTCTTTAATCATCTTTATTATTAATTCCCTTACTGATTGTTTTAATATTCAATCTTCGTCCCTAACTCTTTATCTTTATCCATTATCTTTATGCCTTTAAAACCTTGATTAGGCTTTAATCCTCTGTTTTAAGGCTTTGGTTCACCTTAAGCCTTTATAATCATCATCGTCGTCTTTATATTCTAACTAATTGGTTTAACCTTGTAATCACCAATTAAGACCTTTAATATTCATCTGTTTGTTTTATTTTTCTTGTGCATAGGTGTCTTTCTGCACTGGAGGGCTTGTGCATGAATAACCAATGCTTATGATACACTAGCCAAATACAGGATTAAACCCTATTTTTGTCCCTTTCGCCTTAATTTTTGGCCTTTGAGGATCGTCACCCTCGGTCCTGTCCCTTTATGGAGTGTGGGAGGGGTTTTTCAGCCTTAGAACTAGGATTGAACTTGCATAAAACAAACAAAAAACATTATAAAACCCTGTGCATTGGATGACTGCTTTGGAGGCTCGACGGAGGACAAAAGGGTAGTGCAGAGGCGAAAATGTATGCCGAAGGAGGTTCCATGGACGAAAACTATGAAAACAGGGTTTAAATTTGAATATAGGCGCGAAAATGAGGAAAGTGGTTTTGTAAAACCACGAATGGTTTTCACGCACGCCAAGAGTGGTAAGTAATTTAGCATGAAGAGAACGCAATATCGCCCTTCGGGTGACACATGTCCAGGCGAAAACCACCATTTTCACCTTGAAAATGAGCAATTAGTTTCGTTGGTGAAATGGACACGAAATTAATCTGGGACCATTATATCTTTGGGCCAAAGATCTACGGTCATGGATGAGTGTGAAGGTTGGAAAGTTGCGCGGTGGGTGAGGAGGTAGTGGAGGCCAGGTGGCAAGAAAAGATTGGGAGATGGCTTCTTTGGTGGAAGGTGGAGCGGAGTTGATGTTGGATATTTTTTTTGGTAGCGTAGGTATGGTTGGGAGATGGGATGGAGAGTGGGAGCATGGTAGCCATTATATCAAGGCCTGAGGCCTTCGATCTACAGTTGATATTTGTTTGCGCAGATGTATGAGGAGGGATGGTCGAGTGGTTGGAAGATGAGAGGGGGAGTGCAATGACCATCAGATCGATGAGATCTAAGGTCTGGATCGCTCAAGGGGAACGCATAGTGCGGAGTAAATAATAAAAGGAAAATGAAGGAATGGGGCTAGGGGAAGAGAGGAAGGTGTGGTCCTATAGAATAAAAAGGAACCGGGGGCAGAGAGATAAGGGGCTAGGGATAGCGAGAATTCATGAAGGAAAGGGGCTAGATGATCGTCGAATCTCCCAGATCAATGGTGGATATCTAATGTTGGTGAGGTGAAGGATAAGAGATTTGTCAGTAGGATGGGTAATGGGGGGAACAACAACAGCCATTGATCTTGGTAGATCAACAATGCGGATCACATCAGGGGTTGAATGATCAGCAGAGGAAAGGGAAAGTGTAATGAAGAAAGAAAACGTGATTTTCCGATACCGATGGGGGCTAAGGGTAGGTGCTGGAGCACGGTCCCATGCGGAGTGGAAAGAACCAGGGGCTGATAAGGGATTGAGGGATAGCGAATGGTCATGGGTTATAGTCATATGTGGAAGGAGAGCGGAGGATCTAAGCCCTTGGGTGATCGCATCGGTGGGGGAGAAAAGATAATGGGAATGAGGAAATGAGGAAGTGTCGATGGAGCATTGGCCAACGATGCGATGGTTGCGATGGCCAATGATGCGATGGTTGTGATGGTCGTTGGATCTAGGAAATGGACGGTCTAGATATCATCAGTGGATCAGCCATCGAAAGGAAAAGGAAGCTGAAAGAGGAATTGGGAACGCCGATGCGCGATGGCGATGGGGGCTAATGCCTGGTCGCGGGCGCAGTGTTTTATGGTGGAGAAAAGGAAGGGGGTTTCAGCCAAGGAGGCTTAAAACCCATATATAAAAAGGTCGGAAACATGCCAAAAAGTGGCTTTTTTTACTTTTTTCAAAGGTTCTGATAAGGTAGAAAGGATACTTTAGACCATAAAAAAAGGGGTTTCTATAGGTTTAAAGGGGATTTTGATGAAATGGAGTATGAAATGGAAGAAAAAGAGGGATTTGACAGGAGGAAAGGGGTTTTCAAGGCAAATTGATGGAATGGGTGAAATGAAGGAAAAGGAAGGCTTTGAAACAGTCTTATATCAGTAGGTTTTCTTTGAGGAATTGGAATGAAGGTTATCAATGACATGGACTTCTCAAAGATAATGAACATAGAGAGGCTTCAAGAAGTCATAGATTTTGTATGAAATTTGTTTCTCGAAGACTAATAGACTTGTTTTAGCCATCATCAGTTATGACAAAATTTATTGATGGCTAACACTGTCTCCACTTCGGGATGGAAGCTCCTTGAAGGTGTCAAGAACTTCATAATTTTATCTCTAGAATGTAGAACTGTGCCTTATCCTTGAAAACCTTTTCTTCCTTGACCATGCTGCTCAAAAATATGATCAATATTACATCAAACAAAATAATTCATTTTCAAAACAAATACCTACACAACCTACTTTCCTAACATTTTTTCTTCATAAGGTGCACTTGGACTTGCAAACCTTTTAACATCAACATTTTATTCTTTTATTGAAAGTAGAAAACTAAAATAAATCTACCCTTATTTCTTCCATGAGTTCAAATTAAATAGTTGAACTCATAAAATTCTCTACCTAATCTACTGTCTATCAAGATTAAGCTGTCTGACATATTTTATTCTCAATATTCTAAAACAGAAATTTAAAACATAGCTAAATCAGGATTAAGCACTCTGATTTTCTATGGTTTGTATGGCTTTATGTACAAGCTACTCATAGACTTTATTTGTAGAAAAATAAAACAAAATTGTGAAGGCTTAAGATCTGAAAATGATAAACATCCTTCTATTCCCTTTTTAGCTCTGGTTTTGATCTATTTAGAGCTATCTTTTTCCCTTTCTTGGTTCATATTTTGAGCATGTTTGAACCATTCCTTTCTATCCTAATCTATCCCACGGATAAGCCAAGATTATACAGTTTGGAAAATCTTCTTCACTAACCTATCAACATGAAATTCAAATTTACTCAACCATGTTTAGGCTGTATGATTGAACAATTTACAAGTAGTGGCATTTAATCTTGCACACAAACCTTATTGTGCATAAAAGTAAATAAGAAAGATAATGCCATGATTTTTTCTTTTGTGAGGCATATTTATCTATATCTTTGGTTCTGTTTTAAGCATGTGGAACCAATATCTTTTCAATCTCCTAATCTATATTTATTTGAATAAGTTAAGTTTGAAACAATTTTTTATCAGTCAAAGTTTCTACTAAATTACCAACATAAATTTAAAGCATGTTCAACCATGATTAGGCTAGATGATTGAACAAGATATCATTTTGGATCAGCAGTGGCATTTAGACTTGCTCACTTTCAATATCACTATTTCTCGGGTATGGGGCTTGTACCTTGTTTTTGAATCTGCCCTCTTTTTCCTTTTTCTATTGTTTTAGTGTTTTTATTTTCCATAATTTTTAAAAAGCAATGTTATATACAATGAAAAAGTTTTGAAACTAAGATTCTTGGCAGAAATAGTGCTTGAACATCCTTCCATTGACAGGACCTCCAAACATTTCAATTGCATCAAGTTCATTCAAAAATAAAGCATTATTGCCTCTCACTAAATCAATGATATAGGGCCCTTTCCACATATTTTCAAACATACCATGTTTTCCATTCGCTTCCCTTCTAGAATCCCACTTTAGAACTATATTTCCAACTTGGAAATCATTTGATTTAGTCCTTTTGTCAAATATTTTCTTGATGTTCTCTTCGACTATCTGTGTTCTGTTGTACACTTCCTCTCTTGACTGTTGTAAATGAATGGTTTGATTGATCATTCTCTTCAAATCCTTCTCTTCAACTTGTACTTCTTGAAGAACTTTCATTACTGGAACTCCTAAGGATGTTGGGAAGACTGCAGCCATACCATAAACTAACTGATAGGGAGACATATTTATTGACTTTTTGGTGGTTAATCTATCAGCCCATAAAGCATGAATAAGCTTACTATGCCATGATTTTTTATTCTACTCCAACATTTTTTTGATAATATTGACAAGGCTTTTGTTGGAGGATTCAACTAATCCATTCCCTTGGGGATAGTAGGTAGTAGAATGCCCCAATATGATATGATATTTATAGCAGAAGTCAACGATTTTTTTAGATTTGAAAGCAACAACATTATCTGTGATAATCTTTCTAGTACAACCAAATCTGGATAGTATGTTGGTTTCAAGGAACTTAATAATGACAGAGTCAGTATCATTCCTAGAAGGTATGGCTTCTATCCACATGGTAAAATAATCAGTGGCAGTGAGGATCCACTTATGTTGGGATGAAGAAGATGGGTGAATTTCCCCAATGAATTCCAAACCCCATTGTTGAAAGGGAGCCTCAACACTGATGGGATGTAAGGGTAAAGGTAGATTTTTTCTCTTGCCATCAAAAATTTTACACTTATGGCAAGACATGACAAGCTTTTGAGTATCTAGGAAAAGGGTGGGCCAATAGTAACCAGATCTAAGGATTTTATTTGTTGTAGTCTTCCAGTAAAAATGTCCTCTACATTCTCCCTCATGCAGCTCATGCATGATTTTTCCTGCATCAATCTCAAGTAAACATTTAAGCAATATTCAAACAACATTCTTCCAATACAAAAATCCATCTAATATACAATAATTTAAAGCCTTCTGTTTCAAAAATCTAGTTTTTTTTTTTTTTTACAAAGAAGGAGGAGCATTCAGATAAAGTAACACATATATGATGTCAGCGTACCAAGGAGATTTCATGAATGTTTCTTCAGTGAATGGTTTTTTGCATTCTTCTATCTCTTCCAAAATATCAACCATATTCATATCTAAAGCTTGGAATTTTGACTCAACCATGAGTTTTTCTAATCCCTGCCCTTTGATGAGCTTGGTGGGCCTGATCTCTAAGTCATATTCTAAAATGGTAGCAATCCACTTGCTCCTTTTACCTTCAGGGTCTTGATTAAGTATATCTTTGACAACCGTGTTTGGGACAAAGGCTGTGATATGTGAATGCAAAATCTAAACTCTAAAATCCTTCAAAGATTTGATTAAGGCAAAGGCTTGTTTCTCAATAATGTTATACTTTAAAGGGGCATCCCTTAAGGCTTTGCTAAAGAAATCTACGGGCTGCTCTTGCCCCATGATCTTCTTTTGCAATAATACTACTGCCACAGTATGTTCAGAGGCAAAGGAGAAAATGTAAAAGTTCTTGGTGAAGTTAGGGATGATTAAGACTGGTTTTTGTGTCAGTGCTTGTTCTACCAACTCAAAATATTGTTTTTCTTCCATATTCCACTTCACTCCTACTTCCTTTTTCAACATATTTGTGATATTTCTTAGGAGCTCGGCAAGGTTAGGGATGAATCTTCTTAGGAAGTTAATCTTTCCAATGAAATATTGCAGCTCTTTAATGTTCCTAGAATGGCTGATTTGTAAGATGCCTTCTATTATTTTGGGATCTATATTCATTCCTTCCTTAGAGATGATGTGACCTAAGAGTTTTCCTTCCTGAAGGCCAAACAAAGTTTTCTTAGAATTTAGGGACAGGCCATTCTTTCTACATTTTTCAAAGACTTTTCTCAAGTGGACTAAGTGCTCCTCATCAGTCTTAGAGTAGACAGTGATTTCATCAAGGTATATGACTATGAAATAAGCTATGTCTTTTGAAAAATCTATTTCCATTGACCTTTGGAAAGTAGCCCCTGCATTCATTAAACCAAATGGAATTTTAACATACATGAACGTACCCCAAGGTGTAGTGAAAGCAGTTTTAAGTTGGTCAGTTGGAAAGACTAGTACTTGGTTATAACCTGAGAAGCCATCTAGTAATGAGATTATTTGTGAACCAATTACCTTTTAGAGTATGTGATCCATTTTAGGCAAGGGTTAATTGTTTTTCAAGGAGGCTTTATTCAAATTTCTGAAGTCAATACAAAACCTAATTTCCTTTGCCTTCTCACTAGCTGACACAAGGTTGGACACCCATTCTGAGTATCGGAAAGGGACTATGTTCCCAACATCGTACATATTTTTTATTTATTTATCAACTGAGGGTAACAAGATGCAGTTTACTCTTCTCAACTTTTGTTTAAGTGGTTTCTGATTTTCTTTGAGAGGAATTTTATGTTGGATGATTTTGGTGTCACAGGATTTCAAGTCTTCATACCCCCAAGCAAACACATCTTTAAATTCTCTAAACAACTCAATGTATTTCTTTTTTGTGTGAGATGGAAGAGTTTTTGAGAGCTTTATTATTTTGGGCTCTTTCATCCCTCCAATGTTACACTCTTCTACATTTGTTTCAGTGGGTTTTATCATGGGCTTTTTAGCTACATCATTAAAATCAAACAACACTTCTTGTGGTGTAAGGCCTCTTGGTAAGGTGTCATCTTTGTACTACAGAATTTCTAGTTCTATTTTATCTGATTTATCAAATACTCCTACAAATCAAGGGTTTTGAATGTACTTTATATCATCATCAAAGGGTAGGTTTGTTTTGGGAGTTTCTTTTTCAGTAGAATTATTTCTTTCAAATCTCAAACTCTGTTTTGTGCTTGCAAAGTCATTTCTGAATTGCAGAAAATCATATATTTGTTCATCGTTGTCAAACACTTGCCAATGGTTCAATTTGTCTGGTACAATAGGCCGGTTCTTTATTTTTATGAGGCATTGATTATTTTTATAAGGTAAAGAGAAATTGCTAGCAGCAAAGGTAAGCTCATTGGCCAGGCAGTTTTGGGCCCTAGGGATGAAAGTAAGATCATATTTCTCAAATGTTTTGAGAAGGTATAGGGCAGCATTTCTATATTCCCTTAACCTAGGGTTCTTGGATGAATATTCTCCCTTATTTTGATTTATGATTAGTTCAGAATCTCCTTGGATCAAGATTTTCTTGGTTTTGAGATTTTTAAGTAAGTATAGACCAATAAGGAGAGTCTCATACTCTGTAACATTATTGGTGCATTGAGAATCTAACCTATAGTAATGACCTTCATTTTTGTTGTGGATTCAAACACCAACCCCTGATCCGGCCTTACCATAAGAACCATCAAAGCTCATATGCCAAAGTGTGTCAATTTCAGTTTTGTCAATGTTCTGTACTCCAGAGCTGTTAGAGTGTTGGGAGTCATTTTCTTGATTAGAGAGTTGGTTTGATTGTTCCGGGGGTCTTAGTTCTCTCTCATTGTCATTCACATGTTCACTTATGTTATTTTCATTTTACATGATGGAATCGAGGTATGAGTGAATGGAATAAACTGGTGTGTTATTTGGCCTATCTATGTTACTCACCATGTTTTTCATGTGGGATTCCCGGTACAATCTTCTTGTTTGATTGAAGACTGGGATGGTGGCATAGGTCATATCCATTTCAAGGCTGCCCTAGAGTTTGCCCCCCCATAATCTAGATAAAATCATGCCATACTTTGGGGGGATGTCAGCCACAACTATATCCATGACTAGACTCTTAGCAGGGATTTGTGCCAGATTGACACACAGATCCTTGATTAGGCCCAGACACTTAACCCTACTGGAATCAAAAGAATACAAGCCTTTGTAGGGCTTTGTGATTTTTAGGCCCAATCTCTCCATCACAACCTTTGGCATGAGATTGTGTGAGGCACCGGAGTCTAGCATAGCATTATGCATAATTTTGTCATGTATTTTTAGACTTACATAGAAAGGAGGGACTACTCCTTCTTTATATCTTCCTTCTACTTTAGGACCAAACAAAAGTTTTGGTTTATCATCAGTTAAGTTCAAGGTATCAGTATCCTTTCCTATGTTTAACACTTTGAAAATCTGGGATCTATATACCTCTTGGGTTACCAATTCAGTGAGGGGTATAGTGATCTTGATTTTGGCAATCTCCCCCTCAAAACTAAAAGGTGTAGGTGTCTTTATTGCATTTACATCAGTTTTATCAGCCATGAACTTTTCTACATTTTTAATTTGCTGATTCTGATTTGATGGTTTGGACAGTAAGGTTTTTTCGGGGCCACTATTTGAAGTGCTAGGGCAGCTTGAATCATTACTAGGCTAGTTAATATTTTTCTTGTTTAGTTTAGTCTTTTTAGCCATAGTATTTGTGTTTTCTGCTATCCTTTTAGGGATAGGTTCAGAGGTTTTTCTAACAGTAGTGTTCGGCTGATCTGTCTTAGGAAAATCTTGACTCTTCTTGCTCCTAAGGTTATATTGCCTATGGAATTCCATTATGGCATTCTCAAATCCTAATCTATAGTCTTCGGAATCTTCATATGATTTCTCATTTTGTTTTGAAGAAAAAAACATTTTTTCTTCTTCAGTAAGGAATGTGTTATCCTCATCATCTGAACCTATGACATTTACATGGTCTTCTTCCAACTGCTCAGGCTCTCTTTCTTCTTAATCTACATAGTTGTCTTGGAAAGAGGGTCTGATTTGTTGTTCACTCTCTCTTTGTTTGATTTGAGGATGATTTGTCCTAAAGTTCTGATTTTGATTCTGGGATTGGTTTCTATTTTGAGGAGGTGTTAGGTTTTCTCTAGATTAAGCTATTTCCTATATGCTCATTCTCTTCATCATCTCCTCCATCATACTTTCCATTTTTGAGTCAGATGTGGAAGGTTCATCTTCATCCCTAAATGATACCCTCTTCTTAGTCTTCATTCTAGCTCTCTTCTCAGTTAGATTTGCTTCTACACTAAGAGCTCCCTTATGCATGTCTTCTAAAGTTAAGTGGTCCCTTTCTCTTAGCTGATAGGCCATTTCAGGATCAAATCCTTCAGGGAATTTGGCCAAATCTTAGCCTTGTGGTGGTTTCAAATATGGGGGTAGTGCATTATAAACACTATTAAATCTAGTGCAATAATTTTGAACACTTTCCCCAATGTTTCTCTTGAGGTTGTTGTAATCTGAAAGTATTTGGAGAGGATTCTTCCTAATCTCCCATTTTTTTATGAATGTTTGAAGTAAAGAAGGGAGATCATTTATACTATTAGGAGTTAATTTTTTGAACCATTTTCTTGCTTCTCCCCCGAAAATTTGAGCAAATAATCTTATTTTAATGGTTTCTTCATCTATCTCATTTCTATCAAAATAGTCATTCATCCTGTCCACATGTTGTAAACATGGAAACTTTTAGGGGCTAATATTCGTAGGTGGGCTAATTTTTCATGGTTTTTCCAAAAAAAAGATTCGCCAATTTCCATTTTTTTATAAAACTGATTCGCCCAAATTTTACAATATAAAATTATTTTATGTTAAAAGTCGCGAACATTATATAGACAATATATATAATATCATTATAAATTTGAATAATTTTACAAATATATCAATAAAAATTTGATAATTTTCATATTAGGGACTAGTGAGATTCGCCAATTTTTTAAACTTCAAGATAATTTTCCATCCTTAAAATTATCCCTGGTTGTAAAGCAGTAGTAGAACAATTAGCATCATATAATGGAATCTTGGACTGATAGTCCTGTGGCAAATTTGCTAAAGGTAAAGGAAGGACTAGAGGAGCATACCATGTTGCCATGATATAAGGTTGTGGGAAAAATGGGGGGTTTACAAGTGGAGTGTTTATGAAAGGAGGGGGAGGATGGAATGGAGTAGTTTGAACAGTGGGTGTATGGATAACAGAAGTACTTGGACCAACAAGAGACTGTTGAGCAGATCTAGGATGAGAGAAACCAAAGTTATAAATGAAATGCAGATCAGGTGGGGTGGTTTCTCTATTATCAGTATGTTCACCACTATGTCGGGGTGAGTGTGGAGGCTCAAAGTCTATCAGATCTATATCTCTAAGTGACTTAGTTATGGATGGGTTTATTATGAATGGTAAGTCAACTTGTGTATCTTGCAGAGCTGAGAGATTTTCAGGGACAAAATTAGCTCTCTGAATTGGTCTGACAACAGTTGAAGTCTTGGATTTAGGAGATTTCCTAAGGATACTTTCTGGATTATCAACTATCTCAGGAGGATTTGGGTATGGGTGTGATCTGGTATAGGTCCTTCGTGGAGCCAAATCTCTTTATTCTCACAAGGTATAAATAGGCCTTAAAAGCTATTTAGGATTTATTTGACACAATCCTAGAACAACCTATGGGACTAGTGGAATGAGGAAGGCCTACTGGAGGCTAGTGGAGTCGCCATGTGGAATTTTTTAGCTTTTCTAAAGGTAAAATGTTTTATCGTCCACCACCCAATTCTTGATAAAAGATCAATCTAGGGAGTAATTTTTGGTTTTCAGTTCCTTTATGTAGCCTCAAGGTTAATGAGTATTCCCTAACTAAGTCATTATCTTGCTAGGATTATGAAGTAATTAGTTTCTATTCTGGCTTTTGGTTGGTTCTTAAGTCAAACTAGGGATGTATATCAGTCCATAACGGCTTGCTATGCAACTATGAACTCAAGGGTCCCACCGTGATCACCACTACGTTAGCTCCTCGTAATTTTCTAGATTGATTCAGATATAAATTGACAAGGGTAACATCAAACCAAGCTTTAGAGATCTAGGATCTAGCCCTCCTAGTCTCAAAGAGGGATCTCTCAATATGTCTATAAGTATATAGCTTGATAATTTTAAGAGGTTGATTTTAGGCTAGTTATTAAGTGCATGTTTGTTTGTTTGGGTTTGGTTGGGCATGATACTTTGATAGATTTTAGATAGGAAACATGGAAGATTGTTGAGTCATTGGGCAATGGAGTCTAACAAGGTCCAGATGAGTTCATCAATGGTTTTAAGAGCATATGCAGGGAAAGTTTACTTGGTTGGTGGATATTTTAAGGTTATGATGGATTTATGAAATGGACATAAAGATTGAGAACGAAAAACTAATAAAGGGCTAAAACGGAATCCTTTATATACTTGTAAACTGAGGGAGTTGGAAAATTGATAAGAACAACAAGAGAATCAAAGGCATAAGCAGAAACTAATCCATTTGATTTCATACTGAAAATAGATAATTAACCAAGACAAACATTCAGATAAAAACACAGAAAGGTAAAAAACTTATCCAACTTTCAGGGCCTTTATGATCTAGAGTAGAAAAAAATTTAAGATATACAAGTAACTATAACCATAGAAGGAGAGAAAACTCTAAAATCCAACGTTATAGCTATAAGGTTTCCTTAAAAAAAATTTAGCTAAGTAAAGGACAAAAGCATGATCTTACACATACTCCTTTGACAAACCTAGAGAAAGCTACTTTAAAGAGATGATTCCAAGAATAGAATATTTTAGTGGCAACAATATGCAGGGCTAACCATAAATCATAATTGATGCTAACTGATCTAATAGTATCCAAGAAATGGACAAGCTAAGAAATTGTTAGAGCGAAAAAAGATGAGTTCTCTAATATATTCTAGTAGAAGAAAACATTAAGGCAGTGAAGGACAAACATATTTAAGGTGTCACTAGAAACATTTCTTAATCTAAATTCTTTGTCCTACTGCAACATAAAAAAATGGAAAACCCGAAAACATAAACAAAATAAAACTTCACCATCAACCAAGCCTATGGATCCTACAAACAATCCTTCTCCATCAAAAAGAAAATCTGATCATGCATGAGTTCCAAGACATCAATTTCTCTTCAAGAGCTTCAAAGGACCATGTATTATTCCAGCATCAGTCATCAAAATCTAGCATTTACAATGAGTTCCAGTGCAGTATTTATACGGAAAATGAGGAGGTGGAACTATTTTTAGGGTTCAAATGTCATTTATGATAGAGTAAATACGTTCCTGACCTTGATAACCATGCAAGGCATAAGGTAGGAACATCTATAGATACCTTTCTATTTTAATAACTTTGTCTTTACTTTCTAAGGATAAAATAGGTGAAAAGATTGACTTTTAAGGTTTTATCTTATCTTTTCAATAAATGTCTCATAGCTTTAGAATATCTTCTTTTGTGCAATAACTGTCAATTTGCCTTTTCAGATAAAGAATGGCCAAAGGAGAAAGTTGATATTTCTGATGAAATAACCGCTCTTTATTGATGTTTTTGAGGCTAGTTTAGGCTAATATTCCTTGATTTAACTTTAATCTCTTTACACTGATCTTCACTGATTTCTTTGATTTGATGTACAGGTGTCTTTAACTTTGATTAGGCCTCTGATTTTGGCTTTTAGGCCTTCTTTAATCATCTTTTGTCTTAATTCCCTTACTGACTATTTTAATCTTCAATCTTCGTCCTTAACTCTTTGTCTTTATCCATTATCTTTATGCCTTTAAAACCTCGATTAGGCTTTAATCCTCTGTTTTAAGGCTCTGATTTTTCCTTAAGCCTTTATAATCATCATCGTCATCTTTATCTTCTAACTGATTGGTTTAACCTTGTAATCACCAATTAAGACCTTTAATCTTCATCTGTTCCTTTGATTTTTCTTATGCACAGGTGTCTTTCTGCGCTGGAGGGCTTGTGCATGAATAACCAATTCTTATGATACACTGGCCAAACACAGGATTAAACCCTTTTTTTCTCCCTTTCCCCTTAATTTTTGGCCTTTGAGGATCGTTACCCTCAGCCTTGTCTCTTTATGGACTGTGGGAGGTGTTTTTCGGCCTTAGAATTGCAATTGAACCTATATAATACAAACAAAAAACATTTTCAAACTCTGCGCATTGGATGACTGCTTTGGAGGCTCAGCGGAGGGAGAAAGGGTAGTGTAGAGGTGAAAATGTATGCAAGAGGAGGTTCCATGGACGAAAAATGTGAAAGTAGGGTTTAAATTTTAATATAGGTGTGAAAGTGAGGAAAGTGGTTTTGGAAAACCACGAATGGTTTTCACACACGCCAAGAGTGCTAAGCAGTTTAGCGTGAAACGAATGCAATATCACCCGTCGGGCAACACGTGTCCAGGCGAAAACCATCATTTTCGCGTTGAAAATGTGCGATTAGTTTCATTGGTGAAATGGACGCGAAATTAATTTGATACCGTTAGATCTTCGGGCTGAAGATCTAGGGTCGTGGATGAGCACGAAGGTTGGAAAGTTGCGCGGTGGGTAAGGAGGTAGTGGAGGCTAGGTGGCAAGAAGAGATTGGGAGATGGTTTCATTGGTGGAAGGTGGGGCCGACTTGACGTTGGCTATTTTTTTTGGTAGTTGGGTATGGTTGGGAGATGGGATGGAAGGCGGGAGCATGGTAGCTGTTATGTCAAGGCCTGAGGCCTCTGATATACGGTCGAGATTTGTTTGCGCAGATGTATGAGGAAGGATGGTTGGGTGGTTAGAGGATGAGAGGGGGAGTGCAATGACCATCAGATCAATGAGATCTACGGTCGGGATTTCTCAAGGGGAATGCATAGTACGGAGAAAATAATAAAAGAAAAATGAAGGAATGGGGCTAGGGGAAGAGAGGAAGGTGTGGTCCTATAGAAGAAAAAGCAACCGAGAGCGGAGAGATAAGGGGCTGGGGATAGCGATAATTCATGAAGGAGAGGGGCTAGATGATCGTCTTATGTCCCAGATAAAGGGTGGAGATCTGCTATTGGGGAGGTGAAGGATAAGAGATTTGTCAGTAGGATGGGTAATGGGGGAAACACCGAAAGCCGTTGATCTTGTTATATCAATATTGCGGATCACATTGGAGGTTTAATCATCGGTGGAGGAAAGGGAAAGTGTAATGAAGAAATAAAACTCAATTTGCCGATACCGATGGGGGCTAAGGGTAGGTGCTGGAGCACAGACCCGTGCGGAATAGAAAGAACTGGGAGCTGATAAGCACTTGAGGGATAGCGAATGGTCATGGGTTATAGTCATATGGGGAAGGAGAGCGGAGGATCTAAGGCCTCGGGGGATCGCATCGGTGGGGGGAAAAAGATAATGGGAACGAGGAAACAAGGAAGTCTCGATGGAGTGCTGGCCGATGATGTGATGGCTGTGACGACTAATGATGCAATGGTTGTGATGGTTGATGATGCGATGGCTACGATGGCCGATGATGTGATGGCTACGATGGACATTGGATCTGGGAAATGGATGGTCTAGATCTCATCGGTGGATTGGCCATCGAAAGGAAAAGGAAGTGAAAAGAGGGATTGGGAATGCCGATGCGTGATGGATATGGGGGCTAACGCCCTGTCACGGGCATAGGGTTTTATGGCAGAGAAAAGGAAGGGGGCTTAAGCCTAGGGGGCTTAAAACCCATATATAAAAAAGGTCGGAAACAGGCCAAAAAGTGGGTTTTTTGACTTTTTTCAAAGGTTCCGATAAGGTAAAAAGGATATCTTAAAACATAAAAAAGGGTTTTCTATAGGTTTAAAGGGGATTTTCATGAAATGGAGTATGAAAGGAAAAAAAAAGAGGTATTTGATAGGAGGAAAGTGGATTTCAAGGCAAATTGATGGAATGGGTGAAATGAAGGAAAAGGAAGGCTTTGAAACAGTATTTTATATTAGCAGGTTTTCTTTGAGGAATTTGAATGAAGGTTATCAATGAAATGGACTTTTGAAAGATAATGGACACAAAGAGGCTTCAAGAAGTCACAGATTTTGTATGAAATTTGTTTCCTGAAGACTAATATACTTGTTTTAGCCATCATCAATTATGAAAAAATTTGTTGATGGCTAACATATTCCATTTTCGAAAGTCCTACATAATGGAATACATATATTTATCATAGGTGGGATACTTTTAGACTATGTCTGAAAGTGTCTCACTGTGATATGCTATTGGATTCCCCTGCTGAGTAAGAACTCAACCAATAGCATATTCAAAAGCATTTGTATCAATCTCAAATGGTTGTTGCGAGTCTCGTAATGTGAGCACTGGTGCATATCAAAGGCGATAATTCAACTCATAAAGCTTATTTTTTTTGGATTCAAACCAAAATAATTTTTCTTTCGCTCCACCCTTAGTGACGTGACTCAAAGTCCAAGTGATATTGGAGAACCCCAACACGAACCTACGGTAGAAATTTTCAATACCCTTAAAGATGCGGAGATCTATTAGAGTGGTTTGGGCTGGCCAATCTCGATTGATGTGTATCTTGGTTGGGTCCACTTGCACACCCTGCTCATTAATGGTGCACCCCAGCTATTGAACCTGGGTCATACCAAAAGTGAATTTATCCAAATTGGCACACAGCTTGTGTTTTTGCAGAGTTTGGAGGACGTTTTGAATATAGAGGAGGTGTTCTTCCAAACTCTAGATGAAGATCAAGATGTCATCCAAATACACCACCACGAATGAGTTGGTGAAGGGTCACAAGATATCGTCCATAAGCCTCATGAAGGTTGTGGGGGGATTCATCAACCCGAAAGGCATGACCAGCCATTCGAAAGGCCCTTCTTGGATTTAAAGGCAGTCTTACACACATCAGTGGGTTCAATTGGTACCTGGTGATAACCAGACTTCAAGTTGATCCTTCAGAAATATTTGGCCCCCTTGAGCTAGTCCAAAAGGTCCTCAATTAGTGGGATGGGATACCTATTCCAAATAGTGTTTTTTTTCAACACTCGATAGTAAATATAGAGTCTCGAGGTCTTTTCCTTCTTTTGCACCAACGTGATCAAGCTCCCATAGGGTGATCAACTTGGTCTCATGTGCCCTTTCTGCAACATCTCTTGAATTTTCCTCTTGATATCATCATTCTCCAGAACAGAGTGTCGATAGATCTGTCCATTAGACAACATCACACCTGGGGTCAAATAAATGGGGTGCTTGACCTAACAGTGTATAGGTATCCATGTCGGTGAGGTGAAGATGTCTCTGTACTCCTCCACGACCTTGTCCATTTGTTGTTTCCATGTGAAGGAGAATTTTCTAGAGGTCATGACCACAATATTCTTCTTCCCCTAAGGGTGAATCATAAGGAAAATAAATTTCTCGGCCTGGGAAATAAGCCGACTACATTTCTTCACAGTGATCAAAGAGATGGCAGTAAGTGGTTCTACCTTTGGTATCATGTACAACTTATGGCCCAAAGTAATAATAATAGTATGATGCCTAAACTCATACACAACATGTTGCTTCCATGGGAATGGCTGGCCTAATAATACATCAAGAAATTCGAGAGGAGAAAAATCACACAGTACCTCACCAATGAAGGGCTTGATGATGTAGGGTAGGCGGCACTGTTTTTTGAAGTGGAGATCTCATCCTTGGTGAAGCCACCCTATGGTGTGCGGATGCAAGTGTCTTGTGGTCGGTAGGCCTAGCTGCTTCATGACCTCTACTAAAATGAGGTTATTTTGGCTTACGTTGTCAATAATTAACTGCAATAGAGAAACCTTCACCCACATATTGGAGTGGAAGAGGCACTCCACCTCCTCTGGATCTTTAGGCTCATCCTTCGAGATCTTGGCAGCATAAATGGTGGCACTGCGATCCACATCAATAATATGCTTCCCTTTTTCATCCCCCTTGTTGGGTTCTGACTCAGAGTTGGAGTATGCATCTGATTCAAAATCCTTAAGCTTGGCCACTAGTGACTTCTTGGCCTGACACTCACTTATGTTGTGAGTGGGGCTCTTTTTGAACTCACACCACTTTCCTATGTCCCTCTTTGCCTTCGTGGTGTTATCATTTGATTATGGATTCATAGGGTTGTCCTGGGTCACCTTGCCTTAGCTTTGTCCTTTTTTCTATGGTTTTATGGAGAATTTCTCTTGCTTCATATTCGTAGATCCAAAGTCTCTCTTCTTTTGTTTAAATTTTTTCCTGATCTTGACAGCATATCAGTATGTTGCACCAAACGAGGAGATGTCGAGGAACTCCATTTCCTCTTGAATTTATCTATGCAAACAACCATGGTACTTAATAAACATATGTTTCTCCAAATATTTGACACCCAAATTTGTGTGCTGGGTATGGAATTGATTCATCAGCTCATGCACATCCTAATCCCTTTGCTGTCGCAGCATAGTCCATTGTACATAATTTTCCTCATAGCTCCCAATGAGGTAATATTGTTCCTTGATGGAATCTCATAAATAATTCCAAGTGGGATCTACTGAAAAACAATGAGGGTTCTCTCTTGTCCCTTTGTCCATAATATGTTTTCAACCAGTCCTTGACATGGGGGACGGCTTTGAGGAGCACAAAAGTAATATTTTCCATATTGGAAAAATCCTGAACTAAAAAATGTCCTTCCAATAGATTTAACCATCTCTCTATGGCATATGCATTTATCTTGCCTTCAAATATGGGAATGTCAAATTTAACTTGTACCTTGAAGGCAGCGGTGCCTCGAGAGTGAATATGGGACGAAGATGTGTCATTTGTGGGCATCAATTGAAGGATCTTGGCAAAAGTTTCCATCATCACATTCCTTTGTCGCTCGAGGGCTTCTTTGAGTAATATTTTGAAAGGATCTCCTGCTCCCTCATATTTATTTTCTTCCACCACGGGAGGTCTTCAGGGTTTGCGAGGTTGTTCTTACAAAGGTTCAACCAATTCGATCCCTAACTCCTTATACCTCGACCTCGTTGGGGACATGAAAATAAAAGAAGAGAAAGAGAAGACCTCTCTGATACCACTGATATGAACTTAGACAGGAACACAACATAATACAAATATAACAATAAATATAGATATGCAATAGACATAACACTTTATTCAATTAATATCAAAGAACTAAAATATGCTTGCAAAAAGAATGGAAATAAACTAGCTTGGGCAATGGTAGATAATCTCTAGGAAGAGATGTGATGGCTACATGCTTCTGAACTATATTACAATGAGGCTTGATGCCCTTTTTATCATTAAGAAACAATGAGAAATCCTAAACATCCAAAAACAGAACCCTAAGAGATTAAGTGCCAAAATCTTGTTGGCCCTGTTTCGGTAAGTTGGAACATCAACTTCTTGGGGTCGTAACTTTGGCATACGATCTTCATTTGGCTATCATAATACCTCATTTCGAGGATACCAAAAAGGAGGACAAAAAAATTAAAAAATTGGATTGGGATGTTTTGGGTCTCTTCGTTTTCCCTAAAAACTTATTTTAGTCCCTCAAAATGACTCTGAAAGTTAAGGACATGAAAAACTGCCAAAAATAGCAAATTGTGCTACAATTAAGGAAGCTGAAAAAATGAAAGAGACAATGGTGGGGGTCCAAGTGGAATGGGCGGGTGGTCACCAATATCCACCTGGATCAAATCGGTCCAAGAGAAAAGTAACAGATTAAGAGATTAATTCAAATGAGAGACATATGGAAGGAGTACCATGTTGGTTTTGTTGACACGGCATGAACACAAAAAATCAATTTCAAAGTTTCTCTTTTGTACAAAATAAAAAATTAAAATTAATTTCTAGGTTTCTCTTTATACAAGCTTCGAGAGTGCTTTTAACCATTTATTATTGGATCAGATCTCGAACTCGTAATTTTGAGGTATTATCTCTTATTACCAAAAACTTACCTCCCCCTTATGTGGATCTAAGCGGTAGAATAGTAAATGTAAGACCACCTCATTTACCATATAAATTCACTTCCTCACATACATTATGGGTTGGCTTTTGGAGACTCTTATTTATGCCCTCATGTTGTTGTTTTATTCCTAGAGGTCCATAATCCATCCATATGCTTGAAATGTGATTGAAGGCTTGTTATTGTGGCAAAGGAAGGAAAAGGTAGCTGGGAGGGACCTACAAGGGTTTCAATATTCTTCTACTTTTATTAATACAAAAATAGTTTTTTCTCATATATATTATGTCACATTTATTCATATGAATAACAATTAATCCTTCACTTCTTGTTTAGAGTCATTTTATACATGCTAACTTATATGTTTTTGTTCTCTTCCTTGTTTTGGATATTTTGGAGGTTTCACTTTTAGCATTTGGAGTTGGAGCTAAAACTTGCAAGAGGAGAGAATAAGACAGCTCACATTGGATCCAAAATAAGTCTTTCTTCCATATTGCAAACTTATCTAATGAAACCATAGCAATTTTGTCTTGGTTGTTTCTAGATCAAGCGCCTAGATATAGGGATATTTCTTATGTCCACAGAATGAATTTATCCATCCAAGAACTTGGTGACTCCACTGGGGAATAAGATGTTCTTTAGTGGTTTTATTTTCGTAGCCTTTTAGGACCTTTGAGATCGACTCAATTTGACTTGTTCATACAATCATTAGACCTAGGAAGCCATAATTCTGAGCTTGGTTAGGGTTATTTTTGTGTATTTTAACAAAAAATTTATATTATCTTAGTTTATTATTATTTTATTATATATTTTTATTATTTTCCTAAAGTTCATTTTTCTAGTTTTCATTGAAGATTTTGAATCTCAGTAGTGTATATAGAGGTTTTTGGATCAGCACAATCATTATTCTCCTGATGATGAACTACACTGAGTAGTTCAAAACGCATAATCTCTTAACGTTGTCTCTTAAAATGATAATGTGATTTTTCCAATAGATTTTTTGATGTAACAAATTTTCCCCATCGCACTTTTTTTTCCTAGATAGAGTGACCCATCACACATTTCCTTCTCTATAAGTTCGATGATTTGCACTAGTTTCCAAACATCACTTGTGATGATCCTATCATAGTGAAAAAAAAAATGCATTTTCCTTCCCTTGCTCTAACTCACTTTTCTTTGTAGTGTTTTCTTGAATCTCTCATCTGTTCAAGGTCTCTATAAAGCTGACAACCTATTTGAATTTGTGTGTGATTATCTTTTTTATAAGAATTTGTTTCTTCTCGTTAATTAGGGTTTTTAATCATTTGGCTCGGTTATTGATTTGTTAAAATTCCTTCATGTTACAGTTTTTATCTGTGTGAATGTTTTTTATTCAATAATCTAGTCATATTTTATTTTTCATTACATCAAAAATTGAAAAAGAAAAGAAAATTTCATTTTCAAATGCATTAGGGTTTTGAATTTGTGAATTGGAATAGTAGAATATGAAGATATTTTTTGGAAGTTCTTGTTTTCTACATCATTATTTGAAACTCCTTCCCTTGTTAGTTAAATCTTCATTGAATGAAAAAGGAATACTTTTTTCATGCTAGTTGCATTGTAGGAGTTCAAGTGAATTTTTTTCGATCCTTGAAACTGAAACTTTAATCAAAATCAACATTAAAATTTATCAATTAACCTAAGGAGCATTTGGAAACTTAGTAACAAATTTAGTGGTGTACGCTAGAAGGTCTATAATCTGGTGTCATTAAATGTAGGAGTTGTCGTTACTTTTCAGCGTTAAATTCTAAGGATGGTTGTTGGTTTTCCACGTACTTCAGAGTATATCATAACATTCTTCCACATATTTTTTGGTATATAAGATGTCGATCCACCTACAATGATTATATCAAATGCCCCCATCATACATTTACGCATTAAACAACGCTATTACGGATTGTGCTTCCACATACCTCTGGGTATATTTTGGAAGTCCCCACTAGGTTGCAAACCTGCCATAGGTAAATGATTCGGCCACCTTGTTAATTGTCAAACACCAAAAAAAACATTCAAGGAGATTTCCTACACATACTTAATCGTATATTGCATTTCATAGTGACTTGGTAATCCTTTTTCCTATTTACCACTTCTTGTTTTTTATTTTATTTTTAATTTCTAAAATCATTTAATGAATCATAGAAAAACACCCTCGGTATTCGCATAGAATGTAAACATTGTCTCCTCTACGTCCAGAGGCAACACTTGGTCGTCTTAAGAACAAGAAAAAAAACTACCAAACCCAGTACATCAGCAGTTACCCCATCTGGAACTACATCTGAAATTATTCAACCAGATTCATCACTTCCTATCGAACCTGAAATTACATATTTGGAGACTATTCAGTTTGATGCAGTTGAAACCGAATTTGTTGAGACATTAGATCCTAAAGTTATAGAACCTAAATTTGTAAATTCAGAAATATTGCAACCTGAGATCATACAACCTGAGGAACCAAAATAAATAAAACAATAACTTTAGGAACTTTTTTCCCATTTCCCTGCCTTCATCTCCACCACAAAATTTTTCTTCGGGTACTGATGAAGACCCACTTCCACCGGGTTTATTGAGTATTGAGGATATTACTAAGGAAGAGTCTTCTTGACAGCTCAAACTCTTATTTGAATTCTCGAAACTCCTCTTCATCAAGTTGGTCCTCATTAGGGGAATTTTGAGGTCTAAAATGGGCTTCCTAAGGAAATTATAAAATAATAGTGGAAATAATAAAATAAGATTAGATTACAACATCAAATTTTAGAGAGAAAAAATAAAAAATTACTTTTTCAACACGTTTTTTCAACTTATCTCCATATGGGTTTACTCAAATTTCAAGTGAGGACACTCGCTCGATGCAGAATTTGATTCCTCATCCAAGGAGTACCCATGTTTCATACTTTTTATGGAATTTGTTACATGAAAAATGATAAATACATGAAAAACGTGATCACAATCACATTTTTTCATGTATTTCTCATTTTTCGTGTAGCACAGTCCATCAAAAGTATGCAGCATGGGTACTCCTTGGATGAGGAATTAAATTTTGCATCCAAATAGTACTCTCGCTTGAAATGTGAGTAAAATCTTAGGGAGATGAGTTGAAAAAACTAGTTTTATTATTTTATTATTTTTTATTATTTTCACATTTTACCCCAAAAATGGTGAATCGTCCCCCATGGTTGACATCATCATCTTGAATCCTATTGGTTCTTATAAATTTTATTTTGGTTGTACATTTTTATTAGGAGGCCAATTTTATACCTCAAAAGTTATCTAATGTTTGTTACCCCTAATACTTGACCACAAACCCCTTTACGTTGATCTCCTCATTATAATTTGATTTTGAACTCCCATCGTGCACTCTTTTATGAAATGTAACCATGACAGAGTCAACCATAATCACCCAACCTGTATCTTCCATTATGAATGAATCAAATGAAGTTGGAGCGACCTTTATGTTCACCACTTCATTAGAAACTCACTTACATGTTGGTCTAGCAATACCACCCGAATACCAATCATTGTCAAGAATATTTTCTCTTGTGGCGACTAGTCCTTAGACTTCTCATTTATCTTCACCATTTGGAATACTATTTGATTTATCTTTATTGAGCGTCCAACAACCTTTTACACCCCAAACTCCATTGGAACAAAAATATGGTGCATTTCTTAGTGAATTATGACATCCACAACAACCCACTCCATCTTATAGAGGATACCCTCCTATTGGGGAGGAATTTCCTCCTTTTACTCCTTATCCTCCATCTAGGGTGAAACATGTTGCTAGAATATTCCCACATGTTAATAAATTTTTGGGAATTGGTGATTCTCCTTATGCAAGTCTTCTTCCTATGGGTGCCCCATTTCCAAGAACGACCACCAATCCTTGGAATATTTCCCCTCTTGTTTCTGGCCAACTTGGTCAGGTCCTAGATCGAGTTATGACCTCTCAACCTTCTCATTCCTTTGCCTCGGGTTCCCACTTGTCAAAAAATTCAATATATACCTCATATTCCCATCGACAAACATGTCCAAGCTCCACTTCAAACAAGTCAACCTATTCAGGTTGTATCTCAAAAAAAAACTAGTCAACTGATACATTGGATTTCTCAAATGCCATCTACCTAGAGTGCATTACAAACTTCATTTTTTCAACTTGGTAAGACTATACCTCAGTTAAAAGTAATTCAACACGTCCAGAGCATGCCATAGGTACAAACTAGTTAGCTTGGTCTAGGAATGATGCAAATTCCATCTTGACAACCTTTCCAATGTTTACTACAATTCATGTTGTCCATAGAACAACCATACAACAATATTATCAGAGTCAATATATCCAAGGTCAACCTTTCCAAACTTATCAACGTTTTAATGGAACTCAGAAAATTGGTATGGGTTATCCTACTTTTCAAAACAATCCTTACCCTAGTGGAATGCAAATTCCAATGGCCCATCCCATTCCATCTTATCTTGGATATGCCCCACCAGTAGTTAACCTTTACCCATAAGGTTACCAACAACCACAAACAGACTTCAATAACGAGTTTCCTTTCATTACAACACTAGAGTTACTAGATCTATCCCTACTAATCAATGACATGATTTATCACTCTCCTTGGAGGTAATTTATTCCAACAAAATTATCGAGTGATATTCCTAAGTTTAATGGAAGCCTTGGAGAGGACCCATCAAACCACGTCATGACTTGTCATTTATGGTGCTCCTCAAACTCTTTAAATAATGATTCGATTAATTTACATCATTTCCAATGAACTATTACCGGTGCGGCAGCCACATGGTATTTTGAATTTCCTGGAGTTTCTTTTAACAACTTAAATGCATTGGAAACAACATTTATAACACATTTCCAGTTACCAATTCATTATGAAACTAGTACTGAACTTATTACCTCCCAAAAATAATTAGACTCTACTCATATATCTGATCATATACATGAGTGGAGGCATCATCATTCTTTGGTCAAAACCTATATTCCTGATCAGTTACTAGCAGAATGGTTCATTAAATCCTTGTTGCCCTCCATAACCGAGGATGTTGCCAAGGGCGAAGTTGTTACTAAAGATAAAGTCATTACTCATTCCCTATATCTGGATTTGATTTATACCCAATCTAGAATTTTCTATGATAACATACCCAATGCTTCACGACCATCTCATATTATTCGACCTCCTCCTTCTAATGAACAACATGTTATTGATGGTGTGATTGGTTATGTCAGTTAGTAGTCAATGAGTAATTCATACGTCCATTCTAACTAAAATTATCCTCCTATTGTGACTAATAAAATAGCATCTCCTATTTCTCTTATGACTAATTCCCACATTAATTTCGTTAAATATACCAAAGGAAAATCTCATCAACTAGGAAGTAAAAAGAACTGTAAAGGTAAGAATAAACAACAAAACCCTCTACAGGACACAAAAAAGCCAGTATCCTAATGAGAAATGAAATCCATGTTATCCTTCTTTCATCTAATTTACCAAGGATTGTCCACATCAAACATAAATCAATCGATTTTTAAAATTTGCATCAAATACACCTGTCATGTGGACAAAACTCGGAGATGAAAATGGTTGCATAAGACACATCCTCCTCTTCCCAAAGAACTTCCAACGTATTCATGTGTGAGGAAAATTTCTTGATGGATACTAAAAATAAATATTATGGTAATCTAAATCCTTAAAATGGAAATTCTACTGACCAACCTTCTAGTTCTACTCCACCCACCTCTGGTCCTCTATAGATTGAAAAAATCGATGTTGAACTAACGATTAAACCTCCTCCCAAAGGAGTTATTCGTAAAGCATCATTTAACCCTCATGTGAGAGCTGAAAAAAATTATAATATAGTTGAATATTTGACTCAAGCTCCATTGGCTATGTCAACTCTTGAAGTTCTACAAAACTATCCTTCTTAGAGGAAGTGATTATTAGCAACGATTGGGGGCATGGATCCTTCAGATTCAAGCCTTGTTGTGTTTAACCACAAACATCATATTCCCAAAATTCCACCTCAAATTTCATTCATGATCCAAGTTGGTGTTAGAGGCATATTGCACATTTGTTCACACTGCAACCAAATTCTTACCTTTCCAGCTGGTGTATGGTATAGAAGTAGTTCTTCCAATTGGAGATGAAATTTCACGTTGAAACTAGCCATCGAACTTCTTCTCATTGCCTCTCCCAAAGAGGATTTTTTTTACACCTAGATCGTTTATATGAGACTCAACGCGATGTCTCTATTTCTAATGAGGCTCGCAAAAAAAAATATCAAAGCATAAATTGACCAAAATTTTAAATCCCGTGCCTTCACGAAAGATGATCTCGTTCTCTTGTATGACGAAGAAGTCGATAAATTAGAAGCTGGGAAACTTGAACCAATGTTGTTAGGTCCATATATAGTTAAAAGTGTACTTGAGAAAGGGGCCTATGATCTTATATACTTTGAAAAGATTCCCTTGGCGCAACCCTGAAATGGGTTGTACCTCAAAAAATACTATACTTAGATTTTTCTACATAGTCACTGTGTACATATTGTATAGGTTTGTTGGTGCGTTTGCAGTGTGGTTTTCTTGAGAGTTTTCTACTGCCACTTCTTTTCTTGAATTACATTTTATTTACATATGTATAATTTCCCTCAACCATATGTTGGTTATGTTGATGGCGCTAGTTATAGTACCTACAATCATTCCTTTGCAGCATGGGAAATCTATTATCTGACTGATGAGTTAGTGAGTTTGCAAGGAATATGTATCGATCGTGTGACTAATAATATCATTGAGTATATTGTTGTGATCAAACTATTATCTGATTCCATTTCACGAGGTATTCACCATTTGGTTGTCAAAATTGATTCACAACTTGTGGTACTACATATAAATAGCATTTATTCAATGAAAAGTCCAACTATGTTACGTATGTTTTTGAGATTTCTCCTCTTAGAGAGACATTTTAATTACATTTAATATCAATATGTTCCAAGAAATATAAATACATTAAAACATGTGTTAGCTAATTATGTTTTAGGCATACATTTGTAAACATACAATCATCATCACACATTGTACAATAAAGTAGAATAAGTAGAAAGCATCCATAGATATATTTGTAAATAGTGTTTTGGTTTTACAAATATCATGCCTGATATACTTATGGTCCATTTCCTATAATATATGAAGACATGCGAGACAAAATGTGGCTCAAAATCCCCTAGGTGACTAATCCTCATATTTTGTGAAGTAATATTTGATCCTTCTTCTTTTGTTGGGATAATCTTTAAGGGTTTTCCACCCTTGGATAAATCCTTCTTTTCTTGCTCTCATTGGAGAAATTTTCTATTTTCTCCTTCTTTTTCGAAATTATTTCCATGCTCTCAACCCATACATTTTACACATAATTTTCTAGTTTCAAAACCACGAGGCCTTCCTACCTCCTTTGATGTTACTGTCAACAATTTTTCGATTAGTTTATGGGCCTCTTTCTGGTGGAATTTATGAGACAATGCTGCCTCATCCTCTAGTATGACAAATTTTGAATTATGTCTTCCAGTATTTCTTTGAGAAATAAATACTTCATTATCCTCTATTCTTATGATGTTTCTATATGATTTCATTTCCTTGCCATTACCATGTCCACAAACCATACACAAAACATCAGCATTAAACTCGTGAGTCTCTCTCTTGAATTCTTGAGGCTCCCTCAGTTGAATCGATCTCTTAATTTGTTTCTTTTTTCCAAGACCAATCTCTCCATTATATGAAACAATCTTAATCACAGCCCTCCTGACATATTCCTCTTTCTGTTCAAAAATATTATGATTTTGGCTACACCATATGTCCCAAAAAATGTAAAAGGGCAATGCATCATGCTCCTTTTGGGAACCAGACCATAAAGAGAGACAATCCTCTACTAAACCCTTCATCTATATGATGTCAATGCTTAATAATTTCATCACTCCCTCCCATATCGCAGATATAATGAGAATTCGAGAAATAAGTGAGGCACATCCTCTAAATCGTATTAATATTTTAATTTATAGTTACTATTCATATTAAGTATATATTCCAAATTTTTAAATTTAGAAATATTTTTATTTTTAATTATTTGTTTATTAACTAGATTTATAAATATTTTATATGTCTTTTAATTATATGTTTTGAAATTCCCCTGATGGGGGCGGAATCAAAGGGTAATGGGTGGATCGATATCCATTCACACCACCCTGGACACAATCAGAGAGAAAATGAAGGGTGTGGTGTGCTTATCCCCTCACATCCATAACCATATGACTCTATCATGTGTAATGGAGAGAAGTTCTTAGAATGTAGAGTTGGAAGGGAGTACTAGCAGTTTGCATAGTTGCATAGGGAGGCTTTAGGTTGTTTCCCTGCCATAAGAGAGGAACTAGGGAGGAAATATGAAGGGGATAATTTTGAAAAGACAATGAAAAATGTTTAGGGAACATTACCTGATGATAATATTGGCAAGATGCAGAGGGGATTATGTGTTGGGGGCGGCATGATGTGCTGAGCTGTGAAAATTGTGGTGGAAGACTAAAAATGGTGTGGACAGATAAGGGAGTGTTAATATTCTCTACATTTTTTATCTATAGGACATGGGTGTAGAGAAGGTAATTTGGTGTGACTGACCTCATTAGATGAGACTTAGTAATCCCTTTATATTTTTTGGCTTCACAACATTGTTCACCTTTATTATATGGAAAATCCTCCTTTCTCTAGTTGACCTCCTATCCTTATATACATCTACTTGATATATCTATTACGACTATAAACCAAGATTACAATACCTACCTTTATCTAGTCTGATTAACAAAATTCTTAACACAAAAAATAAATCTATTATAAAAAAAAATACTTGTTCAACCATAGTATTTAGCTCTTGGATGCCATAAAAAGAAAACATATAATGCTCTTAGAACCTATGTTCTTTCATTGCCATTACATGGAATTTATGCTCTACCATTACATGATGATGATCCTCCCTGCATTTGTTAAATAACAATGGCCAAAAGCTGCAAAATGTATCACGCCTTATTCATTTGACACTCCTCTCTTTGAGAAAGTGGTTGCAACCCAATTTTGTTCCATGTAATTGTGTTACATGTGATTTTTTGAATTGAAATATCTAAAGTACAAATACGACTCATCCAATTGGAAATAATGACATGGTTGAAAATTGGAAGACCCATTGACCAATTTGATGATACCCTTTGAATCCCCAAACACATGAAGAACCTCAATGGCCAACCACTTAGGACATATCATAACGCCCCATAGAGAAATTATTTCTACTTGATTTTTTGTACCATTTCCACCCTCTCACCAAATATAATAGTATTTTTCAGTCTCTTGAACAATGTATGCCCCACATTCACATTGCCTTTGTGTGTATGCCCCATCAATAGAAAAAACAGGGCACTCCTTCCATATGTCTCTCATTTGAATTAGTGTCTTAATATGTTTCTTTTTTCTGGGACTGATCTCTATATAATATGCAATAATATTAATCACAATCCTCCTGAAATATGCCTCTTTCTGTTCAAAAATATTATGATTTAAAATGTCTTTCTAAATATGTAAATGATTTATTTCCCTAAAAAACTGCTCGGGAACTCTAATTATACATATTAAACAATTTAAACTAGAAAATTTGAAAACCCTCTACAAAATTTTGATTAAAATCGAAGAGAAAAAATGCTAAGAAAAACTTCATTTCATCTCTTAATTAGATTATGTTTAAAATAAATAACTAAAAATTATTTATGATTAATAATTTGTATTTTAATTTTAAAAATATTATAAACAATCATTTAAATTAATTTTACAAAATAGAAATAAAAACATGCATTATTTGATATTGCAATGAGTAAATATTATAATTATCAATCCAAAAAATTTGTGAACTTTTTTTTCTGAGGTTGAGCTAACCAACAATTCTTTAATTAGAATAATTGACCATCAATTATTTAATTAGAATATTTAAATAAAAAAAAACTATATTGTAAACTTTATAAATAAAAATATGATAATGGATTTTGATTAATTCAAACTAGTGTAAATTTTATTTAATATAAAGGCTTTGACTCTCCATTTGCTTGAATGGTCTAGTTCACCCTCATGATAAGATTAAATTTAATGAAATTTATTAAAATATAAAAATGAGTATAATTCTATTATGGTGGTGTCGTTCAACCATATTTTCAAAGAGTAAACAATTTGTAAGTCTGAATATAGATAATGTTGGGATTGAATGGATGTAAGCTCCATCAATTTGATCAAATTTCAAATCAATTTTCCATGGAACTTAGCATAAACATAAATCAGATCAGCATCAATAGTTGGGATGGATCAACATCAATGGTTGATATGGAGATTGACACATTGTTATAGGTACACATTTGTGTGAGGTATTTATGATATACATATTCAAAAAGATGGCGTTGATCATTTCCATAACTTGTAATTGAAATCCAACATTTGGTTTCAATTTAAGTTTCCAATGAATGGAAGGGAATTGAGCCACCAATCTAGTCCATGTTGAGTTTAAACACAAATAGAGGTACACTAAATATTATTTTTTCGATCATATGAAATGTATGGGAATATGGTAAGAGAAAACCTAATTAAGATACCAACCATGAAACCATTGATCACTTACTTTAGTGGATACGGGATAAGCCAATATCGCATCTAGACCATTCATATTATTCTTTTATCCATTCACAACAATCAATTTATTTGAGCGATCTCGTAAGGTTCATGTAAAGTATATGTATTATGAGCAATTAAACCATTAAAGCAGCCAATGTAATTCAAGAGAGCTCAATTCTATTAATGTTATTGTATGAAGTGTATTTCTTAGTGCAACACTCTATAAATTTACTCATCTAACATCGAGCAATATACTTATGATAATCGCAGGTTACTACACCAACTTCACTATTTATTAAGAGTTTCATGGAGTGCAACTAAATTTGGGAGATGGAAGATTTTTGTACTGAATGGTGAAGTGTTTACCATGTAAATAATTGTTACTCATCTTAATAATATCATAATATTAGATAGAACCAACTTTAGTCCACATATGCCTCTCGAGGGAGGTAGATGACGTGGAAAATCACAAGATCAAGATATCACACATGATTTTTGGACTAATTCCATTGAATACAACTTGGCCACAAATATGAGGAGACATCTTATAAATATTTTTTTTTTCATCATGTTCTTTCACGCAAATGGGATGTTCATTCACATGGGAGGTGAGAGGTTAGAGGGACAGGGTTGTTAATCCACTACATTTTCCCCTAATAAAATGGAACTCGAGACTGGAATAAATCACTGGTCCTTAATCTTGGAGACAACTCATGGTATTCCTAAAACTAGATCCTCCCAGAATATCACATCATGGTTATGGGGGGCACCAGGGATTTCACTTATGAATTCATTCTCAAAACCTGAGGAAGGGAGCCACCAACCCATATTTCATGTGTCAAACATGGCTAGAACACAATAGGAGAGCAATATATACACATATCTATACCTATCCTCGAACAAAAAATTATTCATATTTTTCAATAGAGACACAATTCTTCTAGACTACAAGAACAACATGGAAATGAAGATGTATCCAAAGATGACAAGGGAGGACCACGAGAACTACCCCTCCACAATGTCTTCCCTCATGATTCTTGTCCCTGACTGGTGGATTTCGAAAGGATGAAGTCCTCATTTGAGAATGGTGATGACAGATGTGAACCCTCTCTAGACCATGAAGGACATTCCAGGGTCCAGGGCCATGGGAAAAACACGCGCTTCTCCTCCGCGATGTAGAAGCCCTCTCATAATTAGAGCCAAGAGATGCACGGTCAGGTTGGATATGGCCACAACTACAGTATTCTCTACTTTCCTTCATAGAATGAACACCCTTCTTGGAGCTTGTTACTTCGTCCTAGGAAACACTAGCAATTGCAGAAGGTCACATCCCTTTCACCCATGACTAGGAGTTAAAGGATATATTTTAAAATAAAAAATAAATAATATACCAAAAAACCAACCTCCGGGGTATTCAGGGAACACATTTCACGGTATTGAAAATTCAAAATTGAAATTAGAGGAAGTATGTCTTGGGAAATATCCTACTTATTTTCATTTCATGATACCGATAGGATGGTGGCACCCACGTTCCTCATGGATGTGTATCTTGATGGAGATGTTGGAAATGCTCAATGAATTTGTTTGATGATGACAACAATGGTGATAGGATGCTCCATAGATGGGAAACGAAGATAGAGGTTAATAAGATTAGGGGCGATGAGGGACGTTCCAAAAAAATACGACGACGTTACATCAACTAGATAATGGCGACCTGGAAACTCAACAATTCAAATTATAGACTATTCTTTTTCCTAACAGTTAGGATTCTAATATTTAATATGGTAGCCTCTAATTTATTTCCAAAAATAATAATAAATAAATCAGTGTCCTTTTTTATTAAGAAAATAAATATTTTCATCCTCATAACATATTCACTTTCCATGTGTCCAATTTAAATCATAAAAGCCATTTAATAAATTATTCACCAAGGGTATCACATAATTTTCCAGATGTCAAATTTAGATCATAAAATTCATTTAAAATTTGATTCACCAAGGGTATCACATATGTTGGAAAGTTAGAGGAGGTAAGGAATAAAATAACACAAATAATTCACACACACAATAACATGGGTTGTGGCTCTTCTATTGATCACACAAACTTGATTATTACAATGAACCCAGTGAGGGGTATTTAAACATTTTCTGATTAGCGACTCACCTAGAATACCTTAACATGCAACCATACACTAAATTCGACTATTACTTAACTCGAATTAATTGAATCTCTAAATTTAGAAATATCTTCATGTGGGAGTAATTAGCTATTTTAACACTCCCCCTTAATTAAGACCTCTAAACTGAGACATGACTCATAACAACTCAAACATGCCTATTTCTTTATGTCTCAACTAGGCTTACAACACCCAAGTTTATTCTATGAAACTCAAACACATATTTTTCTAATGACTTAGTAAATATATTAGCCAATTGATCACTAGATTTACAAGGCTTCAAGTGAACTTCTCCACTCCTCACAAGTTCTCAAATAAAATGTTACCTAGTATCAATATGCTTGCTCTTTTGATCAAACAAACTTTCTTGGATTGTTAAATCGCTGAGGTGTTGTCACAATATATTATTGTTTCTCCTTTTTCTTTCTACTTGATTCCATCCAATACTCTTCTTAACCACATTGCTTGACATGTTGATGACCTTGCTACTACATATTCTTCTTATGGTAACGAAAATGTCACAATATGATGCTTCTTATATTCCCATGAAATCACACCTAAACCAAGATGGAATTCATAACTATAAGTGCTCTTCCTATCATCCAACCTTTCTACAAAATAATTATCTGTGTATCCAATCAAATCCTTCTTCTTTTTTCTTGCATACATTATGTCACAGTCTCTATTTCGTGTTGTGTATCTCAGAATTTTTTTTCCTACTCTCCAATGCGTGTCTTTTGGAGTCTCCATAAATTTAGAAATCAAACTCACTCCTTTCATAATATCTAGCCTTGTAGCTGTGAGATACATGATACTACCAACCAATATTTTGAATAGAGTTGGATTGACATTTGATCCTTCATCATCCTTTCAAAACTTTGCACTTGTTGCAACTTGTGTAGGAAAAAATTTACAATTTACCATCTGGAGTATTTTCAACAAATATCTAGCATAATTATTTTGAAAAATAAAAATTTATTTTTAGATTGCTCAACATCTATGCCAAGAAAATATTTCAAAATACCAACATCTTTCATATCAAATTATTTCATCATGTCTACCTTAAATGCATATAACTCAAGATCACCCATAAAAATCATGTCATCAACATATAAGAAAACAATCAAAATTTGTCCATGATCATTTACCTTTATGTACAAGGCAGGCTCGATGTTTCTTCTACAAAATCCATTCTTGATCATGTAACTATCAATTCTGCTATACCAATCTCTAGGAACTTGTTTGAGTCCATAAAGCACTTTCTTCAACATGTAAACTTTATCTTCTTTACCTTCAAATTCATAAATTGGAGGCTAGTACATAAATTTCTTCTTCTAGAATTCCATTCAAGAAGGCTAATTTGACATCCATCTAATATACTTTCCATTTTTTATGATTTTTTGAGGCTTACAATATCCAATCTCGCTACCGAAGGAAATATTTTTCCAAAATCTATTCCTAGTTGTTTAGAGAATCCTTTCGCTACAAGTCTTGTTTTAAATATTTCAATTTCACCTTTCTCATTCAAATTTTCCTTGTGCACCCACTTCGCACCAATGATATTTTTATCCTTTGGTAAATCAACCAAATCCCATGTATCATTTTTTTCAACAGCTTCTACTTCTTCATCCATGGATTGCACCCAATTTTCATTTATGATTTCTTCTTCAAATGAAGAAGGTTGCAAACAAAACAATGAAAATTTTGAACTAACATCCAAATCATCATAAATATCTTTCATACTTCTCATATTTCTCTTACCATTGTTTGATTCATCACTTGATTGACAGCTAGGAGAATTTTGATTTATTGATTTTCTTGAAGATCCATGTTGCTCAGAAAATCTTAGAGTGATTGTTGGTGTCCGCTCTTGTGATTCTTTCTACTCTTTCTCTTCCACATAATCTTCCATCAATTGTGCTTATGCATCAACTATTTTTTCTACAGTCACATTCCATGACTCTTTTTCTTTGAACACATCCCTGCTAATTATGGTCTTCTTGGTGATAGGGTTATACAATTTGTAATTTTTTTATTTCTCACTATAACCAGTGAATATGCATTTTTCACTCTTATCATCCAACTTTCCTCTTAGCCCATTAGGCACATGTGCATAGGCTGCACATCCAAACACTCTGAGATGAGATACGATGAAAGACATAACTAACCATGCTTCTATGGGTACTATGTTCATCACACACTTTGTAGGAGATATGTTTATCACATAAACAACACATGCAACTCCTTCTGACCAATACTCATCAGAAAAGTTTCTTCCTTTCAATATGCTCCTTGCCATGTTCATAATTCTCTTGTTCCTTCTCTCAGCTACACCATTCTGTTACGGTGTGTACCTAGTTGTAAATTTCCTTCTAATTCCATGTTGTTTTCAATAATCATGGAATTCCTTTGAATAATATTCTCCACCACTATCTAATCTCAATACATTAATCTATCAATCATTTTGGTTCTCTACTAAGGATTTGAATTCTTTGAACTTTACAAAAGTTTCAAACTTATTCTTTAAGAATTAAACATATGTCTTTGTGCTATAATCATTAATGAAAGAGAGGAAATAAAAACTTCCACCAATCGATTGTGTCTTCATAGGTCTACACAATTTTGTATGCAACAACTCAAGAGGTTTCTTTGCTCTATATGCAACTCCCTTTAGAAAACACTCACGGTGTTTCTTTCCCAAGATGCAACACTCACAAGTACTAACAGGTTCTTTGATGGGAGGTAAACCTCTAACTGTTTGTTTCTGTTGCAACAATATTAAGCCAGAAAACTGCAAGTGTCCAAACCAAAGGTGCCATAAATAGTAATCATTAGAACATGCAATTGTAAAGGAACTTACTTGATCACTGTAATTCATAGCTAGAGGAAAGAGTTTGTTCCTTCTCATCTAAAACTTTTCTATCATCTTCTTGCTTAGAGGCTTCTCATATATAAACCACTCATGTCCTTGAAAGATAACTCTGTATTCATTCTCCGTCAATTGACCAACACTTATCATTAATGTTTAATACCGGGGACATAATATACCACTAAAATTTTCTTTGTCTCCCCCTACTTGGTCATAATGTTGACCACTTCTTTTCCATATGCATCCATAGTCTTGGAAATCCCCAAATTTACCTCTGTCTTCATAGATCAATCCAAATTTGGAACCAAATGCTTGTTGCATGTCATGTGGTTACTGTAACCATTTTCTAATAGTTGCACATTATCAAAAGGTTCATGCATGGTATGGAAATATAGGAACATGGAGTTAGTATTCTTGGTAGTGACATTATTTCTCTGGTTCCCTTGATCATCTATCCTATTCCTAAAATCGCTGACATAGTGATCAAATTTATTGCAGTAATAACATCTCACCTTTGATTTGTAAACTCATTGATTATTGTTGAAGATTTTGTCATTGCTTCCATTTTCATGCTCATGATCTTCTTGGCCATCTCTTTGGCCACCATGTCTTCCACCTCGCCCTTTGCCTCTCGATATACTTTTGCCTTGGCCTCTGTATATTAAAATAGAAATTTGGGTTTTGAAAGCGGTTTCTAAAGTGGAATCCTTATTTCTGTCTATCCTTGCCTCATGGGATATAATTCATCCCATCAACTCATCAATTGTTAGCTTTTCCAAATCCTTGTCTTATTCTCTGGTTGCTACTACTACGTCGAATTTGGTAGAATAAGATCTTAGGACCTTCTCAACCATTTTCTGATCTTTAATATCTTCACCATAAATTTTTAACTGATTTATGATAGTCATGACCCAATTCATGAATGAATTTATGTTCTCTATCTCTTTCATTTCCATACTTCCAAAATCTCTCATAGTATTATGAAACCTAACAATATTGACTTTATTCATACCATTATAGTTTGTCACCAAGGTCTCCCATGTTGTCTTTGCTAAGGACATCATCATAATTTTTTGGAATACTACTTAGTCCACTCCCTGTTGGATAAGTTGCAATGCTTGTGCATTCATATTTTTTTCTTTATTCCATAGTTCTCTCTCTGTATTAGTGAGAACTCATTTTTATGTTTCGTCCTTATGTTTTGAAAACAAAAACAGGACATGATCCCAAACATCATGAGCCTTCAATGTGGTCTCCATATTAGTGACCCACTCATCATAATCCTTCCTTGTAAATGGAGGAAACTGTGACTAGAAGTTTGATGAAGCCATCTTTAAAAAAAATTCCCTCTTCAAATAATAATATCCCTTTTAAGTTTTGCAAAACCTCCTTTATTAATTTTTATAAAAAAACACTTTATATAGAAACCCCTTAAAAAATAATCCAAAAAAAAATTTATAATAAACTTGAACAGGTCCCTTTAATATATCTTTTCAAAAAAAAAAAAATTCCAAGTCTCTATTTAAAAAAAAAAATAAAATAAAAAACTTTATGAATCCCTCTTTGCATATAAAAGGTTTCCTTTCTTAAAATAATGGTCACGTACGATTTAAGTGATCCATAGTCCTGTTATCACTCAGGTTTTCCTAGAAGTTGTGTAAGAGGAAAGTATACCCAAGGTAACCACAAACCAACCTTCAGATGCAGAATCTAGCCAATCTGCATCCAGAGAGGGCTCTCTCTTTATAATTTATCTTTGTTCTTAGAAGGTTTTAGGCTAGTTATAGATCCAAGAGTTTGTTTTGAAAAATGGTGGAATCCACAAACTAAGGGCAAGGTTGAAAATTTTCAGTCCATTGGGCTATGGAGTCAAAGGATGGCTTTACTGGATTTCTATTCTACACACAAGATGGCTTTACAGGGCAAGATAGCTAGACAGAGAACAATCCTTAAAATTTAAAGTGGATGGGATGATCTTGAAGGGATGAAAGGCAGCTAAGAATCTTTCACCATGTTCAAAGAAAGAAATGAGATGACTACAAACAAAGAGCAATGAAGAATTCTTTATTATAATAATCAACAATGTTTAATTTAGCAAAGCAAGAGCATTTAAGAATTCATGCTTATAACCAATTTAGAGGAAAACATTAAGAACAATCACATCTGAAATCAGAGTACAATTAAGTAAATTCTGATTCAATCCTTTATGTAAATTATTCAAAGATGGACATAATGATATTATACACTGATATAAAACTTAAGACAAAGGGTAGAAAGACTTATTGAACTGCAGTCCAACACATGAATCTTGCAAAAAGTCCTGAGCTTCAAATCGTCATCCAGTAAGCCACGAATAAATTTCTCCAAAATGCTTTTATTCCGAAAATCTCAATGTTACAGCAAAGTAATATAATCCACCCCAAATGCTTCCAAGAGTGGAGTATTTATACAAATTCTAAACTAAAATATCTTGAAACAAATATCAAAATTGGTTCACAAATCTCTCCAACTATTTACATAAATAGAACTTAATTAAAGGACACTCAAAATAATGCATCTATTTGGCACTATTTTGTATGGATAGGTGATGACAAAGAGGAGAATTCGAGTTTGATCCAACTCTTAGTTGATGATGAGGCATCCAAGTCACTAACTGCTTCCTTTCTTTGTGCAATCTGCTCCAACAATTCTGCAAACTTGGGGTCCAATGATATCTTTTTATTTCTCAATCCGTAATAGATATGTAAAACTTGAAAGAGGTTATTGTAGCTAAATATGTTGGTGAGATAAACCTCTTTCATTTTCCCAAAATTCCTCTCCAGCTATGCATAATAGTCTCTGTAAAAAATATGTGTAAAACAGAGTTTTACAGAGTCTGAAAAATGGCCTGTAAAGATGCGCATGTATCTCTCATTATAAAACCACTATGAAAAAAATGAGATAGGTTTTTGTATATGGGTCTCTTAGGAACAAAAAAATCCTTCAGTTTTGTATGAAGTATTTTGGAGTGGCCACAATCCTCTCTGCAAAATGATGACTTAAACTGGAATTTTCTGCAAAAAGTGCTTTTCAACATTGTTTAATATTTCCAAAATCATAATGGCTGTTAGAAAAGTGAGAGAGGTTTTTGTAGATGGCCCTCTTAAGAACATAAACCTCCTTCAGTTTTGTAAAATTCATCTTTTATTGATCACAATAGTTTCTACAAAACTATGACTAAAATATGCAATTTCTGCAAAAATGTTCCTTCTTGTTATGTTTTTTCATCTTTTTACTTTCTTGCTCTTTTGACTATTTTACTTTCACTTTAGACAAACCTCACTATTGGTGAAAGTATTCTCATCTCTTTTTACCATTTTACTGCCTTCTGTATTTACTTTTACTGTTTACCTTTGACTGCTCTGTAACTTCATTTTAACTTTCATTGACTTTTACCTGATACACTTTAACCACTGATACTCTTTAGCTGTTATGCTTTCTAACCTCTGTTTGAATAGATTTGATAACAATCTTGGAGTAAAAAAATCTTATGACTAGTATTAAGACTGTTTATCCAAGTATGTGATCTTCTGATCACCTCTTCAGAGGACAACCGAGTAGATTTTTCAAGCAATTCCCCAATGGACAAGGGAGTGAGGTTTTGACCAGGTTCAAAATGGAGCATTGCATTGATGGCTTGGGGAGTAATGGGGAAAAGAACACTCTGGTCAGGGGATATTACAGCTCTTTGAGTGGGATCATAGTTAGAATGGCAATAGTGGATAATTTCTGGGAAAGTAATGACTGAGGGGATGAGATATCTCGGGAGATTGGATTCCCACAACCCAATGACATCTTGCCCCTTCGAATAATCGTCTCTGCAGCGACAATAACTCAGAAGGGGGCTTTCATCAAAATGCAAGTCTTTAATCTGAAAATCTTTATCTACTAAGGGCAAATATTCTAACTCTCTGTGGGGGGCATTCAATGGAGTCACATTCAGGGCTGCCGGGGCTTCCATTTTGGTTCTTGTGGATTCAAAACGGAAGTTTCTGGGTTTTCTTCACAGGCCGAGTGCGATTTCAATTTAAATGAAGGAAATTAGCACAATTGCAGTTTCAGGGGAACAATTCACAGTTTTAAACCTCAGGGAATGATCTCAGTGATAAGATTTAATCACTAATCCAGTGGAAAACAAGGAAAATAGACTTTCTTTTGAAGTTCGAAGCGCTATAGGATAAATACCTGTTCTTGGAGGAAAGCTGGCTTTTAACAGGTATCAGGCGGTAGCAGGAGGATGCTTGAACACAGGTCTGGCGGAATTCTGGAGCGAAATCGAATTGAACAGTGGATTTCAGTGGAAATTTGAAATTCGTAGCGGAAAGCGCAGTCGCGTTCAAATGATGAAAATGACATAAAAACACGAAATTTTGTTTTATTTCCAAAGTCAAAAAGGGGTTTGTAGTTTTTCGAGGAGTGACGTCACTTTAGTACGGGCTGACGTGTGGTGGGGGGCCGGGCGGTAAGCGGTAATCCCCACACCGCTTATTGGAAAAGGTGGTTTTTAATGCGAGGGCAGCGATTCCATTGGGCGATGGACGCGTGGCCGGTGGACTATTTCAATACCACCATTCCCCCGCGCGTTAAAGTGCTGACAAGGGACGGGTGGCGGAATTGATATGGAGCGTTGATCTGTGGAGAGGCGATCTAACGGTGGAAAGGACGGGGAGATGGCGGGATTTTATCGTGCGGGCCCGGCGGGGTTTTAAACGCGATTTAACTTCATAAAACATCCCGGGGGGCGTCTAATAGGCGGAAAAAGGTTATTAATTAGTCCTGATAACTAATTAATCCCATAGTTATAAAGGGTCGGGGTAAGGAACCTTGCGCGTGGGTATTACAGTTAAAGTGTCGGGTGGGATGCCAGGTGGATGAGCCACGTTGGCATGGGGTTTTTCCAAATTTTTGGTTTAAAAAATAAAACTTCGGGTTTTATCCTTTTTTGTGTTAAACATATAGAATTATATGTTTAAATGTTGTTTTAATATTTATTATTATATGGTAATAAATAAACATTATTTAACTACCATAAGGGGCGGGACTATAATATAAAGATATATTTAACCAAAGGGCGTATAGTGGGTTTTTATTTGAATGCATGGGGAAATAAATATTTTGGTTAAACTTTATAATATAGGGGTTTTTGGATATTTATATAAAAGGAATTATATACTTAGGATAGGGCATTTCACTAGGGATTTAGTAAATAGAGTTAAATGTTAATATGACAAAGGGACAAAGACAACTCAAAATACTTTGCACATCTAAGAAAGTGATAATTTCTGAAGTAAATTACAATATATCATCTTCAACACTTAAACTTAGAATAGTAAGTTATTTTGAGGGATTTTTATGGAAGTTTGCATGATTTTCCTAAGAAAAATGGGATTTTACTTAGGAAAAGATTGAAAGTGAATGATAATGGATAACTTCAAGTACTTAGGTCTTTTTGATCATCAGGCCGAGGGTCCGGTCCCTCCAAAAGTCAAGGAAATGCCTTGAGCCCTTTTGATCTCCAAGTACCCTAGTACTTTGGGGGAAATTAGTAAAACTTTAAGGGGAAAGTGATGAGGGAAGTTAATGATTTTGACTTTTCTTGCTGTGATTTTCCAGTGTATTTCCTGCTTCAGTATTTGTGATGAAAGTAAAGGATCAAAAACATGTAGCAGCATCATTCATCAGATAAAACTTTGTAACACCATCTACCTACCTTATCTACTACTACCATTTTCTCTTCTTTATTAGGGTGCATTTAGACTTGCAAACCCTTATCAATCTTCTTTTCTTTTACATGGTAAATCTATCTATTTCTACCCTTATTACATCCAAGGGCTCAGATTAAACTGTTGAGCACCTTTTATTAACTCTACCTATCTACTTATATGCCAAGATTAAACTGTTTGGTCAGATATTTATTCTCTATTCTACAACATGAAATTGAAACATGAATGAGTCAAGTTTAAACAGTTTGACTCTTCATAAATTGTGGCAAAAGTTTGACAAGCTACACACAATTGCTTTATTACAAAACTGAAATAGTAGTGGCATTTGGATTTGCACACTTTCCTTGGTCTATTTTTTGTTTGGGGTTCATTTCTTTCATTTTCTTGACCAATTTATTTTCCTTACCCTTTGATTTTTCTTTTAGGGTATACCCTCTTTACATTTTTTAAATTTTTTGATTTTTTGGTTTTTCAAGAATATGGAACACCTTTGCTAAAGAAAAAGGTTTGAACATATTCCATATTTCAATCAAGACAATCATGAAAAATGACACCTATTGGTATAGGAGTCTAACAAGTCCCACAGGACCTTCTCAAACAAAAATATTGACTATTGAATTATGATTCATCCTCTTGACTTACGGTCACATGCCTTATACCAACAATGCTTCTTTCAATAGGGTTGTGATGCAGTGGTCTGCTAACAAAATAGAATCATAATTTTACCTGAATTCGACGCAGTTTACGACAAAAAGGTGGTATGTTTCTTAACTTTCTTTAATTAAGAAAATAATTTGTTGGGTACCTTAGCTATTTGACAATTTTGCTACTTGAAAATTTAGAAAAATTCATTGATCTTCCTCACCTACCCCTTTTCTTCACTGGCTCTGCTATCTCCACAGATCTTGATATAACCTCAAGGTTGTTGCACATAAATTTCTTCTTCTAGAATCTCATTCAAAAAGCCTAATTTCACATCCATATGATATATTTTTCACTTATTCTGAGTTTTTGTGGATAGAATTACTCTTACAGTATCAATTTGTTGGAAAGGAAGAGGAGGTAAGGAAAGAAATAACACAAATAATTTAGACACATGACAGCAACAAGACTAAAAGTCGGTCCCCTAAGGAGAGCTGGTCTCTTCCCTTAGCTCTGTCAGCATTTTCACTCAATTGACTCGGTTCCTCGCCATGTGGTCTTCCACGAATTCTTGTAATTTTACTTATCAATTTCAAATAAATTGACAAATAAATATATTCAGCAAGCTTTGGAAAAATTTAAATATAATTCTATAATTTAATTCCTCTGCCTTGTATTAATAACCCGACAATCCTCGCAAAGAGACACTTTAATATACTCTGGGCCCACACCTATAATCAGTGGAATTCAATTAAATACATACACCATACCTTAGATTATCCTTCGTGCTACTTCCGAATGCACCACCGTTCGATGGGCTTCCCTCCAGATCGACGGTGATCTTCGATATTGCACTGCCTCCTTAGTAGAACTTTAATGTCCGATGGCGCGCGAAAAGGTGGTTTTGGGGGTCCCGCCTTAGGCCACGTGTTAGCTGCTCTTTGGAATCGCTCCCAAATGGAAAATACGGCTTACTCCACAAAAGCAGTGCAATATGGCGGTCTGGTTTCGCAAACCCACTCCTGGGTTTTGGAACAGGGATTAACCAAAATTAATTTAGGTTCACGCTATCCTTCTTATTCATTCAAGTTATAGACTTAGGGTCTAACCTCAGGACAGAGACTCTCAGTTCATAGAAAAACAAACATAATTCTCTTTAGGCGGGATTTCATCACCATTAAACAGAGTTCGACGACCACGATTTCTCTACACAGACCTCGTCTGCAGGTGAGATTTTATTCACAGAAATTGTTCGAAAAATTCAAGAGAAACAATAGACAGAGGGATGTGGAGACTGTACAGTAGTTCAATTCAATAATTATATACGCGCAATGTTCAATCGCCTCACAATTAAACAGATTTCCTCACAAATACCAATTCAAGACAGTTTGGTAATCAACGGGAACTGAAATTTATTCAACCGGAAGAAATTGCTTAACACACAGAATTTATTGCAGAAATCTCCTCCCTTATGCATTCGGGGAATACAATTTCTATACTTCATTATGGGCCTCTTCGGTTCCTCTGTGAGGACCATTTCCGGTAAACCAAAATCCTAAATACAATTTATTCGATTAACTGAAACATGAGAGATGGGATAAACTATTCAACTTCTACAAACTCTAACTGAACTAAATACAACAGACAACTAAGGTATAGACACCTCGTTGTTACACTCAAACGATTTTTTTAACCCTCCTAGCCACAACATGTGGAAAAAATCTCCAATATTGCTGGCTAGTGTCTAATGCCTCTACATCAGACTCCCGAGGGAAATTTTCTTCACGGGCTCCTGCCCATGAGCTCTTCCACTGATCTTCCTATCTCCTGCAACATTCCTTTAGTCATCCAATTAGCGTCTTCCTCTGGCTTGTCCTTCCATTTTATTAAGTACTAAAAGTACTCTTGTCCTCTGGTCTTCCTGAACACTCTTTTGTCCAATATCTTCTCTGGTTGTAATGGTTGTGCTGGAGGTAGCTGCTTTTTCCACTCAATCTATTCCTTGTCTGCTGATATTTCTTCTTCACCATCATCTTCATACTTGTACAAATCTGCAACATTAAAAATGGGAGATATTCCAACATCAGGTGGCAATTCAATCTCATAAGCATTTGCAGAAAATTTTCTAAGTATCTTGCATGGCCCAATATTTTTGAACTTCTGTTTATTATACTGCTTCTTCAGGAATCTCTCCTTTCTCAAGTGTGCCAAAACCAAATCTACTACTTCAAAATGGACTTCTCTTCTGCTCAAGTCTGCTCTGCCTTTGTATTTTATGTTGCTACCTTGTAGTTGTTGTTTCACTTGTTCATGTATGGCTTGGATCTCTGAAGCAAATTCTTCACCATCAGCACTTCTCATCTCTACCCTTCCTAGATTTCTTAACTTTGATATTCCTCTCGGGTACATTCCATAAAAAATATCGAATGGACTCTACCTTGTGCTTCTATTTGGTGAGTCATTATATGCATACTCTGCCTGATGAAAAATATGATCCCACTGCTTGGGATGCTCTCCTGCAATACTTCTCAACAAATTTCCCAAACTCCTATTCACTACCTTAGTTTTTCCATCAGTCTAGGATGATAAGCTTAGCTGAAACTTAGTTTGGTACCAATTTTCTTCCATAGTGTTCTTCAAAAATGGCCCACAAATCTGGTGTCTCTGTCTGAAAAAAGACTCTTGGGCAACCCATGCAACCTAACAACTTCTTTGAAAAAGAAGTTAGCAACATGAGTGTCATCACTAGTCTTATAACATGGAATAAAATGTGCCATTTTGGAGAATCTTTCCACTACAACAAAGACTACATCATTCCCTCTCTGAGTCTTGGGAAATCCTAGAATAAAATCCATACTCACCATGTCCCAAGGCCTATTTGGAATAGGCAAGGGAGTGTACAATCCTGCATTATGGCTCCTTCCTTTGGCATATTAACATATTTTGCAATTTTTTACAAACTTATCTACTTCTGCTCTCATCTTGGGCCAATAATAGAAGTGACTCAGCTTCTCATAATTTTTTTCAGTACCAAAGTGTCCAGCAAGTCCACCACTATGCTTCTCCTTGATCAAGTTTTCTCTCATTGAGCATTTTCGTACACACAGTTGGTTTCTTTTGAATAGTAAGTCCTCCTGCAAGAAATAATCCAGCCACTGGCTTCTATCTGTTAGAACAGGGTTACAACATGCCTCAAATGCTTCCTTAAAATCTGAATCTATCTTATACAATTCTTTGAGAAAATCAAATCCTACAACTTCAAAATTGGTTTCTTGAACAAGCATGTGCCTCCTACTCAAAGCATCAGCTACCTTATTTTCTTGGCCACTTATGTGTTTCAAAACAAAGTTAAAACCTTGGAGATACTCAACCCATTTGGCATGCTTATGATTCAACTTGGGCTGCTGTACAATGTACTGCAAAGCATGGTTGTCAGAGTATAATACAAATTCTCTGGACATCAAATAATGCCTCCACTTTTTTAATGCCTGAACAACTGCATAGAATTCCTTCTCATAAGAGGAATAATTTCTCCTAGTGTCATTCAAATTTTCACTAAAATAGGCCACCGGCCTATCATCCTAATTCAACACAGCTCCAATGGCTTCCCCACTCGCATCACACTTCACTTGAAATGGTTTAGTAAAATCAGGCAGAATCAAAACAGGCTTTTCAGTTATATTTTTCTTCAAAAGTTTAAATTTTCTTTCTGCTTCAGAAGTCCACTTAAATGGTTGTTTTCTCTTATTTATTGTCTCAATTATGGGTGCATTAATCTTACTAAATTTTCTTATAAATTTCCTGTAAAAACTGGCAAGTCCATGGAAACTTCTTACCTCAAAAACATTTCTGGGTGAAGGCCACTCCACAATTGCCTTAACCTTTTCTGGGTCCATCTTCAATCCTTCTGCAGAAACAACAAAGCCCAAATACACCAACTCTTCCTTGATGAATGAGCATTTCTTTAAGTTTATCAGCAGTTTCTCTTGGTGTAGCTTCGCCAAGACATAATTAAGATGCCTTAAATGTTCTTCTTTGGTTTTGTTGAAAACTAATATATCATCCAGATACACTATCACAAATTTACCAATGAATTCTTTCAAAACTTCATTCATAAGTCTCATAAAAGTGCTAGGTGCATTTGACAACCCAAAAGTCATAACCATCCATTCATATAGTCCTTCATTCGTTTTAAAGGCAACTGTTTTCCACTCATCACCCTCTCTTATTCTAATCTGATGATATCCACTTTTTAAATCTATCTTTGAAAAATATTTTGCACCACTCAAACAATCCATTAAATCCTCAACTTTGGGCACAGGGAATCTATACCTGATTTTTATTTTATTGATTGCTCTAGAATCAGTACACATCCTCTAGCCTCCATCTTTATTTGGGCTCAATACTGCTGGTACTGCACATAGACTCAAAATTTCTCTGATCAATCCCTTGTCCACCAATTCCTGTACTTGTCTCCTAATTTCCTCATTTTCTGTGGGAGTCATTATGTAGGCTGCCTTATTTGGCAGACTTGAACCAGGGATAAAATCTATCTGGTGGCTGATCTTTCTCACAGGTGGCAGCTCATCAGGTAAATCATCCACCACAATGTCACAATAATTGTCTAACATCTCTTGAATTTCTATTGGCAAATCAGAAATCATTGTAGAAGTAAGAACTACCTTAGGCTTGCAAACTAAAGAAAATATTACCTCTTCTTCTTCAATCTACTGCAGATATTCCTTCTCGCTCAGCAACAAGGTCTTTGGGTCAACCACTCTGCTTGATGGCTCTCCTTGTTCCATGGGTATCAATGTTTGATGTACCCCATCCTTGAAGAAATTGTAAGTGTTCTTCTTGCCATCATGCACTGCCGCTTTGTCAAACTGCCAAGGTCTACCCAGCAGTATGTGACACACATCCATGGGCATTACATCACACAAGACCTTGTCTTTGTATTTGCCCATTTGTAGCTCTATCTCACACTATTCTTTTACAACCAGCTAGTGCCCTTTATGTAGCCAGGACACCCTGTAGGGAGTTGGATGCTCCCTTGTCTTCAGCTTCAACTTCTCTATCACCTAAGTGGAAACCAGATTGTCTATGCTACCACTATCAATGAATAACTGGCAGCACTTCCCTTGGACTTTGCATATGCTCCTAAACAAAGTCTTCCTTTGTGCAGGCTCAGTGACCTCTTTGGCTTGTTTCAACAGGACCTTATTGAACACCAAGGATTCTCCCCTTTCTGGTAGAATTTCTTCTTCAATTTCTCCCTCTTCTCCAGCCTGGGAAACAACTTCATTTCTTGGACCAGCACCCACATTCTCTGGGCACTCATAGTGCTTGTGTCCCACTTGCTGACATCTATAGCACCTCAATTCTATACCTCTTCTTCAGCCTCCTCTTCCTCTATAAGAACCCCTTTTGCCTCTTGCATCGCCCTTTGTAGATGCATTATAAGGTGAGCTACTGTTAGCTCCATCCTTGGGTGGGGTAGGCTTTTCTCTACCACCCTGACTTCCCTTTCTACAGAAAGTACCTCTCCCTTTGGCAGACTGCTTCCTCAGGAGTTTCTCCTCTACTTTCAAGGCCATCTGGTAGGCCTCTTCCACTGTCTTAGGAGATAGAAGACCAATCTCATCTTGGATCTCTAGCTTGAGACCATTGACATATCTGGTAGTCTTCTCTGATGTGTCTTGAAATTGCCCAGCTCTTATGCTCACTCCGTAGAATTCTTCTGTGTATCCTTTACTATCAGCAACCTTTGTCTCAGGTTCTGCATTTGCCTAAACAATGTTAGCTGATAATCACCAGGAAATAATTTACCTTTTAACTTAGCCATCATTCTGGTCTAGCTCTTGATAGGCTTCTTGCCAACTCTCCTCCTTTCTGCCTGCACTCCATCCCACCAAAGTGCATCATGTCCCTTCAACTTTGTTACTGCAAACTTAACCTTCTTATCTTCGCTCATTTATTCATAGTCAAAGCACTTGTTCATTTCATTAATCCAGTCCACCAGCTCCTCTGGATTCAGTCCTCCTGCAAAACTCGACACTTCAATCCTGGGCTTAACTGCAGACCCCAGAACAGTTCTGAGGAGCCTCATGTTAGGAGGAATCTCATCATTTTCTTCCACTTCATCTAATTAAGGTTCACTGATGTCTTCAGGATCTCCGGGCTGTCTTCACTCCATGGAATCCATTCTGGCTTCGAGCCTCTGCAATATCCCCAACACTTCTGCATTAGAAAAAGGTCCGCCTCTCCTTCTACCAACACCTCTACCGACTCGGATTTCCATGTTAATTCTCTTCAAAAACAACTCAAAAACACTCTCTGATACCACAAATGATAGCAACAAGACTGAAATTCGGCCCCCTAAGGAGAGCTGGTCTCTTCCCATAGCTCTGTCAGCATTTTCACTCAATTGACTCGGTTCCTCGCCACGTGGTCTTCCACGACTTCTTGTAATTTTATTTATCAATTTCAAAGAAATTGACAAATAAATATATTCAGCAAGCTTTGGAAAAATTTAAATATAATTCTGGACTTTAATTCCTCTGTCTTGTATTAATAACCCGACAATCCTCACAAAGAGAAAATTTAATATACTCTAGGTCCACACCTACAATCGGCAAAATTCAATTAAATACATACACCATACCTTAGATTATCCTTCGTGCTACTTTCGAATTCACCACCGTTCGATGGGCTTCCCTCCAGATCGACGACGATCGTCAATATCGCATTGCCTCCTTAGTCGAACTTTAATGTGCGATGGCGCGCGAAAAGGTGGTTTTGGGGGTCCCGCCTTAAGCCACGTGTCAGCTTCTCTATGGAATCGCCCCCAAATGGAAAATACTGCTTACTCCACAAAAGCAGTGCGATATGGCGGTCTGGTTTCGCAAACCCACTCCCAGGTTTTGGAACAGGGATTAACCAAAATTAATTTGGGTTCATGCTATCCTTCTTATTCATTCAAGTTACAGACTCAGGGTCTAACCTCAGGATAGAGACTCTCAGTTCACAGCAAAACAAACATATTTCTCTTTAGGCGGGATTTCACCACCATTAAACAGAGTTCGACGACCACGATTTCTCTACACAGACCTCATCTGCAAGTGGTATTTTATTCACAGAACTTGTTCAAACAATTCAAGAGAAAAAGTATATAGAGGGATGGGGAGACTCTACAGCAGTTCAATTCAATAATTATATACGCGCAGTGTTCAATCGCCTGATAATTAAACAAATTTCCTCACAAATACCAATTCAAGAAAGTTTGGTAATCAACGGGAATTGAAAATTATTCAACCGGAAGCAATTGCTTAACACATAATTTATTGCAGAAATATCCTCCCTTATGCATTCGGGGAATATAGTTTATATACATGATTACGTGCCTCTTCGGTTCCTCTGTGAGGACCATTTCTAGTAAACCAAAATCCTAAATATAATTTATTCGATTAACTGAAACATGACAGATGGGCTAAAATATTCAACTTCTACAGACTCTAACTGAACTAAATACAACAGACAACTAAGGTATAGACACCTCGCTATTACACTCAAACGATTTTTTGAACCCTCCTAGCCACAACATGTGGACAAAACATCCTACATTGATGGCTAGTGTCTAATGCCCCTGCATCAACACACAATAACATGACTTGGGGCTCTTCTATTAATCACACAAAATCCCCGAGGGGTATTTAAACCTTTTCCAACTAACGACTTGCCTAAAATACCTTGACATGAAACCACACACTAAATTCAACTGTGACTTAACTCAATTTCTCTAAATTTATAAAACTCTTCATGTGGGAGTAATTAGTTATTTTGACAACATAATAAAAATACAAATAATGCCACAGCATAAGGCTCAAACCCAAGTGTAGAGAAAAACAACCCACTATGATGCCAGGATACTCGGTTAAATCAGATCCCAGCATGTAAAATACGTGTTCTTCCATCAAAATTGAAATTCTTCGTTAAAACCACAAATATGTTCAGCTCAAAAATACACATGAAGGAAAGAGAGCCACATAAATAAAATATTGATATAAAACATAAAAAATCTTTGGCCAAATATTACAATGGGTGGCCTCTTGGCTCTCGACCCTTCAAACCATTCCTCCTACTCTCTCTATTCCTCACCTCTCCTCACTTCTCTCTATTTCCTCACACTCTCACAAGCTACATATTTATACATAAATGTGAATTTATTCCACTCCATGATTTCCTCCACGCAAATATCAACTTAAAATCTAATTTAGATTTATCTTTTTTTGGACTCAACTAATTCCTGTTTATGGAATTCACCATCCCTAGATTATCTACCTAATTCAATCCACTCATATCCTTAATTATTTAAGGAATATTTACAATAATCCTCACATTTATAATTTCTCTCCTAATTTATTAAAAATGAGAAAATTAATTAGTAAAATAATTAAAATACCTCACCCCCTTAATTACACAATTGGATAGTGAAAATTTAACTTGATGCTCCTGCATCAGGCTCCCCATGTAGAGAAGTTTCCATAGAATCCTATCTGTGAGGTCTGTCGCTTTTCTGTAACAATGCAACAACCACAAGTCCTGATGAATTTCTCCCTCCAGGATTCCAAATTATGTTCTGTCGCTGGTCCTTTGAAGTATCAACTCGATTTGGTAACTCGTCACCTGCTCTGTCGATCGGATTCCATCGGTTCCTCCAAAACTTTATTTTGCCAATTCCTCGGAGTAATACCTCTTTGTCGAATTCTTGCATCTCCAACTGAGTTGAATACTTAAATCCTTGCAATGGAAAATAATCAGGATTTTCTTCTTGACCGCAACTATAGTCATTGATTACTTTTATAGCAACAACTTCCTCGTCTGGTGTTGTACCTGCATTCACCAAAAAACGGTTAGTCTTAAAAAGATAAGACCTTTCGGTCTCTTTTGATGCTTCAGGCATCAATCTCCCATTATTGACTTTCTGGACTTTAATAGATTCTGTTTCAAACTGCTAGCTGCTTCCATCTTCATCCTATTGGATTAATATTTCTGCCTCCTTTTTGTCTCCACGGACACAACTCCCTTGTTACACCTTATGCTCAACTTCTTTGACTTCGACATCATTTCTGTTAATGTCGCTTTCTATACATACACTTACATCATTATTTGAAAATTTGTAACATTAATTCAACTTTATAAACATGTCATCTCTATCATGTATAGTAACTGTAATTTCTTCTGGATCAAGTTCTGCAAGCTTTACTTCTCCATCAGGTTCCTTAAGCCATCGATCCAAGAACTCGATTTCCTTATGAAATCTTTTCAGCACTTCGTCACAACCTTCATTCCCAGCTTCATCATTCTTTTGGAAATCTTCCTGAGTTGTCCTGGTTTCTATTCCATCACATTGCAAATTTCTCTCAGCAATTTCATTAAGCAAATACATTTGTTTACCTCCTTGGATTATCTCTTCGGAATTTCCATTTTGCTTCTTCTCCATAACAGTTTCAACTTGTTGTCTTACCCCAAACAAGAATTTATTTATGATTTCTTCCTGCTGCAACAAATTTGTACCTTCCTTCTCTGAAAGGCATTCTCCACCAGACTTCTCCTCAAAAGTTCCCTTCATCTCTGTGACAGATCCATCAAACTATTCACCATCTTTCGCACATCCTGCAAACATACATAAACTGTGAGATTTAAAAAGGTAAGGCTTCATAGCCTCATCTACTTCTCTTTCCAACACATCTTCAGCTTCTTCTGAACTATCCCAATAGTTCATGAGATCTTCCTCATTGATCTCTTCACCTAGAATTTCACCTTCTTCTGGGCCACAAATGGAAACATCCATTTTTAACTCACCTTCTCTAAGTTCTTCACATCTCAACATCTGCTCGAGATTCCTTAGCTCTTCCATCAACTGTATGTTTACCTTCTTTTACCTCTTTGTGTGTAGTCTCTGCCACTTTACCTTATTTCTCATGGTCCAACCATATCTCTGGTCTTTCACATTTTCCTGCAAAAATTCCATTAAAAATTCAAGGTGAATTGTTATCTCAGCCTTCTCCTGCTCATAATCTTCATCTGTCAACTGCTCATATATGCCACTTACCTTGGCCTTTTCCGTCTTCTTCCCTCTGTTGTGGTCTTCATTAGATCTTTGGAAATGACTATCAACAGTCATCTTCTCCTCCTTTGTGAGCTTCATTGTTCACGTGTGGATTTCATTCAATCCACCTTTCAGCAATCCTTCATACTTTCCATTCATCAAAAATTGCAAGTTCTCCTCCTGCGCTTGGCTTCTCTTGGTTCTTTGTCTTGGAACCAATATATGACAACCATCTTGCTTCACTTTGTTGCAAAAAACACTTTAGTAACTTATGCATTACAATGACCAATTCTTTGGGTGTTAGGCTTTGCTGATCATGAACCCCATTACATTCAGACTTTTTACGACTCTTTGACTTCAGACTTTACACCAACTTGACATACTCAATTTTAACTCAAACTATCCAAACTTTCATTTGAATCTAACATTTGTTTTGACTTCAAGCTTTCCCCCAATAATTATGATAGTGGATATTTTGACTTAATTCAAGTTATACAATCCTCCAACAAACATACACCCCTAATACATTTTTAGGATGTAAAATCTTCGCTCTCTTTCATACTTCATTCTTATGAAAAATCATCAGTTTCCCTTATCATTTCACATGATACTGACGTCTTTATTCAAAATGCAATTCAGGTTTTCCAAGATTTATTTTAAGGTGAAAATAAATAAACCACTCAATCTTCAACGTTCAAAATACCTTCCTGAATTATCATACCTCATGCTCCTATTAAGGTTATTAATAAGCCTTTCTCTCTGCAATCTCAATTCTCTGGTTTCCACTCTTCTGTGTCGTCTTTTTCACTATAAATACTTGCACGCCCATAAGCTCGTCATCTTAATGAAAACATTTCCCTGTACTTTTATGCACCATACAACATCAATTCACATCTCTTCACCTGTGTACATAGAACAAACTATTCATATTTCAACCTCTTCAATGAATGATGTACAACTTGTACATTGTGTCCATCCTTTAATATCACCTCCTTAGATACTGCCACATGATGGTAAAACAAAGATTTTACAACATCAAGCAATTATGTTTTCAATCACCAATCAAAAGAATTCTTCTTTTCCCAACTACAAGCTTTTGTCCAAAATGACTTAACCAAAAATGTGAAAAATCCACATTATGCATAATAAACCCTCTCACATAAAAATGCATGTTTCTCTTTATATCACCCAGGATTAGCACATTTTCCCATTCATTTTCCATTCATTTATACCTCCACATTTGCAACAAGTATGGTAAGGAAATTTAATCATCCAGCTTTTAAAATACTTCTACTCAAGGAATATTGATTCATTCAATGAGCACTTACCTTGAATCTTCTCATGGTTGAAATGATCCAAAGCTTCTCTCGCGTATTCTTTTAGGAATACATTCAAGCCTCTATAGATTTACTTTGAACGTGGAAGGTTGATTCTCTCCCCAACAAATAAAATTCTTCCAATCAACTTTCTAACATAAATATTTTCCCAGCAATAATGTTAGAAACCTTCAAAGTACACACAATCTCCCCTCTTCATTTAAGCCAAGTTCCCTCATCTCAATCTCTTCAATTTTAATTTCTTGCTTTGAAAACATGAAATCTTAATATAACCAAATATCCTTTCAAGATTACATTCTCCCAAAAAAAACGTACATGAATTTTTCAAAAACTTTACCTCGATCAATCCTAGTGACCTTTTCTTATGCTGGAAGGGGGTTATCGGGGAAAGACTGGATCCATACCTTGAATGTTCCGTTGGAGTCGCACCTCTTTCACAAGCCCCACACATGCCTTTTTTTTAAGTGCCTTAATATGACTGGCTTTCAAAACATTAGGTTGGTCGAATTCACAGTGTCACACCTCCATGGAAATGGAATTAATTGTATAAGTCAGTATTGGATTGGAACTGACACCATTCTTCAAAATTGACATTAAAGGCTTACGCAGCCTCCATGAGTTTTTAAACTGCACTCTAGTTACGACATACCACAAATGATGAATATTTCACTTAATTTTTTTTTTTAAATGTCCAATTCTAGTAAGGCCCAGGCTTACTCTTCAAAATGATGAAATTGATCTATTCTGCAATTCCAACTACCTCTCTTTTTATACCTATAGTAATAAACTATTGCACCATATGTGCAAACTCCATTTCTTACCATAGTTGATGAGTCCACGAAGGACCATTTTAATTGTATGCAATAATAACATAATTAAAATTGCAGAAGATAAAACTCTTTCAATTTAATTTTGAGCCTACACTCATCTCAACCCAAACCGAATATAAAAATATTAAAATTATAACCAATACCACCATCGTTAAAAATTTACGTCCAAACCGATCATAAAAAATTTCGCATTGTGGCACAATACGCTGTTTTCTTTGCTATGACATATTACAGTCATATTTCACGTGGTTCATTTGCTGTGCACGTTTCTTAAGACTTCAACCTCACCTTTGCTGCAAACCAGGACCCGAGACTGCTTCGTGGACATTGCCCTCGGCCTGCATGCGTTGCTTCAAACCATGCTTCTGCAACATCTCCTTTGCTCTCACCTGGCACGTTACCTCACAACCCCGCTCATGATTGGTTCATGTCCTACGGGAAATGGTATCCACCTTCTCTACCATAATTTCATGTGTGTGCTTCTTATGAAGCCACACCAGCGGTGTGCTTATTGTAAAGTTGCACTCTGCTTCACAACGTGTAATTGGCACGTTCATACCACAGCTACACTCATACCACACTTACACTGCGTGCAATGACACGCTCATACCACGACTTTGCCTACGTGGTTCTTTTAATGCCACACTATGCTTGTGGTATTACAACGTCCTCCTTCCATACACGTCAAGACATCCACGAGTAGTGTGGCCTCTTAGTTCCTGCAAGCTTGTGGTTTCCAACTGTAGCTTACTGCAATGTGTTCGCCCCTCTGCAAAATTTTCTCTTTCTCTCGCAATTGAATCAACCTCCCACACAATATCTTAACCTTAACGAGCAACCTCCGCGTATTTCATATTTAATACTACTCCATCAATGTTCACCAAACAGATTTGGCTTCATCGCACACCTACTCATGCAAATTAACACACTTGTCTGGGAATATATGTATAATGTAATTCAAAGTAAAAAAAAAACATAGAACAAGCATATTTCGGCTCTGATACCAAAATGATGCCAGGATACTGGGTTAAATCAGATCCCAGCATGTAAAACATGTCTGCTTCCATCAAAATTGAAATTCTTCATTAAAACCACAAATATGTTCAGCTCAAAAATACACATGAAGGAAATAGAGCCACATAAATAAAACACTGATATAAAACATAAAAACTCTTTGGCCAAATATTACAATGGGCGGTCTCTTGGCTCTCAACCCTTCAAACCATTCCTCCTACTCTCTGTATTCATCACCTCTCCTCACTTCTCTTTGTCTCCTCACACTCTCACAAGCTACATATTTATACATAAATGCGAATTTATTCCACTCCATAAGTCCCTCCACACAAATCTCAACTTAAAATCTAATTTAGATTTATCTTTTTTTGGACTCAACTAAGTCCTGTTTGTGGAATTACTCATCCCCAGATTATCTACCTAATTCACTCCACTCATATCCTTAATTATTTAAGCAATATTTACAAAAATCCTCACATTTATAATTTCTCTTTTAATTTATTAAAAATGAGAAAATTAATTAATAAAATAATTAAAATATCTCACCCCCTTAATTAAACAATTCAATAATGAAAATTTAACTTGATGCTCCTGCATCGCACTATCCCACTACACTACCTACACTAACATGACAATAATGTCTATAAAAACAATCATTTCTTTGAATTATCCATAAAATTATAGATTAGTTTCAAAATATTCTTATTTTTAAATTATATATATATATATATATATATATATATATATATATATATATATAACTTTAGAAATTGTGAATTCAATACCATTAAAAAATAAAAATAAAAATGTATGTTTTTTTTTCCAAATTTAATAAACACTTTTATAATTTTTCAACAATCCAACATTTTAATTTAATAACAAGAAAAAAAGATGAGCTGCAGAGCAGCAAGTCCCTGTCGTAGCTGAATAGTTTCGAAGAGCACAAAAAAATGAAAAGTTTAAGGCAGAAGTTCAGTTCGAATGTCTTTAAAATAAGTACAAATATTATTATATTCAAACATACAGAAACTATGATATAAATAATGTACACTTCTATGTATTTGTTTTAAGATGACCATTTATGAGTTTCTACCAACTTTGTGCCTCATATTCAAACATACAAAAACTATAATATAAATAATATACTTCTATGTATTTGTATTGAGATGACCATATACGAGTTTATGTGGGAAACAAAAAACATACAAATTTAATGAGTAAATTAAGGGAGAGCAAGGGTAGAATTTGTTATTTCTTTTCTCTCTTAATTACCTTGGTTATATTGTGAGATCCATACATGTTTTCAATTAGTCAATATCTTTTGTAACTTAAAACTGCATAGGTATATCGGTGTTTGAATTTGAAGAATTGCACATATTTAAGTTTTTGAATTTGAGGAACTGACTTTATTTATAGATCAGATTGCGGAAAGAGAGTTATCTCATCTTTACATCGTTAAATTGACAATTTTTGGCAATTTCAGCACATTATATTATGAATTGATGACTCTAATATCACAAAGGAATTACCAATTGAAATATCATATTCTTCATCTGTTGCGTCTTCATTCTCTCGTTGAAAGGATGCATAGAAGTACTTAGCGGATTCAACTTAATTATAAATGGTGGCTTATGTGCTGACTTTGACATGATTTTTTCCTTCTAAAAATTCATTTTCACGGGAAATATTGGTCATAAGCTATAATGGCCAATTATTTTTCATAAACTTCGTTGAAGGACAACATTCACCACTAAACCTTCAGAAAATAACTTGATGATTATATATGTACCAAACAAAACTCAAGTTCATAATAGACGATAGCGAAAAAAACACTACACATGAATGAAATATCGTATTCAAGATTGAATTAATTAAGGCTCTGTATACATTTTCAAATGCAAAAGGTAACTTTTTTCTCACATTTTAATATCCTTAAAAAACTTTATTTTATTCAAATTCTTGATGCCATTTGGAGTTAGCTTAGATTAGTCTAAGTTTTATGCTATGACACTAAGGGGGGTGGGAAGCACAATGGCAAAGACGATGTTTTACCTTCTACCGATGACACACAACTTGAGTTAGGCACACAACACTTGTATGTGGGTTGCACTAGTGATGGTACGCATCGAGAGATCCACCATTTGATTTCTAGGATTTGATCTGACGGTCTGTGTGGATTGTGGTTTGTTTTGGGTAACTACCCCATTGCACTCTTGACTATCATTCTCTCTGATGAGATTGTCGAGCCAAGCTCTTCCGTAGTTACTCAAACCCTAGCTAAAATTACATGTATTTGTTACGACTACCACACAGAAATTGCAGGTGACTATGAATACTCTCCCTCCATTATAAATTTCATTTTGCTGGCTTAGTGACTATAGAGATGATGTTCCACCATAGTTTTGGTGCTCAGCTCATTTCGCTCAGCTACAGGTAAATGAAAAGAAGAAGAAAAATACTCTTGATTACAGTTAGTTCTTAATTTTCCTGCTCCAATTTATTGGAATTTTGTTTATTGTTATTCCTTTAATAGAAGACCAAGGTCCCTGTCTCATTTCTGTGATCCTCTAGGTACGAGGGTTTCATTGTTAGTTCTTTTTGGAACTCTTATGTTTCCCTTCTGCCTTATTGCATTAATAATTGGGTACTTTTCTAGGTATAATCTTTGCAGGTAGGCTTTCGTTGGATTTGTACCATATGTTTGTTTTAGGCTTTTCTTTTTTATTGGGTTCAAATTCTCATATTACAACTTCTTCTTTTGCAGGTTTCCTATTTCTTCTACCTGGTATTTCTTTGAATCCCTTTCGTTGTTTTCAAGCGAATTTTATGACCTTTCAATCTTAGGATTTTTGCATATTATCTGAAAATATTCAAAAAACTCACAAACTCAAGGAACCAAAAAACTTCTAAGGCTTACCATGCCCCCTCCAATGAAAATTGATTCCAAGCTCTTAGAGACCTGATGGCCTTCGAAACCACTGGTGAAGGAACAAAGGATCAAGTGTTGTGAAAAACACCGAAGCAGCTTTGACCAAACGAAGCAAAAGGCGAGGCCATTGTTGCTATAAAACATATCAATAGAGCAAGGAGAATGATTAAGAACTTCACACGACATTAGAGAAAGATGATTTGCAAGGAAACGAAAAATTATTGGTCTTAAATGTTGGAGCCTCTTAACCACAAATACCAAGGGTCCTATGTGCTTCTTAAGTCGAACTACTCACATTGCCAAGTTCTTTTACTTATATATGTTTTTCATTCAACAATGTCTTCTTGCATTGCAGCGTAAGACGACTCAATCAAGAGCCTTCACTTTTTTTTCAAGTAAATGTAGTTCTTTCCCTCAAAATATTTTCAACTAGTTCAACTTTGCTATAATTTAAGAGTCTCTTTGTTTTTACTGAATTGAGATAAATCAATTTTATCTACCGTGTATCATCTAACAATATTATATATCAAGTAATTATTTACAGGTTTTATATTCCTATATAAAAATTCTCAATATTGTTGGTTTTGTGCTTATTTAGGTCTAGCGTCATCGGGAAAGAGCTGAGGAATATTATGGGAGGGCCATACTAGTCAGTCCAAATGATGGAGGTATCCTCTCTCTTTATGCAAGTCTTTATGCATGTCTCATTTGGGATGTTCACAAAGATGCAGCTCATGCCAAATGATACTTTGATCAAGCTATTGAAGTTGCTCCAAATATCTCGTCTCCTATTTCAGTCCTTTTACTTCACTTGTTTCATGCACTGTTTTATTCACATTTTATCCTATTAAGTTTAGATATTCATATCTAAGGATTTGGTGGATGATTTGGTGGATGTATAAGGTAGGAAGCCCGATATCTCAAATGGTTATCAAAGTGTGCTAGATTCATATAGATTTTTATATATGAAACAATTTAGGCTGATGTTATCTAACTAATTGAATCTATTTTGCAACAATGTTATTAGATCATATGCCCATTTCCTATGGACTGCACAACATCATGAAGAGGATCAGGATGATTTTCTGCAACAGAAACTAGTATCCCCAACAGATTTTGGTACTACGACTATTGCAGCTACCTGATAACATCAGAGGCGTAATTGGATTTTAGTTTCAGTGGATTTGGGTAGCTTAGCATATACTACTGTGCATTCTGTTGGAGTGGAAGTTACATATTTGCTAACCAAACTAGAGGAAAAAGGCCAGGTATTGTTCTCTAAACAATTGTATAGCAAAACCTACAGTGGATCAAAACCAACCGCTTCCTACTAGGTTTCCCAACCCATAGATCCACTAAACATTTATATAGAACCATTTTCATTTCCATTAAATTTAAGAAATACTGGAATAATTAGTGAATAGTATAAAATGAGAGCAATATTGCAAAAATAAAAATAGTAAACCAAAGTAATATTGAAACGGTAGTAAACCGGAGTAATATTGCAAAAGTAATAGTAATCCACAGTATTTTTTGATATTTTTAGTTTTTGATATTTTTTTGCAAGACAACAATTTTTCGAAGCATAAATGGTGTTTCGGAAAATGAGTTTTGGAAAATAAGTTTGTGACAAAGAGTCCTACCATTTACCGTTTTATTGAATGTGAAGCAATAGGATAAGACAAGCAATAGTTGTGCTTCAGTGATGAGGGTTCTGCAAAACTCTAGAAACCTGGCATTTTGTCACTACCATATATAAGGTTTTATGAAGCGATGGAATAAAATTGTACAAGAGTGACAAGAAACATGTACAAGGACTTACAACATTGTGGCCTCACTTCGTGAAGTCGCCTGTCCAAGGATTTAGTATTTTATTTAATATTTTAACCCCAGGTGGGCAGAGATAATGACATGTGGACAGTGGATGGGAGAGATAATGATATGTCGGTAGGAGTGCATGGAAATAGCCGCTCTCCTCTAAAACATAAAATGTAAAACACTTTTTAAAGCTAGTGTAAAATTTTTTGGCTAGCATTAGAGGAATATGAAAAATAAGTTGGAAATAGAGTTTTTTAAAACAAAATTTTTGATACACATTGCCTCTCCCTACCTCGAAAAGAGACCAAATAGGACCTCAAATATTTTGAAGCTTTTGATTCGTCAACTAAAACCCTCCTTGTCGTTTAATAGGCTGAGGAAAAAGTGAAAAAAACATGTACATTAAAACTTAGAATAATTTACGTTTAAACATCTAATTTCTTTTTAGTAAATTCATATTTCAAAGAATTTCGATTACAAGAGTCCCCACCAGCCCTTCGCCTCAGGAACTAAAAAGAAATTTCGAAAAAAATAAAATCCAAAAAGAAAAAAAATATTGATATTATTAAATAATAACATTTACATGATCGATAATCAATGCACTCAGTAGATGATTATAGGAGTGCATCATCCAACATAACTGGAGAACATAAAAGGGCACAACCGATACAAAATATTAGCCATATTCCAAAAACATTGTTTGTAGCCTACCGCCACTAGTGACGAATATAACAACAAAGATATATACATACAGAATCCTATGAAGGAAATTATGAACATAAAATAACCAGCATGATATGAGGCTCCAATGTTCTAGTCCCCCGGAACCATTGAAGTAGGATCACAGAAAAATCAAATGCCAAAAAAATGAAACAAACCTGTGCATATAGAAGTTTCCCATGAAACGACCAAAGCAAAAATCAACGGATAAGCCCATGAGTGCTCATGGAATGGTGAAATATTGTTGAAGAATAGTTTTCTTATCCCTATTGAGAGTCACAAAGATGCCTCTAGGGGGTGCCTCCAGCTCTTTTTTAGATAAACGGTCAGCTATAGAGTTTTTTTCCCTGTATATGTGAGTTAGAGTATGCATATTGAAACAAGCAAGGAGCCCATGAACATGGTCCATCCAACCCTGTAAACCATTTGGCTGAAAGGATGCTCTCCCAAAAATACCATCGATGACAATTTGGGAATCCCCATAAATATAGATTGTCTGTAGACCCAATTCTTTGGCCATCCATAAACCAAACCACATAGCCAGAATTTCTACCGTATTGTTAGTGCCTCAACCCACATTCCAGTACATCTGCACATGATATCCATTAGGCAACTTGATCCAAGTGCCACAACCACAAACCCCCCCCTCCAAAGAAAAATAGATAGTAGGCAGGGAAATAGGATGCGGACAGTTGTGATGGGAGAAATCCCTGATGGTTGGAGTGACCAACACATGCCCATTAATCCATCGCATAATCACCCCATGTATAAAGGATAGATTTAATGGTGCATTCTTGAATATGAGTCTATTACGAGCTAGCCAAATCTCCCAGAATAAGTAAAACAAGATAGTTTTGTATGCCCCATTGGATGCTACCCATTACTGGAGGGCATCATTAATGTCAGTCAGAATCCACCCATGCCCGATGAAATGGCCAAAAAACAGCTAACATACCGTCTTCATCATTGTCCAATATAAGAACGGGTGAGTGACAGATTCTTCATGCTTCTCACATAATGGACAGTGACCCGACCCCATGAAGCCAATGCATATGAGCTGATCCCATATGAGAACCCTTCCTTTCTATACTAACCATGTAAACAGAATAATCTTCTTTGGTATCTTCAAGCTCCAATATTTAGTGAAGATTGATATCACCACTTCACCGAATTGTCTTTACATGGTTGCATAATATAAATCTTTTACCACAAGACTCCCTTCATTAGTATGCCCATCCCATACTAGTCTATCTCCATCCGGGTGTAGACACAGTCCACTCATATGAAGACAATCAATGTAACGGTCTCATGCAGGTGCATCCCCTTCAGCAAGACCCACTTGTTCGTGTGTCTTCCCAATCAGATATCCCCTCCTCCAATGGGATATAAGCTTATGAACGCGAGTGATTCCCCTGTGCATCAGACGATGGATGATCACAACATCCATTTTAAATCCATTAACGATCCCCATCACACAGTCTATCCCCAAGGAAATGTCCAAGCCATTCCCAAAGCGCCATGATATACTTGCCCCCACGATGGGCATGATTTTCTTGAATCTTTTCCAGATAGCCGATTCGCCCAGCTAGTGGAATGTGCCACCCCTATAGATCAGATGTAATAGATTCATAGTATTTTATTTGAACATCAATATGTTTGACCAAGTTCTCTACGAATTAATAGCCCGCCAAAAGGATTTCATGAGAAGGGAATTTGAGAAGGACCTGACATCCAATAATCCCCATCCACCATTTTCTATAGGCTTCGAAACAAAATTGAGCTTGCACAAATGTATCTTTATATTTTGGAGACCCCTATCCAAATAAAATTAGCAATAACAAAGTTTATGCGCCTGACAATACCTTTTGGGAAGTAGTACAAGTGGCCCTAATATATCATAAATTGAACCAACACTGTTTGAATCAATACAAACCGGCCTCCAAGTGATAGCCATCTATGGCTCCATCTTTGATTCTGAATTTTATCTTATCGACCAACCAACTCCAATCGGCTAAGGTGTAACCACATGGTTTCAAGTTGAAACCCAAATATGAGAAGCCCTCTCTCATTAGCCAGATTGGGACACCCAATAATTTCGCTATAAAATTGATCTCAGCTAGATCTCCTTTACCATAGATCAATAATGATTTCCTTAAATTACATTGCAAGCCTATTGCCGCAACGAATCGTATGAGAAGGAAGTGAGTGTAGAACCATTGGTTCCTCAAAATCCTGCCAAATATTAGTAAGTCATCAACAAAAAGGGAATGAGAAATACATATAGTAGGCAAAAGAGTAAAACCTGTGATGAAGCCAACTCTAATGGCCCTCTGAAATAATTTGCTGAGTACATCCATAATAAGGATGAAAATGAGCGGTGATAGTGCACATCGTTGACGGAGGCCCCTTTCTGCCTTGAAGAACTTTGTTGGTTTTCCATTTATAATCACGTCATAGAAGAACCCAGTGACACATGCCATTGCGCAGCGAATGTTTTTCAATGAGAAACCTAACTTGAGAAGAAGCATTCTGGTAAAATATGAGTCTACAGAGTCATAGGCTTTATATAGGTCCACCTTCATAATCATTTCATCCATGTTGTTGGTGTGAATAGAATGAATCACCTCTTATGTTGTAGCGATGACATCATGGATGGATCTGCCCTTCAAGAAATCGCATTGTTCGATAGAAATGAAGTCTGATAGCACCCCTTTCAATCGATTAGCAATGATCTTGGATGTAATCTTATAAATGGTATTGCATAAAGCAATTGGTCTATACTCAGAGAAGTCTAGCGGGGTTGTAGATTTTGGGATAAGAGCTATGAATGTGGAATTTAAATCCCCATGTACATATCCATTTATTTTGATCCATTTGGTCATCGCGAGGGGATCCTCTGCCAGTAATAAAAAAAATGCAAGAAAAATTCAGTTGGTCACCCATCGGGTCCTAGGCTCCTGTTCAATTCGAAAGACTTCAGAACAATAGTTCCTTCTTCAATAGTAATTACTTTCCCAAGTTGATCATTAGCTCCCCTGTCCAATAAATTCGGCATTTGTTCCAAAATCCATGCTTGGCATCTACTGTCAATCTCCCCATTTGCCTTGTAGAACGAAGAAAAATGTCTATAGGCCTCTTCCTGGACGTCCTCCATAAAATGGATCATAGATCCATTAGTAGCCTTTATCTGCCATATTGAGTTTGTGTCCCTTCTGCCATTCACCACATTGTGAAATAATTTCATGTTTGCATCTCCTTCTTTCAGCAACTAGACCTAACTTTTCAATTTCCATGTCACTTCTTGGATTTCCAAAATCTTTTCTCGTTTTTCCTTCAATAATTTCCAGTGATCATAAGCCATTTGGGTGGGGGGAGGGAGTCTTGGAAACTTGTGTAAATCTTCTCAATCTCAGCAGATATTGTTTCTAGCTCTGCTCTCATATTGCGCTTCTTATTTCGTTCCCATTGTTTCATGCACTTCTTTAATGCCCACAACCATCTGTATAGTCGTTTCCATCCCACCCTCACCCCCACTTGTCTTTTTTTTTCCTTCCACAATTCTGTCACCATTCGGTTATAATCTGGATCTTGAAGCCAAATACGGTTGAACTTAAACAGAATCTCGGATGCCTCCGCCTCCTTGCGCCAAGACAATAGAATGAGATTATGATCAGATAAGGATCCTTCAGTAATTTGAGATCGGAAATTGCCCATACTTCGCATAAGACTGTCACCCACCATGGCCCTGTCCAATATTTTGGCAATATAATCCGCCCCCTTCCTGTGATTAGTCCAAGTCAGATACATAGGATCCGGCCTAATATCAACCAAATAATTTCCATAGAACATGTGACTAAAGAGGCCAGCCAGACTCATCCATTGAGAACGTTGCATTATAATCCCCAATAATAATAAGATTTTGGACTTCTAGAATCATAGAACCTTCCATTTGATCCTAGAAGGCAAATCGATTGTGACAGTATGCATATAAATTGATGATATAGACTGTCTCTTTACTATCCTAAACATGGCCTGAAAGAAATATGCCCCCAAAGAATTTATAAACCTAAAACTTAATAAGGTATGGATCCCAAATAGCCAGTGTGCCACTAGCCCTACCCACAGCGTCCACGGCCACAGCATGCCAACCAGGTTGCATTGTCAACATATCATCAATGGCCTTCATACAAGGGCACATTGTTTCTTGGAGAAAGATGACCAAAGGTTTGTATTGATTGAGCAAGTCCCTGAAGCAACTTTGAGGGGTCGTCGAATCCCCTGATGTAATCAAAATAAATTGACTTCTAGACTATTACAAGATATAATGCCTTATAATTAAAAGCTATATTTTAACACCTCGCAGCAGCGGAATAGGCAGCGTACAACCCCGAGGCCCGTCGTGTGTTATTTGGTGGTGGAACAGAGCTGTAGGTGGTGTATAAGTGCCACGGGCGGCCGCCAAGAGAACCCATCATGGAGGTGAAGAGAATCCATTAGGGAGGTGGGTAGTTGGCAGTTGGTAGGAAGAGTCATTTTTATGTTTATTGTGGATTTTAGAAATATTTTTGGAATTAAATATTGGTTAATTTAATTGTTTGAAATTATTTATATTTTTTTTATTTCAAAATATTTTAAGAATCCTCAATCACTATAAATTTAGAATATCCAGGAAAACACTATATTTTCATTTTTACACTAGTTTTTGGTTTATATGAATGAATAATATTTTATATTTTACAATCTAGTAAACTAAAAATAATCTATAAAACTACCCTCGAAAAACAAGAATAACTCAGTCCATAGATACGGTAAATTAGGGAAGCAGATAGAGCCTGGAGCACGAACGATCGAACGCGCATTCTGCCTGCACACAAGGATGCGGTGGGATGACTTCCCCTTTTAACTGCCATATGGATGAAGAAAACCCAAGCAAGGCATGAACATGAACACCTAATGGTCAAGGAGCCCTCGCGTTGCACATGAAAACAGCTTTTCAGCCATAACGTAAAAGAGTTAGACACTAGGTATGGGATCCGGCCAAACAAATTGGCCAAACGATCGCGAGAGTGATTTCCAATTTCCACGCACTCGAAAGATTCCTGGCCCTACCTCAACACTGTTGAATGAAGAGAAATTGGTGTTACATGGCATGGTCCATACGAAGAAATTCCCATATGATATGTCAAATAGATCGCAAGGTATCTGAAAATGGACTATCAACTATCAGCTCCAACATTCTACTTTTGCTGTGGCTAATGCGATGTAGAGTTATCAACACAGTCCACGTCGAAGTAGTTTGACAAGATGGCATGGCCCATACGAAGAAATGGCCATGTGATCCGTCAAATCATGTCTGGATAGCAGGAATATCTGGAAAAGGTGACCAGGTTTCACTATGGCTGATGCCTGGAGTGTCAACATGGCCCACCTCCTATAATTATTGCGATAAAAGGAAAGAAGATGGGAGAGGTGGCCATTCCCATTAACATGGTTTCAAGTTGAAAAATGGAGGTTTAATACACCAGTGTCCTCTGCTTGCATTGATGTCCACCGAGATCGCGAAGCGTACCAGACTTTGAACTTATGACGTAAGGTATTTATTCGATATCATTCATGTCAGTAACTATTATAAATTATTAATGTTGGTAATTATTAGATTAGATGTTAAATTTATTTTAATAATAGATTTTGGGAATATTTCAGAATCTATCTTGGACTTCAAACTTATGACTTAAGGTATTCATTTATGTCTATAATTATTAGAAATTATTAGTGCTGGTAACTATTAGATTAGATGACAAATTTATTTTAATAGTAAATTTTGGGAATATTTCATAATCTTACAATTTCATTGTGAAAAAGCGTTAAATAGTTGAAGTCTATCTTGATTCTCAGATTTTGGATATGCCGAAATTCACAATCCACATAAAGATGCCCTTAGACATAAGATAAATCAATCACTAAAACAAAAAGTCATTGAACATCCCTCTCAAGCATACCACTAATCTAATATATTAATTGATGGAGACTATAAATACTAGACAAATATTAAACATGATGCCATTTATTGGTTAAATTATTAATGTTGGTAACTATTAAATTAGATGTCAAATTTATTTTAATAGTAAATTTGGGAAATATTTCATAATCTTACAATTTCATAGTGAAAAAGGGTTAAATAATTGAAGTCTATCTTGATTCTCAAATTTTGGATATGCCGAAATTTACAATCCACATAAAGATGCCCTTAGACATAAGATAAATCAATCACTAAAACAAAAAGTTATTGAACATCCCTCTCAAGCATACCACTAATCTAATCTATTAATTGATGGAGACTAGAAATACTAGGCAAATATTAAACACCATGCCAATTATTGGTTAAATTATTAATGTTGGTAACTATTAGATTAGATGTCAAATTTATTTTAATATTAAATTTTGGAAATATTTCATAATCTTACAAATTCATAGTGAAAAAGGGTAAATAATTGAAGTCTATCTTGATTCTCAAATTTTGGATATGTCTAAATATACAATCCACATAAACTTGATGCCCTTAGACATAAGATAAATCAATCACTGAAACAAAAAGTCATTGAACATCCCTCTCAAGCATACCACTAATCTAATCAAGCATACCACTAATCTAATCTATTAATTGATGGAGACTATAAATACTAGGCAAATATTAAATACCATGCCATTTATTGGTTAAATTATTAATGTTGGTAACTATTAGATTAGATGTCAAATTTATTTTAATAGTAAATTTTGGAAATATTTCATAATCTTACAATTTCATAGTGAAAAAGGGTTAAATAATTGAAGTCTATCTTCATTCTCAAATTTTGGATATGTCGAAATTTACAATACACATAAAAATGCCCTTAGACATAAGATAAATCAATCACTGAAACAAAAAGTCATTGAACATCCCTCTCAAGAATATCACTAATCTAATCTATTAAAGAAAAAGTCATTGAACATCCCTCTCAAGCATACCACTAATCTAATCTATTAATTGATGGAGACTATAAATACTAGGCAAATATTAAACACCATGCCACTAATATAAACTATTAATTGATGGAGACTATAAATACTAGGCAATATTAAACACCCTACCACTAATCTAATCTATTAATTGATGGAGACTATAAATACTAGGCAAATATTAAACACCATGCCAATTATTGGCTAAATTATTAATGTTGGTAACTATTAGATTAGATGTCAAATTTATTTTAATATAAAATTTTGGAAATATTTCATAATCTTACAAATTCATAGTGAAAAAGGGTTAAATAATTGAATTATATCTTGATTCTCAGATTTTGAATATGCCGAAATTTACAATCCACATAAAGATGCCCTTAGACATAAGATAAATCAATCACTGAAACAAAAAGTTATTGAACATCCCTCTCAAGCATACCACTAATCTAATCTATTAATTGATGGAGACTATAAATACTAGGAAAATATTGAACACCATGCCAATTATTGGTTGAGTGCATTTTAGTAATATCACTTTATTCTTATGCAATAAAAAAGGTGGAAACGTAGTAAACCAATGATTGACTTATTTAATAGTACTTAATATTTGTTATAAACACTCTTAAGTCTAGTTTGCCAAAGACTATAAATACGTTGGAATGCCTTATTAATTACTAATAAGAAGAGACCGATTTATGACTTGCTGAAAGGCAGGAACTACAACTAATCGTAAGCAATCAATTACATGGTGTCTCATAAAGGGCTTTGCCTTTTCTTTTTTCTTTTTTAAATATTGTGAATTTTAGTTATTTAAATTTTGAATATTTAATTTTTGTAAATTATAGAGTTGAAATTAACAATTTTTCCTGATTTAGAATAAAATTAGAAAAAAAAAAATAGAAACTTCTAATAACATCTAACCGTTAGTTAGTTAATTAGAATAGTTAGATAAATAAATTCTTAGATCATGGATAAATTTTGAGAACGACAATTGTAATATGAAGCATTGTTTTCTATTTCTTACAATTTCTTAGGGGGCATTCCTTCAATTTATTAGACTAAGCTAGAATTCATGTAGACCATCTTGAACACACACACAATCACTTGGTTGAGAGAATATCTTAACCACACACCAATATAGGAAGGAATTATATTTTCCAAGTCATCCCCTTAATGATTACTTGTCTCGATCTCAATCTGCAAAGTCTAGTTGTAGTCATTGTGTTTACAAACATGATAAAAAATAATATGTTGGCATCCATATAAAGGAACAACCATCTACTGGAATGCATGGGTGCTCAATCGTTGCAACCTTCAGTCTACTAGGATGTCCATCGTGTACATGGTTCAGTCAACCATTATTTGCATACATTTACTTGTACTTATAAATTCTCATCCATCATCGTCATCATGGGTTTTCTCGAATTACCCATAACCATGCTTTGGATTTTATCGGCTTACCCTAAACCATGCCCAGGGTTTTGTCACCTGACCCTAAACCATGCCTACAGGAATCCCTGTCCACTGCACTCTCACACGTGGTTTCTGGCTTACTACAAACTGACACTGCAAAGTGGTTTCAGGCTTACCAAAAACCGGCACTTACATACATTGTCACAATTGGTTTCTGCCTTACCACAAACTTGCACTTCCAAAGTGGTTTTTGGCTGATCACAAACCCGCAATTACAAAGTGATTTTAAGATTACCACGAACTTTATGGGTGTACACATGCCTCATTACACTTTATCGAAAACATAGTTTCCAAAGCCCACTACAAAACATTACATAATATTGCTTACTAATACATGTATGTGACACATACTACATGAGCATGAGTCTCACAGAAACTTTCAACTAATTGTGCACCATCATTTAAGTGTTGTTGCTACCCTTTTACCTCATCTTTTGAAATTATTCACATCTTGAACATATTTTTCTTTATCAATTAAGTCTTGAAACTCTATTCTTAACCTATCATTTGTTAGAGTAGAAAATCCTAACAAAATAACTTCATAAATGACTAAGTGGGTTTTAATTCCAAAATACTTTCCCAAAAAAAAAAAAAATCATCTAGCGAAGCATGCACAAACAACCCTCCTTTATTTGACCAATCCTTGAAATTGGATAAACGAAGAATATACCCTCCAAATGAGAACTTCAATAACTCTTCCCTAAATGTAGGATCCCCTGCACTTAATTTTCTATGGACAACTATTAATATCTTTAATGCAACCGTCTAGTTATGAGTTTTGGCCAGTAGCGTGACAAGAGCACGTATACAATAAGCTACATCCTCCGGAGGCCGAGCTGATAAGGTCGCCATAAAACATTTTCTGACCTGTCTTTCCTAATTAGGAGGACACTCGACATGATTGGTGGCCTTAGACCACAACTACGTCTAACTCTTTTTAATCACTATTACTGTTGAACCTTGTGAAAAATATTTTTTCGCTTCTGCAGTGATTTCTGAATAATTTGATTCAAATTCCTGATCTGAAGTTGGCTGCGATGATAACAGTGCACCATTATTAGGCTCAACAAGAGGACCTTGATTAAACATAGAATTTAGGTCAGTAGGTAACATCTGGTTTAGAACAGAGATGTCACAAACAGGATCAATGGAAGCAAGTTTTAGATAATCTTCTACCGATACTGTTGTTGAACTGGGGTCCAATGTCATGTCAAAAAGATTGGAACATCTCTTCTTTCTAGCCATATTGATCTGTTGAATAAAAAATTTATGTGCATGGCTGGCTACCTATGTACGTGTTCGTGTTATGACAAATTTTTACGTTATCAAAAGAGATCCTCCAAGTAGAAGCTTGTATCTATCGAAAACCAAACTGAAAGCGTAATGGGGCCCTATTATTATTTGGGGCTCTATTATTATTCCCAAAAGTACTTCCTCGTAGCCCAAATGTCCCCTATAACTATCTAAAGTAGTTTTGTTCTAATTATTGGGTGGTTTTAAATAAGAATATGCTGAGTTCCCAAAAGGAGTCTCCTCCGACTCCGAACATCAAGTATTACTATTTAAAACATCCTTGGTGAGAGTGACGCATTTCTTATACCACTTTCAGTCGAACTAAGGGAAAGGATACATTATCTGATCTCTTCTACTGATATAACATAAGAATATATCTCATAAGATTTAATTTTCTGGTTGTGATTTTAACATTAAGATAGAATCCAATAGATTACAGGTTAGATATATCAATCATTGTAACAAATTTTTGGGTTGCACTAATCACGGATTAAACATGTTCCTTAAAATTGAACCCAAAAGGATGAGAAAAAAAATCGTGCCCCAACCACTAAAACTACTCACGTAGAGAGAAAAAATATCTAAAATAAACTATTAACTTAGAGCTAAAGAATACTAAAATATTAAAGCCATATAGATAGAAAATCAAACCATGCTCCTAACACACAAACTCCTAACATAAAAGGTAAAGATGCCTTCAACCATTGTTAGATTTGAATTTATTTTCAAATCTTACTGCTTCTATATTTACGTCTATAAATACCCGTCATAACTTATAATAAGGTAGTGAGGTGCAAGAAACCCACCGCAGCCTGTCTCCTTGAGGGAGTAAGGCGCAAGAATTACTCTGGTCCGAACACTCACTCACTTACCCAGAAATTTGAAGATGTCCCTAGGGATTGGGTGTAATGCCCAAGAGGGCTTCAAATCCCCTCCCTCTTGCAAAATACTACTCAGAAAGATACTCAGTTAACCTCTCAAACAAAAAATTCTCTGAACTCTAAGCTAGTCTCAGCCCCAAACAGTCTACGCCCCAACTCAGCGAAAAACAATTCAAATAAACAAAAAAACTCTGAACCATAAACCATTACACTCAAAGGTTAGCCATGCACTGAACTTCAACCATTTCTTTTCCCAGTAATAAAAATCCAAACCAGACAACAAACTCAAAAAAAATCCATGATACAAGGTGGCGAACAAGCCTTTTTAATACAATAAAATTTGATGAGGAAGGAAACGTTGATGGCACCTGTTCGCCTATGTCAATGGAGATCGTACGCCATGTTCTTCACCTGCTGCCCTTGAACCAGAACTGAACTTAGAGAAACCCCTTACACAGTGAACTGAGAAAATGCAGCAGCTAAAGGAGAAAAATCTTTTGCATTTTTCAAAATTTTCTTGAAATTTTATATTTTCAAATTTTGCATGGGAGTGGATGGGTGGCATGCCATTTGGTCTCTTTCGCCTATTTTCTTTTTTTCCATTATTTTGGTTGGAAAAATGTATGCAAATTCAATCCCAAAGATTCTGATTTCGACTTTCATTCATAAAAGCCTCGAATGAGGTCGATGAGTTAAAACCAAACTGCTGTGTAATATGATTTAAATATCTACTTTTTCAACATTGCTGTGTGGTGGGGCCTATAAAATAATTAAATTTGTAAAAGTTGTCACGGTTGTCATAGATATTCAATTAAAGGAAAACAAAGTATCATCGGAAGGTTCTCGATAAGTTGTCAAATTTGTTACATTATTATATGATATTTAGTATAATCCAAAATGGTCTCGATGGATAAGTATTTTGAGTGTAATGAACATGGAATTTTATGTGTTATTTTGATTAACCTAAATTTCTATTACTTAAGGTCATAAGACCATACTGTCTCAAGCAAATTAAAGTTTTTTAAGGGTTCTAATTAGGGTATATAAAGGTGAAATGCAAAGTTAAAAATTTTATTTTTTAATTACGGTATATAAAGGTGAAATGCGAAGTTAAAAAGTTTATTTTTTTAAGACTATTATAGTATGGAAATTTTGATTTTTTGTTTCAATCTTATCATTATCATTTTTTACTATTATCATCAAGTTTTTTAAAACTAATTTTAAATTTTGGAAGGTTCATTTTCAGCAATTGAGGTTTGAAATTGAAATTTGGTATGTGATTTATTATAAAAAAAATTCCACACTATTTTACATCACCTTTAGGCATGAATTAGCTTTTAAGTTATATTTCATAGTAGAAATTGATAAGCAAATTAAGACAACAAAATGTCATAATAAGGGAGTGAATATTTTCAATGTTGTAGTCGAAGTATGCAATGTTGAAAAAAGTTAAAACTTGAGGCCAGGTTTGTGGAAGTTCACAACTTATAAGTTTCTGCAAAGGAAGGCTTACAAATTTCACAATAGAAGGTTTGAAGATCTTGTAATAGAAGCCTTCGGTGTCTTTAGAGAAAAAAATTTTGTGGATAGAATTGAATGTGTGTAGGTGCCATAGAGAAAGCTTGCACGTTGTGGTTATCTCCACAATAGTGTGGTTGCACTTGGGCATGACAACCTAGATGACTTTTCCTCCATAGAGAGAATGCTCTCTCCCAAAGTCTGAAACACCAAATTTTATGTATAGTATGTCAATAAATAACAATGATGATGGAAACACACATTCCCTACACATGGGGAGGGTTAGAATTTGTTGAAAATGAAACAAGAAATTCTTAATCTAATTTTTTCCTTTGTTTAAATTAGGAGAAAATTCAAAATTTGATGTAAGCAGACAACTTGTAAAAGTTAATTGAGTTATTTTAACTTAGTTGTCTTAGTTAATTTGAGTTAGAGGGAGAACTTGAGATGTGTACAGTGATTCCTAAATTTTAGGAGCCTACATTGAGTTAATTTTAGTTGTAATAATTAAATTCAGTTAAATAGAGTTTTGGTCAGTTAAACTAGTTCCAACTAATGGTGGAACTAGTAGGAGTTAAACTACATCCAACTATTGGAGGAACAAGTGGGAGGCCTAGTAGTGGGGTGTGTACTCAGTGATCAACCAGTTAATTGATCAATCAGCCTAAATTAGCTCGTGCATGCAAAAAAAATGAGTTATCAAGTAGATATTGGAGTTCAAGGGCATTGTACTATAAGTTGTAGAATATTCCAAATTGTATAGGTCATGCATACAATTAGAGGAAGGCTTAAAGGTATTACACAATTCTAATTGAGGAATTTCCTAATTAATAGGGGCCTAATTCCCAAGGAAATAACACAATAAAATAGGATCTTGGAGGCTTGAAAATTTGGCTAATTGTTTGCCAAGGTAGTTAGTCAGGCATAGGATAGAAGATACAGGTGCAAGTTGAGCTCAAGGTTGAGCAGAGCATGTTGTGTTCATCTAGATCCTTTTATTAATGCAATACAAATAGTAAGGGGTTTTAAGCAATTTCTTTCCCCTAGATAAATCTATGTGCATTTGCGTTGAATCTTGATGCATGTTATTGATTCAATATTCTTGATTGTGAATTTACTTCTGTAGATTGGTAGAGTAGATTCTTGTCTTTTGATTTAGCAAATTTCATGAATAGATTAAATCTACAATTAAATTTTTTCATGGTATGAGAGCTAGATTCAAAATAGAGAAGAGAATTCGAAGTCATCATTGCAGGAGATTCATGGTTGCAGTTTAGGTTGCAGAATTTCTTCAGGACTTAGAAGATGACTTTGAATGAACTAAGGCTCGAGTATGCCCTTGAGGGTAGATCGAATTATCTTGCATGGAAGGAAATGATGGAGGCAGTACTGGAGGATAATGGGTTGAAGGATTACATTGATAACAATGTTCTAAAACTAGCATCTGCTCATGCATAAAATCTATCAGAATGGAATAAGTGTGTTGTTAGGGCAACGAGGATCATATTGGAGGGATTACGATACCATATTGTCTCTAATCTCCATGAGAGATATACCCCATATGAAATTTGGAAATCAATGTCAGAGTTGTTCCAGAATAATAGCGACCACATGAAGATGGCACTCAAGGAAAAGCTTCGAAGTATCAAGGTACAAAAGAGCAAAACAATTCCTCAATACCTGAGTAGGTTGACAGAGTGTCGTGATGAACTTGGCAGAGTCAGTGTGACTATCCCAGAAAATATTTGGTATCTATTTCCCTATTGGGTCTTCCCAAGAGCTGGCATAGTTATAAGGATTTCGTAAATGGTAGAGAGAAACTACCAAGATGGTAGTGGTTACAGTTTGATCTAATGCAGGAAGAAATAACGCAGAGAAATAGAGATGGGACCTCATCCAAGGCTGAGGATGGGGAGAATTGTGCCTTGGTTGGAAAGGAAAAGAAACATAAATGGAATAAATCACAATCCAAAGGGGGAAAGAAAAAGGACTTGTCCAAAATCAAGTGCCTTCACTGTCATGAATTCGACTACTATGCCTCGAAATTCCCACACAAGAAAGCAAGCAAGAAGACTGCAGGAGGAACATTATGTGAAGCTCTAGCTTCACTGGTCGAAATTGATTTTACTCTCATTGCATGAATGGAAAGCACCATAATGGGAACTGTGTGGTATCTCAACAACAGTGCCTCATTCCATTTGATGGGGAACAATTATTTCTTTAGTGACTTGGAGGAGAAAGACCTCTGGAAGCACATTGAGATGGGAGATGGCGGGAGGTATATCATGAACAATATTGGTACTTTTAATTTTCAGAGGGATTCATGCTCCCTTCTTAGGCTCAAGGAACTGATGTTTGTTCCAGGTCTAAAGAAGAATTTTGTTTCCGTCACGGTGTTGGAATACCGTGGCTACAATGTGATATTCAGCAAAGGAAATACTTTCTTGCGACACATCGCCATGAGACAAGTGAAGCAGATTGGGGTTTAATTGAACAACCTCCATAGGTTGGATGTGGCAGACTGTGCTTCTTGGAGAAAAAAGGAAGATAAGTTGCAGATTCGAGCTGTCAGTGAATTGTGGCATAGAAGACCTCGCCACTTGCATCAAGGAGCTTTGAATATCATGCAACAGATCACCACAAACCTCCATAATGGAGCAATGAAGAAGTAGAATACATGCAAAGGGTGTACCTTGGGGAATTACACAAAATACACCTTCAATGATCAAGATATTAGAGCGCACACAATCCTTGAAAGTATCCACTTTGACGTTTGTGGACCTTTCTTAAAAACTCCATTTCCAAGCACAGATATTATGTTATATTTGTAGATTATTTCTCAAGTAAGTTTTGGATTTAATTCATGCAGAAGAAACACCAGATATTCTCTAAATTTTTTTATTTTAAAGCACTTGTTGAGAAAGAAACTAGTAGAAAACTAAAGGCTCTCAGGAGTGATAATGGTGGTGAATGTGTGTCGAATGAATATAAAAATGCTTTTGTAAAATAAGGCATTTTATGGTAATTGGAAGCCCCTCATAACCCAAACAATAATGGGGTGGCTGAGAGGAAGAATAAAAGTATTGTTGGAGCTGTATGAGAGATGTTGCATGACCAAATCCTACCTCTGCACTTGTGGGCTGAAGCATGAAACACAACAGTATATGTGAAAAACATGAGTCATCATTGGATTCTTGGGATGAAAACACCAGAAGAATATTTTTCAGGGAACAAACCAGATGTGTCACACTTCACGATCTTTGGATCATCAATATATTGCCATGTTTCCAAGGAAGAAAGGAAAAATCTAGAGTCAACAGTTTAGTTGGGAATATTTGTGGGGTACACTGATACACCTCACAGCTATCATTTGTACCTTCCATCTCTTAGGATGAAGCTTGTTCGTAGAGATGTGAAGTTCGATGAAGAGAAGGAAATAAAGTGTTCCCTTGAGAGGGAGCTACAGTTGCATGCAGATCAAGAGTTTTTGACTTTGAAGGAAGAACCTCAAGAAGATGTGGAGCATCCACATGTAGAGGAACAAAGAGTGGAGACAACCACTCAAGCAGAGACATCCAAGGAATGAAGGAAGCGAACTAGGGAAGCTAACAAATTGGTACATGATATTAGAGAGAATGTGGGAGCACCCACATCACAACGCAAGTAGAGGAGGTCATCGGATCAGTACACAAGATAAATGGCTCTAATGAGAAAGATAATAAAGACAAAAAAAACCTCATTTGAGGAAGCAGTAGAGAAGCCAGTATGGGTTGATGTTATGGTAGAGGAGTGTGACTCTATTGTCAGAAACTATGTTTGGGAAGTGGTCCCAAGACTTATAGATAAGTCAGTGGTGGGTTCGAGATGGATTTATAAGGTACATCATGTTGTAGACGGAAGAATAGAGAAGCAAAAGGCTAGGTTTGTGGCCAAGGGGTACTCTCAGGTAGAAGGGATTGACTACAAAGATACATTTTCTCATGTAGCAAGGTATTCTTTGCTTTGTCTACACATATGTGGTGGAAAATCCATGAGATGGATGTGAAGACAACATTCCTCAATGGAGTGATTGAGGAGGAGGTGTACATTGAACAAACTAAAGGACTTGAGACCTTCTACAGAGACTCACATGTGTGTTGAATCAAGCGAGCGTTGTACATATTGAAGCAAGCACCTCGTGCTTGGTACAACAAGATGGATAACTACCTCACCGGGTTGGGCTTCACCAAAAGTGAAGCATATGAAAACCTTTACCACATTATGGTAGAAGGTAAATATTTTATTATAGTTCTTTATGTTTATTACTTGATTTTGATGAGTGATGAACAACTTATCGGGTCTTTCAAGGAGGACCTTGAAAGAGAATTTGAGATGAAGGAAATGGGGTTGATGCACGGTTTCCATTGTTTGTAAGTATGGAAGAGAGATGTGGAATTGTTTATCTCTCAGGTAAAATATGCCAACGAGATAATTTAGAAGTTCCACATGGACAGATGTAAACCCATGGAGACTCCTCTAGAGATAAAGTAGAGGAAAGAGGATGCCACTTTAGGAGAGGAAGTGGATGCTATTGTTTACAGGAATTTGGTGGGTTCACTCATGTATTTCGTGAACACTCTCCCATATTTGTGTAATGTGGTCAATCAGTTGAACCAAGCCATGGTTGGAGGGTGGATAAACTTGTACTGCGGTACCTCAAAGACACCACTTAGTACGAAATTCTATATAGACGAACAGAGGGAGCAAATCTGCAAGGCATCACAGATGCAAATTAGGCTGGAAGTTCATCATATCGAAAGAGAAATTTAAGAGGCATCTTTAGTATTGGGTCAGCAGTAGTTTTATGGTACAACAAGAAGTAGAGATTAGTTTCACTCAATTAAACACAAGCAGAGTACATGGCTGCCAATCAAGAAACTTGTCAGGCTATCTGGATGAGGAAGATTCTTGTTGGGTTATTTGGTCAAATTATGGAGCCTGCAATGATTTATTGTGATAATCAGAGTTGTATCAAACTCTCTGAGAATCCAGTTCTTCGCGATCATTCCAAGCACATTGATATCTAGTACCACCATCTTCGAGATTGTGTGCAAAGGCAGATCATGTTGTTGCAGTACATTCTAATAGAAGAGCACGATGCAGATATTTTGACAAAGGCATTGTCAAGAGGAAAATTTGAGTTCCATAGAAGTAGGATTGGGATATATGGTAATCCCTTTCTTGTTGAGAGGGAGTGCTGAAAATGTAGCAAGAAACTCCTAATTTAGTTTTTCCTTTGATTAAATTAGGAGCTTGTAAAAGTTAACTAAGTTATTTTGACTTAGTTGGATTAGTTAATTTGAGTTAGAGGGAGAAATTGAGTTGGGTACAGTGATTCCTAAATTTTAGGAGCGTAGGTTGAGTTAATTTCATTTGTAACAATTAAATTCAGTTAAATTGAATTTTGGTCAATTAAACTAGTTCCAACTATTCGAGTAACTAGTGGGAGATCTAGTAGTGGGATGTGTACTTAGTGATCAACGATTTAACTGATCAATCAACCTAAATTAGCACATGTATGCAAAAAATTTTATTTACCTAATTGAGATTGAAGCTTAAGGAAAGTGTACTATCAGTTGTAGAATATTCCAAATTTTACAGGTCATGCATGCAATCAGAGGAAGGCCTAAAGGTATTGGAAAATTCCAATTAAGGAATTTCCTAATTAATAGGGGCTTAATTCCCAAGGAAATTCCAAATTTCATAGGTCATGCATGCAATCAGAGGAAGGCCTAAAGGTATTGGACAATTCCAATTGAGGAATTTCCTAATTAATAGGGGCCTATTTCCCAAGGAAACAACACAAGGAAATAGGAGTTTGGAGGTTTGAAAATTTTTCTTGAGTGTTGGCCAAGGTCACCCAGTCAGACATAGGATAGAAGATACATGTGCAAGTTCAGTTCATGGTTGATCAGAGCATATGGTATATTCATCCAAATTCTTTGATTAATGCAATATATATAGTAAGGGGTTTTAAGCAGTTTCTTCCCCTAGATAAATCTTTGTGCATGTGTGTTGTATATGGATGCATGTTATTGATTCATGTTTTGGATAGTGAATTTACTTCCGTAGATTGGTAGAGTAGATTATTGTCTTTTGATTTAGCGAATTTCATGAGCATATTGAATCTACAATTGAATTTCTACAACATTTGCAGTTATTTAGCTTTTAGGAATTGCAACAATCATCTCTCTTGTTTCTTGGAAATTTTTAATTGTGTTTATACAAGTCACTACAATTTCCCTTTAGTATCAAGTGAATAACTCTGCTCCAAGAAAACCTGAAAATCATAACTGCATACTTTTTTTTTCGATATGTGATTTGGTAAGGTCTTTGCTTCCCTTTTGACTGGTATAAGATATACTTATGAAGGTCCTGAGTATGAATCCAAAAATAGAAACCAAAGGACTCGCTAAGAGGACCACATAAAAAAACTTTAAGTTAGATGTACTTACATGAAATTTACAAATTGAACTCTTAACTCTCTAGAAATATTTGACTGAATAGCTTTGGACTTCAAATGTAGAGACCAAATTTTTCAAACAGAACTTCTTACTTTGTACCAATGTTCAACTGAACAAATTATGTGCTTAAAATTTTTGTTCGCTTTGAGGATAACATGGCATAGGCATTCTTTTCGAGTTAGTCCTTCTTGGTACCATTTCTTTGTGAATTTCTTTTCCAATTAACCAATTCACTTGAAGAATGAGAATATAGACATGCTTACATGCATCTTCCATCTACTAATTTCCCTATTTGATTAAAATTCAACTAAGGCACATTGTAAATGGGGTTATTACATGTTTGTGTTCAACTAGCTTGAAAAATGTTTCACAAGAAAAACATAACCTACGAAAATTAGTTTTATTTTCCTGCCTTCGTATTCTTCATTTAAAAAATAATTATGAGTCCAAATTATAAACATCAACATCAATTTAGAATTGATACATATTACAAATTTTGAAGTTCTTAGATTGATCACACTTTAAGGCAATAACTGAGATTGATATTATAATTGATGTGAAATAGTAGCATGTAAAAATGATTTTTCCTACTGAATGAAATTTCCCTTCTCTATCCATAGGCATTGACAGATACGAGTATAATGGACACAAACATTCCTTAACAACTGGGAGGGTTAGCATTTCCAGTTATTCAAATTTTAGGAGTTGCAACAATCATCTCTCTGGTTTCTTGGTAAGTTTTTATTGTCCTTATACTAGTCACTGCAATTTCCCTTTGATATCAAGTGAGTAATTCTACTGCATGAAAACCTACAAATCATAGTTGCATTTTTTATTTTAATTTTTCATGTGTGTTTTGGTAAGGTTTTTCCTTCCCTTTTGACTAGTATAATGTATAATTATGAATATCTTGAATGCAAAAAAATGTAAACCAAAGGAATTTCTAAGAGGATGGCATAAAAAAACCTTAATTTAGCTTAACTCACACAAAACTTACAAATATAACTCTTTTGACTAGGTAGCAATCTTTGATTAAATAGTTTTGGACTTCAAAAGTAAAGGCGATATTTTGCAAACATAACTTCTTAGTGAGTACCATTTTTCAACTGAGGAGTTATGGTGTTTAAAATGTTTGTTGGCTTCGAGGATAACATGCCATGCCCTTTCTTTTCGAGTTATTCCTTGGTCCCATTTCTTTGTGAATTTATTTACCAATTAACCAATTCACTTCAAGAATGAGAATTAACAAAGGTAAACTCAATGTAAAAATAAAAATTTGGAATCCACCTGGTCTTGTCCCTGAATCATTAATGTGCTAATGAGGCATCCTTCTAAGAAAATTCTACCTAATCTCAAATCCGCTCCTAAATTTTCTTAATCATCTGCCTGTGCCTTGGCTATCCGCTGCTAAATTTTCTTAATCATCTACCTGTGCATTGTCTATCATTGACACCTGAACAAAATTATTTCATATAAGCAACTTAGCTAAATATGAACCCAGTATCATCCTTTCGAGATTAGATGGGTATGATTTCCATGTCGTAATATTGGTTATAAATTTTGCATCTCCTATTAATTATAAAATTTGATTTCCTTAAAGGATCAAGCCATATCCCATTTAGTACTTCTCTCCAAGCAAGATATCTCATGAACAAGAAAGCAAGTAATATTTGTGAGATTAAAAAATGGCAATTCTTTCCCCTAATGAATGACTATATTGCGGTATTAGAAGAATAGAAACTAAATTGTGTCATTTTGATGGTTATCGTATCTTAGAGAAAATAAACATGTATTATTACAAATTAAATAATATTCTCGTAATAAATTGCAACTCTAGTTTCTTAGAAAGAAAATGAAACTCAAGTTTCTTAGAAGCACAAAAGGATACGTGAAACTATTTTAACATTTAACCACGCAAAATGCATCTTAATATTCCAAGTTTTCCAGCTGTCAATATCGTTCTTCCAATAATGTGATCTACTTCAGTTCACAATCTCTCATAGCAAACGAACTCCTTGTGTTTTTTCAGGTTTCTAATGCTACAACTTATTGGCTTTTCCCTTTTGTTTCATGTTATCTTGTCTTGGCTCAATAACCTTCATATGTCATAGAAAACATAATCCTTCCTTGTGTTATTATAGGCTTATAATGCTACAACTTTCTCCTTTGATTACATCGATTTTTGTATTTTATTTTATGTTCGCAAGATTTAATAAATTTTATAACAAGACTTGTGACAGTAAGATATATGATGTTAGATCTAAGACTTTTGTGATCCATAAAGAAGATAAATTATGTCTTTCAGATTAATCATATCATTGGGATTTCGTTGATGTTTCGAACCAAATAATGTGATTCATCTTCACCTAGTCCTGAGGATTAACCACATTATTTGGTTGGAAACGTCGACCAAATCTTAATGATGTGATTAATCCAAAATACATTTATCTACTAAGATATATTATATGATTTCAGTTGCCGAATTTTTATTTCATCTTGTAAGACATTTACTAATTGGAATAAAATATTTTTTTTTATCATAAGGAAGATTTTTTTTTCAATTCTTGCTAGTGGTTATTGACTTATTCTATTTAATGTGATGTTTTGTAATTCAACAGTAGAACCATATGATTCTTCAAACAACACTAAAATTTAGGGAACTGATACAAAGTATGTAGTTATAATCACATGTCCAATCTTTTGATGGGTAATGAAATTTGCGAAATGCGACAACAACAAAACAATACGGTGAAAACAATAAAAGACAAATACATGATAGTGGAAGTAGAATTGATAGAACCCCAATATCAATAAATACATGATAGTGGAAGTAGAATTGATAGAACCCCAATATCAATAAATACTCCACGACATCATACAAAATTCCCCATACCATGTGGAATTAAGATACTTGTGTGCCAAATGATACAGATATCATACACAAGGACTCTTGTTACGATCAACAAACATTTTATACATAGGGTGTGTGGGAAAACCAGATATTCTATAACACGCAAAAATTGATCATTTAATTATGGTTCAATTTAATTATTGTACATTTTTAGATATTTTTTTCTAAAATTTTATTATATAATTTTTCCCCAAATTTTAATTTTTTAATTTTTTTATGGTTTAACAATAATAAAACACTTTATTATATAAATTTCACAATTCAATTTTTTTATTCCAATTCAAACTTTAATATCTTTGAATCATTATTAAATTAAGCTTGCTCTACAATATTTCCCTTTATATTAAATGTATTCCCTACTTAAAATCAACTCAAAACTTATGATCTCTTTAAAACATTATTAAAACAAACTTTTCTATTATATTAAATATATTAGCTAATTACTTTTGGTATAAAAAAACAAATAGAAAATAGCAACTCTACCTCTTACACTTATTTCTTTATTTATTTTTTTTAATTTAGGAGAATCTTTTTATGAAAGCCAAAATAAATTGGGTTTGAAAAAAAACGAGAAGACCTTATGAGCAGGTAATTGGAACTGGAATTTAGCATAATCGTTCACAAGTCTTGCTATTCAGATAAACTGAGTGTCGAACTTGGGTTGAATTCTATATTAATTAAAAAATTCCTTCCTAACCCTTCACCGTTCCTATGTTAACAACACGGAGCAGCAGAATAATGGGGTGTTGGTACAACTCGCACCTCTTCGTGCAGCGGACCAGAGGTGGAGGTGGAGACGGTATTATTATTATTATTATTATTATTATTATTATTATTATTAAATGAGTGTATGAGACTTATTTGTTTATCGAACAATAGCTTCACTTTTGGGCAGTGATTTTGACTGCTAAGTCTATTAAGTTTAAGAAAACATATATATTTTAAGAAAGAATCGAGATGGAAAAGAAGAAAATAACTGACATATTATTGGGTAGTAAATGAGTTAGACAGTATATTTTCAAATAAATATTATTTAATGATAGGCATATAAAATCCCAGCTAATTAACTGTTTAATGGAAAGCTAATTATTTGTTGCCAAAGGTAGTCTTCCTGCTCAGTTCACTAGCCTGTAACGTAGATCTAAAGAGAAGATTGGACAATTGCCTATTATAAAATGATTTGCTTGTCAAATACAATTTAAAAATTTACAAAACGATTGTGAAAATAAATTAAAAAATGTTCAATTTAATAGATAATCTATTTTGAAATTTCAACCATGAAAAAGATGTCTCACTCGATAAAATAGATAAAGATAAATTAGGAAAACAGATAGACTATCGAACCCAAAGAATCCAACACTCAGTCGACCTGTGCACACAACTGCCGGAACGACCTTCCCAATAATAAGCCCAATCAAAACATGAATATGATATCCTAAAAAAGTTAAATACAAGCAAAATAACTCAGATTATCCACAATGTTACCAAAAACCTTTGAAATCCCAACAAATTCCTCAAACAATCGCCAAAGTGAAATTGAGTTCCAACTTCGACGCATTCAAAAGATTCCTGGCTCTTGCACCGACACTGTTGAATGAAGGGACGTCGAAGTAGTTTGAAATTGGTCTTAGATGCCATGGGCCATGCTGAGAAATTCACATGGATAGCGGGGTATCTGAAAAGTGCTCCCAGCTACAATATTCTAGTTTCGTTGTGGTTTGATGCCACGACTCACGAGTTATCGACGCAGTCTAGTTTGACAAGATGGCATGGCGCATACGAGGAAATGCCCATGTGGTCCGTCAAATTGAATCGGGATTAGGATAATATATGAAAATGGCGACCAGGTAGAATAATTTAGTTTCGCTGTGGTTGATGCTTGGAGTACTCATACCATTATTACGAAAAAAAAACAAAAATACAGACGCGAGAGAATAAAGATAGATAGATTATCAGATCGTGGATAGATTTTGAGAGAGACCAACTGTAACATGAAGTATTTCTTTCCATTTTACACAGTTGCTTGGGTGGCATTTATTCAATTCATTGGACGAGGCTAGAACCCAGGTAGAAAATCTGTAGAAGTGGAAGACCAGGACGGGCAGAACGTTCAACTAATCGAAAGGAATCCCACAAGTAGAGCCTTGTTTCTATCGAAAACCAACTGTAAGCTTAACAACCCCTACTATTATTTGGTGGCTTTAAATAAAAATGTGCCCAGTTACCTAAAGGGCTCTCCTACCCCGAATGTTGTAGAGTGTTAATGATTACTATTTAAAGAAGTCTTGGCCTGATTATTTGCCAGATTTAAATAAAAATATGCCCACTTCTCAAAAGGAGTCTCCTACTACTCGAAATGTTGTTCCTTATTCAAAGAATTTTTGTTCCGAGAGAAAGTAGTGTCTGTATCTCTGCAGAACGATCTGAAAGTAGTGTCTGTATTAGGATCGATTTTTTTAAATATAAATATATATATATATATATATATATCTATGAAAGTAGTGTCTGTATTAGGATCGATTTTTTTAAATATATATATATATATATATATATATATATATATATATATATAATTTCATGAATTGATATTTCTGATTAGAGTTTGAGTTTCCTTAAAGTGGATAATCAAATTTTAACTATAACACCAAGATTATAACCTACAACCTACAATTCAAATATACTAGTAAGTTAAGAATCTAGATATTCACGTCACCCCAATTGAATAGAATTTAGATCATTTCACTTTTTCCTAGAACTTTATTAGATATAAAAACAACTTAAAAGTCAAGATGTCTAGACCCCAACTGAATAGAATCTAAGTCACTTTACTTACTCTTCAAGCCTTATCACAAGGAACTAAACAATATGTTCCATGTCCTTCAAATGAATGCAAGAACAAACCCTTATCACAAGGGACTGAACATGTCCTATGTTCTACACATAAATGGAAAAACAAACCTTAACCCAAAAAAGAAAGATACCTTCAACCCTGGCTAAAAAATAAGAATAAAATATTTTTCATTCATTCTTTCTCGTCCTGAAGATGGATCCCCATTGAGATTCGAAACGTCGACAAGTCTTCTATGATACCGTGGACAATCCGATTTCTGATAACAATAACTACAACCACGGAAGTTTAAAAACCAAAATTATTTTTATTGTTCAAATCCCATTGAACATATAACATTGTATAGATTGGCTAGATGAGAAAGCTCCCCTTATCCAAGGTGTGTCTCAGCTCTGGTTGTGGCACAAGTTTCCTACCATAATGTAGCTTGCAGCTTGTAACATCTAACTTAAAGTGACAGCCGATGAGATTTGAACTTGGGCCTTCCCCTTCCAAACCCATATAATTACTAATTCCCTAAATCTTAAAAAAAGAAATGATAGCTTAAGGGAGAGGACTCTGCCTTTCTAGTTACAATGTCTGGCAGCTCTTGTGAAGGCGATCTTATCGTGAGCAACATTAAATGGAGTGATTTTCCCATTAAACACAGTTAAAACAAACTTTGTCAAAATAATTAAAAACTTGATAAAAATGAGAACGTTTCAGATTTGAAATTCCTACCTTACAATTCATATTATTTAAATGGTTTCCATCTAATAGCCAGAGGTAGTTGGACAACATTAAATACTGCATAGCATAAAGATAATTGGCAGTCCTGAGAAAGTGAGCCCCAAGGGTAGGGTAACTCTGCTCAGAACACTCTGAAGCCAGCCTAAAAGGAAAATAATATAGAATATTTTCCCACCAGCCTAAAAGGAAAGTAATATAGAATATTTTGCCACCCATTTAGGAGCTGCGATACTGCATTTCTGGCGAGTAGTTGTGAAAGGGCTACCATATTAATAAATGCTGCTTTTTAAATCTTAGACACCATAGGGGAGGTCGACTTCGACTCGCTGTCCCTCTAATTTGGTCTTTTTTCGTTGATTTTTCAGTGGAAAAGGAGGTGGTCAAAGATTCAAACACACTCCCCCACAATTTAACATATATGAGAAACTACCCAGAAATTGAAGAGGACCTGGAGCTTGAGCATAATGCTCAAGAGGAGTTCAAATCCCCTCCCTCTTTGCAAAATTTTACTTGGTAACATACCCAATTAACACAGATTTTCTGAAGCATAAGCTAATCTCAGTCAGGAACAATCTGAAACAGCAATGAATACCTGAAATGCATCTCTACTACGTCTCATGTTAAAAATTTATATACTTCAACCATTTATTTTCCTAGTAATAAAAATCCAACTCCCCAAATATCCATCATACAAGGTGGCAAACAAGCCTTTTTAGTAGATTGAAATTTGATGAGCAAGGAAACGTTGATGGCACTTGTTCACTTATGTCAATGGAGGTCGTACACCCTGTTCTCCACCTGCTTTCCGCCAACCAGAGCTAAAATTATAGAAGCCCCTCAATCAGTCAGCTGAGAAAACGTAGCAGCCAAAACTGCATAAAGGTTGCATTTTTCACCATTTTTTATATTTTCAATTTTTGCATGGGAATGGATGGTTGGCCTGCCATGTGCTCTACCTCCTTCTTCTTCTTCTTTTCATTATTTTGGTTAGGCATATGCATGTAAAGTCAATCCCATTGATTCTGATTTTGAGTTTCGTTCATAAAGGCCTACAATGACGTTGGATGCGTTAAAATCGAAATGATGTGGAGGAGACACAATGATGAGGGGATAGGACTTTACTCTCGTTGAGAACTATTCAAGGACTTAAACTAAAAAATCTCTATTGATTGATCTAAACAAACCTATGGACTGACACTACTAAATAGCCACTTATGAAATATTATTGATTAACAATACCATAATGAATCATCCTTATGAATAATCAATCTCATGACATTTAATGCTCATGTATCTAAGATGTGCATTATTTTATATAAATGAAGTATATTATAGATGGAATCACCACCTTCACATTATTCCATTGGAATAGCACATTGAACATAAAAGCCATGTTTCTCTTCATTCTCAAAATTGGTGTTATGTAAAACATCTCATCCTCAACGGAATATGGGAAACTTAGAAAACATATAATCTTATACATAGAAAACATATAATCTTATACAATTTGTTACTAGATATCACAATTCTAGTATTTTAAATTAATTTAGACATAAACGACCCTATATTACACTTTTTATAAAATTATAATTTTGGTAAAGTGAATTATTAAGCAACATTCAAGGAAATCAAAGTATTTAAAAATACATGAGGAAAACTTTGGAAAAGGAGGATTTTAACTAATACTTACCCTGCTCTTCATAATTCCCATAGCCATTTGGTCTTCCAATCGTCTCATGTCACATTACTGTCTATATAGCATGAAGGGCTACGCAAAATTAGATTGTTGGTTTGTATCACTATATTCACAACATCATATTACACGGTATTTAGCTTAGAGTTACTATTTTTTTTAATTAAACTAAAGTTTAAAAATATAGCCCTTTTTTTAAATGTTTATTGTGAAATATTTTATGAAATGATATAAAAATCCTATGAAAAATTATTCAAAATATTCAAATGAGAATTTTTATTAATTTATTTTAAATATGTTGAAGTATGTAATTCCTTTTTAATGTTTTGAGACATAATTAATCTTCAATTGATACAACTATTTAAATTTTTATGAAAAAAGAAAAATTATTCTACTTTCTTGTATACATAAAATAATGTACTTGTGTGATTCACAACAGATCATTATATTATTATGTCATCTATATTGACGCTTTTAGAGTGCGAAAAGTGGAGGAATCATCAACCTTGTGGACCATTTTTATACGTGAGACCTAGTTTGGGAAATTGGAATCTAAAACCTTCTCAAAGAATTTTGAGGCATCAAAGAACTTTTTTTAGGGGGTAAATTTTGTTGCTTTATCACCACATTTTTCCCCTATTCTATACACAATGCTGAGTATGTATGTGAAAGTTATGCCACTAAGAAGTTGACCTTCATATTTTCACCACCATAATTTGAGGGATACCACATCATCCCCCATTATTCATAGAAAGATGTAGAAGAATCTAGAAGACTCTATATTGTAACTCTAGTTAAGAGTTGAGGTAGTCAAACCTAACCACTAGTAGGTTATCAAGTTGTATTATAACCAATCCACTAGGAGGAAAAGAGGTTTCATTCTTTCAAGTGCATTTATTCCAGAGCTGAGAAAAAATATCTAAGAGGGATAGGAGATAAAGCACACTGATAGAATTTTTGCATTGTACTGGCCCATGGGCCATAGGCCATACTTCTTTGTACTTGTAGCTATTTTTTTTCCATTCGGAGAAAAAAAGTGGAGCGACCTCACCTTCCAGCTGAGTTTAGCTGTGTTTTTCTCCTGCAATGGTTTCCCCGATCATATATTGTGTCAAATATGTGTGTGGGGTTTTGTTTCACTATTCTCTATTTTCTGCATAATTTTAAATTTGCTTGCATGCACTATTAACAATAAATCTATAGATTCATAAATCTAATAAAATTGTAATAGTGTATAATTTCACATCTTAAATATAATTTTATCAAATGTATATGTTATCTTTAGAAAATATTGTTCTATAGAAAATAGCTATTAGATTATTCTCAGATTAATATACTATTGTTTTTTATTTAAAAGTTTTCTATGAATTTTTGAAATACAAAATTTCCTACCAAAATTTTTGTGCCTAATTATTATATCTGTTTATATCAAATCTATAATATCTAATTATTAATGAATTTTATCCATTATATTAGGCTCTAACCTCATTACTATTATGGAAATTAGGAGCTCAGTTAATTTTTTTTTATATGGACATTAATTCACATTAAACAAATCACTTTTGATACTCTAGAATATTTGAAATTGGTCTTAATGCTTAGAGCTATATTATTTAGTAGATAGAAATTCATTGTTATATGGAATCAAGGATGAAATTCTATTAAGTGGTTGGATCTTAAGAGGGAATAAGAAAATAGTAGTATTTGTATTTCTCAATGTAGCAAGATTCGAAGATGAGGAAGATGTAATTATTTAATTTGAGAAAAAAAAATTGGGAATTATATTGTGAAATTATGATATGAAATTAAGATAGAGTAGAAAATACAAATGGTTGTAGAAATCCATATTAAAATTGAAAAATGTTTTAAAAAATAAATGTTTTTTTAATTGGCACTACTAATTAAAGCTCTAACATGGGACAATAGCCAAAATAAAAATAAAAAATGCTATATCTATATCTCCAATGAAATTACAAAAAAAAAATATTAATGGGCTACCCAATCTTTAGACTAGACTAGAGTGAAACAGTAAGGATAACCATGGTAAAGAGAATCCAAGTCTTTATTAGTTTTCTTAAAAAATACCTCTAAAAACAAATCAGATTTGAAGTTGAGAAAATCCCATACATTGTAATATGGCTTTAAAACAAATGATATGACTTTTCAAATCAAAAAACAATTATTTCAATTCAAATTTGTTAATATTTTGAAAATGATATAACATTTCAAAGCAAACAAATTATTCCAATTCAAATTTGTTAATGAATTGAAATTTCTTATGAAATAATTTAAAAACCTACTATAACAAAATCACTAAGTTACCAAAAATAGTGAAAAGCCAAATAGACAAATCTCAGGGATTCTTATTTTGGATGGAGTAAAGGGGATTTATTCTTGATTTAAAAGTAAGGTACTCTTTCAAATTTACAATTAGTCAAGACAATAACAATAAAAATGGGATTTATTTTTAAATTAAAAAGTATATTACTTTTTCAAATTTACAATTAGACAAGTAGCTAACCACAAATTTATTGCATCTAGAGGCGCATTTACAGCCTAGTTTGATCCCGATGTTAGGTATGTCACGTCCTCATACAAAATGTCATCTTAAGTTTTAAATTAAAAAATAAAAGTTAAGTGTCAGGTTAACAAATAAATTTTAACAATCATATAAATAAACCAAAAAAAAATTAAAACAACTCAGCTTGATAGATTTGGCGCATCTACAGCCCAGTATCCGTCATAAACCATTTCTACAAGAGAGACGATGGTTGTGATATCTATCTTCTTCTATGGGTCTCTACCATGAAAACAAACACGAAGAAAAAAACCATTACCAACAAGAAAAAACATTCGCCACTCTCTAATACCTAAATCATTCATCGTAGATACCAAATGCTCACAGTGAATAATATCACAAATATCAAGAGAATCTGCACGAGATTACCTGAATCTCCATGGTTAACATAATCTTTGAAATCACCAGGGTTTTAATATTTACTTTGGCTATCACAACTATTGAAGGAGACTCATCTATCGATGAGGTGTCAACCATCTCAGCGTTGTCAATATTAGGGGTTCTTATCAATGGAGGAGAGCGAGGGTGAGTAGTTATGGAGACTAAACATTTTTATTTTTTGGTGGGAGTATGAAAATTTTCATTACATGGTAGTTTTTCACTATTTATGTGATTGACACCTATATGGTGAAGCGGAGATTGAAGAAATTATAATTTAAAAGCATTCTTATAGGCAATGCAGACAATACTCGTTTTGAAAGATAGGAAGGAAAAATTGTAAAATGTGTTTAGTAATTGATTCTTCATAAAATTACTCAATAATTCCTTTTACTTATGAATTGTGTTATAGACATAGAAAGACTTACAGAAGTTAATGGAATAAAAAATCCATATAGGTTATCATTGTAGATTTTAATTATTTGTCAAATTTAATTTTGTATGAAAGCACTCACTATAGAAACCATTATCTACCAGCTGCAAAGGGCGAGAAAACATTATGCATTAGAAAAAAGTAGAAAAAAAGATGAAAATAAATATGGATATTTACTATTTCCATTGGAAAAAAGGATGAAAATTAATTTCAGTGTAGATGTTGATTTCTAATTATATTTGACTACTTCCACTAAATAAATAAAACCTCTTTTTATATTTACTCCATAAACCTCTTTATATTTACAATAAGTCAAAAAAGAAGTTTTATTTAGGTGAAGCCTATATGCCAGATACAACGCGCCAAATTATTATTAATACCATGGGCTAAATACCATATTTATAAAAGAGCTATGGTAAATAAATAAATCAATACAAAAGAGGTATAAAGAGGCATGATAAATACATAAAAATAAATCAATAGAAAAGAGGTATAAAGAGGCATGATAAATATATAAAAACATATCAAATATCATTACAAATCAACATCTAATTATATATCAAGTCTATGGGCCAAATACCATTGTAAATAAAAGAGGTATGGTAAAAAAATAAAACCTATTTTTTTTATATTTACTTTATAAATCTCTTTATATTTACCAACACTCAAAAAATAGGTTTTATTTAGGTGAATCCTATAGGTCAAATACTATGGGACAAATTATTATTAATATCATGCCAAAAAAATCATTATTATCCCTAATATTAATATCAAAATATTAATAATAATATTATTATTATTAAATCTAATATTCATATTAATATTATTATATTTAATAACTTCGGATTAATACAATATTAAATTTTCTATATTATTATATACATTAATGTATCATGATATATATTAACTCTAGATATATATGGAAGGGAAGAACAAAGACATAGAGTGATAGAGGTGGAGAGATAGAGGGAGTGAGAAGGCAGAGATGGGGATAAAATCAAGGAGATGGGAGAAGAGGAATGAAGAGAGAGAGGGAGAGGAGTGAGAGAGGTAGAAAAGGGAACACAAGGAAGAGGGAGATATAACTATGGAGGGGGGGGGAGGGGGGCAGGAGGAGAGAGGGATGGAGATAGTGAGAGGATTGTCGAGAGAGAGAGAGAGAGAGAGAGTTATGGGGGAAGAGAGAGGATTAGAGGGAAAAGAGAGAGATGGGGGAAGAGAGAGGGAGGTAGGAGAGGAAGGGAGAGAGAGGAAGGAAGAGAGGTAGTAGAAGAGAGGGAGGGAGATAGGAGGAGAGAGAGAGGGATAGAGAGATGGAGTTGGAGGGAAGAATAAATACATAGAGAGTGAGAAGTGGAGAGAGAGTGGGAGTGAAAAGGGAAAAATAAAGAGAGCGTGTGTATGTTTTGGGGTGAGATAAAGAGAGAAATGAGAGATGGAGGGAATGTGGGGAGAAGGAGAGAGGGAGGGATATATTGACAGAGTTGGAGGGTGAAGAGAGGGAGAGAGAAGGAAAGAGAGAGATATAGACATGTGAGAGAAAGGGAGAAAGGGGAAGGAAGAGAGAGAGAGGATGTGAGAGAGTGGAGAGAGGGAGGGAAAGAGAGATGGAGATGGAGGGGGGAGAGAGGGAAGATGATTTATCTCACTAGATGGATTGATTTCATTGTGGATGGTGATTTCTAATCCTATTTGATTTCTTGCACTATATGCATTGATTTTAGTGTAGATGTTGAGTGAGAGAGAGAGAGAGAGAGAGAGAGAGAGAGAGATCAAGAAAGAGGATTGGAGAGAGAGGAAGGACAAGAGAGAGGACTTGAGAAAGAGGAAGAGAGTGATGGGGGAAGAGATAAAATTGGAGGGAATATATAGATAGCGAGAGAGAGAGAGAGAGAGAGAGAGAGAGAGAGAGAGATGTATTTAGAGGGGGAGAGAGAGAGGGAAGAAGAAATACAGAGAGATTGATAAGTGGAGAGAGAGATTAAGTGACAAGGGAGAGATGGAGAGAGAGTGTGTATGTTTTTGGATGAGATAAAGAGACAAAGAATGAGATATGAAGAGAAGGGATGAGAGAAGGAGAGAGGTAGGGATATAGTAACAGAGTTGGAGGGTGAAGAGAGAGTGTGATATAGATGTAGGAGAGAAATGGAGAGATATGAAGCAAAGGGAGGATTTGAGAGAGTGGATAGAGGGAAGGAAACAAAGATGTACTTTGAGGGGGAGAGAGGGAAGAAGATTTCATGCACTAGATGAATAGATTTCAGTGTAGATGGATATTTCTAATCCATTTTGATTGCTTGCACTAGATGCATCGATTTTAGTGTATATGTTTATTTATAATTATATTTAATTTCTTGCACTATATCCATTGATTTCAATGTAGATGATTGCTAATCCTATATGTTTTCTCGCAATAAATGCATTGATTTCAGTGTAGTCGACGATTTTTTATCCTATTTGATTCCTTGCACTAGATGCATTAATTTCATTCTAGATGTTGATTTCTAATTATATTTGACTACTTCCACTAGATGCATTGATTTCAATGTACATGATTTCTAATCGTATTTGATTGCTTGCACTAAATGCATCGATTTCAGTATAGATGGTGATTTCTAATCCTATTTTATTGCTTGCACTAGATGCATTGGTTTCAGTGATGTTGGTTTCTAATATTATTTGCTTACTTGCACTAGATACATTATTTTCAGTGTAGATGTTGATTTCTAATCCTATTTGATTACTTGCATTAGATGCATATCCTATTTCATTGTTTGCATTATATGCATTGATTTCAGTGTAAACGTTGATTTTTGATTTGATGTAATTGGATGTACATTGATTGTACATTAATTTGAAAGTGATTGGATTAACATTGTGCATTAATTTCACTGTAAGTAGGCAAAATTATTGACAATGTACATTTATTTTTATGTTTTAGTAATTAAACCTATTAATGTCGAAGAGCAAGAGAGAAAATCTATGATTTTTAGTACAATAGTTCCAGAAAAAATATTTAAATGATTTATGATTTCAATTGTGCTTTTCATATAATCGATATGAAAAGATGACAAAACTAACAAAGGTGACAATAAGAATAGTAGAAGAAAATAATTTGAGATTGATTACAATGAAGGCAATTTGTAATTGAGTAGATTCTTATTATTCACATTTTCTATCATTCAATAGTATTACATTGTCACTTTGCATTCAAAATTTGTATTTCATCATATTTATCTCAACAAACTTAGGTAACTAAAAAAATTTTAAAATTAAAATGACCAGTTATCAACATATTTAGCATATATAAAATTATTATATTTATATTAAATGTATTTACATATTATTCATAAAATTAATCATATGTTCTATATATTTTCCTTGGCTCCAAACGAATCAGCTTAGATCCATCTAACTCCCGATCTATCTGCACCAAGAGGGATCAAATCTCTGGAGGTGCAAACCTTTCCTCAAGTTTTGCACTCAAAAAATAGGTTTGCACCTTCAGAGATTTCATCCCTCTCGGTGCATGATAGATCCGGAGTTAGATGGATCTAGGCTGGTTAATATATATTCTAGTTGTTTTTAAGGAACAATTTTTGAGAAAGTTTCAAATTTTGAATTCTTTGAGATTTCAAAATGATCATAAATTTCTGGGAAAAAGATTGAAAACTTAGTGTATTATAATTTTAGATGTAAAGAAAATTTTGAAATTTACTTATTTTAATTACATTTATAGAAGAATGAATAAAAGAGAAATTTTAATTTTTTTAGACAAAGATAATTTTTATATTAAACTTAAGTAAATGGAGCAGTAGCCTTAAAATAAATTAGTAACTTTGAATAAATAGAAATTAGTAGTTTTGAAGATATATAAGATTAAATTTTATACAATGATATGTGGTTTAACTACTGCCACAGCGCCCACACCAGTTGAATTTGATGAAGAGTAATCTTCTTTAATGTTTTTAGTTTTTCCTTTTCTCTGTCATGATTTTTGATATCCTATGGTTTCTATATGATCTTAAGTATAGACGGATCTAGTTCGTCTTATTAAGACTCTTTATATTCTGGTTGAACTATTTCGAACTCAAATGGCCAAAATACCTGGTTTCCTATGGGCAGGTTGCGGTCTAGTTTTGTATCTTTTGCGCGACTTTTATTAATAGAAAATCTTTTGCGCGACTTTTATTAATAGAAAATCGAAGGTACCACCTTACAAAAAAAAAAAAAAAGAGTAAGTTTTGCGGGATGAAACCCTTCAAATTCCATTGAATATATTGTCCTGCTATGATCTGAGCTCAAGGAGTAAAATCCTCTATACTTGTTTTTCTCCCATATTTGTTTGGAGTCTGGCCTCTTCCTAAATGATAAAAAATTGGCTTATCCTATAAAAATATTTTCCAAACCATGAGGAATTGGCTTATCCTGTAAAATGATTCGATTGGAAAATGTAATATGGATTTTCGGTTTTTGCGTTTGTTGTGAATCTTCGGAAAGAAAACAGATTTTATGCTCCTCATGCTAGACTTTTGGAGAAGGAAGCATTGAATAACATGGAACTTTGGAAGTGTAAACAGACACATTATAGTTATATTTTGATTTTTTTAAATAAATATTTGTTCCTAAAGGAAAAAGAAAACCTGCATAAAATCTGGTGTGAGATTGCCAATATACAGTGTGTGAGAACCGGACACATTATATATAAAGTTGGATTATAATTTAATATGATTTTACTCTTTGCCAAAAAAAAAATCAGGTTTTGTAAATTCTGGTTTGATAATGCCCATGAAAACTAGTGTATTGCTTTATAAGATAGAAGATACAGTACGAAAGAGAAAATGGAACTCATAAATTTAAATTTTGGTTAAAAGTATATGTCGATGGGACTTATAAAATAATTAAATATGTAAAAGTTCTCACTGTTAACTGTTATCATATGATATTCAATGAGGGAACACAGTACTATCGAAAGGGTCTGTATTGTGAAATTTGTTACGTTATTATATGATATGTAGTAAGGAAAAACAAAGTATCATCTAAAGGGTCTAGATAAGTATTTTCACAGTTATGAACATGAAATTTTAAGTGTTATTTTGATTAATCTGAACCCCTGTCATGTAAGGCTATTAAATAATTATATCTTAATTAGTATAAAGATTCGTAAGAGTTCTAACTGGGATATATAAAGTTGAAGTGAGTTTAATGATGCATAATTAAACCTTTTGAGTAGAAATTTTGATTTTTTATTTATTTTTAAATTAATTATGTTATATGATTTTTTAAATTTTATTGCCTTCATAAAACTAATTTTAAAAAAGTGAATATTAGTGTGTAACAACTGAAACTTTAAACTTATTATGTGATATACTCTTAAAAGCATCTCACACGGATTTTCATCATCTTTGGGCAATATTTACATTTTGAATTATGTTTCATCAGAGAAATTGATAAGGAAATTAGGACAATTAAATTGGAGTTTTGTAATTTAAGAGATTTGTAAATAGTGTATTTTAGAGAGAAGTTATAGAAATGTTATGTCATTGGAAAAGATTATATTGATTTCCATATGGTAAAACTTTTATTTTTTATAAAACAAAATTTTATGTGGGACCTACAGAGTGACTAACTAAAAGGGATAATTATGAAAATTTTCCAAACTAAATTTAATCCTTATGAAATATGAATTGAACAACTTTGATATAGGGAATTATGATATGGGATTGTTTTCAATCTACAAAACAATTATGAAATGGTCTATCTTTTGGGAAAAATGTCATGCTCATGAATTAATTAAATAAAGATAGATTGAGTGTGTGCTTGAATGCCAAACATATATTATTGGACATAATCATATCAATTATTATCATGAAGTTATCTAATACATCATAGTAGATCTGTGAACAATATAACTATGAAATCCATTTAGCCATACTAGTCGTCTAATTAATAATTGAGACTCTAACCAAATTGAAATCAAAACCTTGTAACTATCTTACACTGAAACCAAGTAATTTAAAATCAATGATTGATTCTCTTCTAGTGTCTAATAAGCCACTATGTTTTCAAATAAATCATTGAATGTAACTTCCTAATAGCCATTAATGGAAAAGGGTTGTAATAACTATAAATCCTACCAATTTCTATGATGTTAACCAAATCTTCATATAATGCTAAGAGCAACCCTCTTACTAGCTTTAGAAGATATAAAATGTCAAACATCATGCTAATCCCGAAGCAAATGTTTTGTGTCAACATTCTTGGTGCTAGATGGGAAATTCCTTCCAAACCATGTCAAAAAATGGGGTCACCCATGTGATCAATAGGAGTAATTGGTAAAAGCCATACTTTTTTAATTAATCAAGGTGTGTAAGGGAGGAATTAGACTCTAGTATGAGGTCCACCTTTGACATTAGGGATAAATCAAAGAATGAAAGCAGTGCAATAGAAACATACAAAAGAATTTTCACTAAATTTTACAAACGACAAAAGAAAAAGAGAAATGAATTGAGTTTTGTTGAGTAATGTGGCATAAACGATGTGTGTACCTCATCTATATTACATATTAACTATGAAAATCAAGGTGTATGGTGAAACTTGGCTCAACATATTAAAGTTTCATGCATGCTTGTAATTCTCGATGGAAAAGAAAAAAAGCAAGGATCTTATGTAATTAGTGACCCACAATATAAAGAAACAAGCAATCAAACCAATCAATCAACGAAGTAACAAAATATGAGAAAAATTGAAAAATATGCCAAAGCATATAAATGATCTCAAGTGAATATAATTTATATGTGAAAAAATGTTTCTTCAAAATTATCACATCACAAGTTTTTTGGCCAAGAATAATCACAAACATGTAACCATTTTAGCCAGTATGCCATCAAGTTTAAACGTCGCCTGACACATTATACTAATACCATTAAAATTTATCACACTTACTTTAACTTAATCATAATAAAGCTCAATCCTATTTATAGTGATATCAAGTAGCACTTTCTCTTTGAGACAACAATCACCCAAAACATTCCTAAGATACGCTCATTTCAATCCACCATATAATGATAAGAAAAATAATTTTATTGCCAAAAAAAACAAGACAAAATAAAATAGAAGTTAGGAGCCAACAACACTCAAATGAAAAAGGCCAAAATCAAGAGGAAAACCAAAAGGGGCCTACACTCAGAACTAAAATGAAACAAGAAAAAAAATAAAAAAAATTGAAGCAAAGGTATATACAAGAAAGAATCGTGTTGAGTGACATATGTACAAGAAATATGAGGTTTCTTGTCATAAAAGATGTTTAGGTTGTGGCTATTCACTTAGAATTAGATTTGTTTTTCATCTAGGATTTCTAATGAGAAAGCGTCGATTCCTAAAACCTCATAGAACATGTAAGAGCCCAATCGTAAGGAATAAGACTTGTTGTTTTTGGTTGAGCCTCATGTGTCTTTTCCCACACTAGGAAACCATCTCCTACTTTGTAATTTACCGTTGTGGACCTTTTACTAAATGAATGTTTGAGAATGTGTTGCTTCTTTTGGAGGTATTGGAATGTGTCTTTTCTAACCTCCTTTGATTCAATTATATTCTCTAAACAATGTTGTAATGAATAGAAATCATCTTCTGCCTCAATGATAGCCATGTTTATGACTATAATTTGCAACTAAATAGGTAGAAAAATATGTGTTCCATACACTAGAGTGGAAAGACAATGAACTATACATGTTTTTGGTGTTATCCAATTAGCCCATAAAACAGGTTTTCATTAGGGTAGGTTATGGGTTCAGTCACTCAAAAAGTTTATATGATGGGTACATAATAAGGTTGCATCCTCATTCCTCAAAAACCTCTAGTTTCTTAACCAAGAAGTGAGAAGTTGATTTAATTGGTCTCAATAGTTGCACCATCTGTTATGTGGAAAAATATTCTCTGCAGACAGAGACGATCCCTCTAGCCCTAGGATGGGTCTAGTAACAAAGGGAACAATCTAACACCTACTTTTCTAGATTGTAAATGAACACAGATCATATGGAGATGGCCTACCTTGATCTTATGTTGCGATCTACTCCTCGCTCAAGTCCTTTCATCCTTTTCTCTTCTTAGTTAGATCCTCGTTGTTACCGGTGCTTAGTTACCTTCACAAGAGATCAAACAACACAAAAGGTGGAAGTGTCCTTTACATAAACAATCTATCTAGTTGATCAATGAGTAGTAGAAATATAATACTGCATCATGGACAAGAGTGGAAAGTAAGAATTAGTTGTATCATATTAATATAAGAGGAGGAGTGACAACCTGTACCTTGATGTCGAAGCTCTCCTTCAATAGGTCCATATCCAGGTACGTCTCCAAAGTACTCGTTTCAACTCGGTAGGGGAAGGAAAAAGGTCTCAACTCTCCTTCAATGCCTATGGCAACAATTCTCTCTCTATTTTTCTTCTATCTTTGTTCTAACTAGAAAGGTATGGTAGGATGTCCATTTTATATTGATGGGAGAGGCAACATGGATCCAATTAAGGTGTGGAAATGATTTATCTCGTTGGGCGGTTCTACTTTTTTAGGAACAAGAAGCCCAAAGGGAGAAATTTGTCCCTATTCCCATGAAAAAACAACCATCTTTCCACCAACGAAGCTTCTAGATCACGAAGCTTCATTTCAATTTTTAAAAGCCTTCCAGAAGTGGATCAGCATGGGTGTCATCTCCATACCAGCGCTGATTGGTGCTGCTCATAGGCTTAAGATGAGTCATAGGCGTGGGTGAGACAAATAAGGTTCGCGTTTCTCCAAATAAACATGTTTTTAAGGAGCTACTCCAGGAATGATTAACAGAGTGTTTTTTCTGAATACTGTAAGGGATGTAATGCCATATTTTCATGATGGAAAGGATATACAGGGATCATTGTTAAGGTCCTATAGGATTCGAGAACAAGGAGAATAGGGAAAGTGACAAAATTATTTTTAACAGAAGCCCCCAAAATCATTAAGGTCGAATGAGAGTGAGGGTGAAATGATTTATGAGTGCAGGCTAGGATGAAGATGTCGTCATCGGAAAAAATTTGAAATAAAGCACATGTATACATAATTTAAATCTATGAGATAAACACATGACATAAGGTATGGACACTGCCATCTGTAAAAGAGATCATGTAACAAAATATGTGGTATGGAAAAAACCATCCAACAATAAGGAGAATCAAAAACATATACTCAAGTATGGTCGCAATCATCCAGATAGAAGAGTCATGTGTACAATCATGAGCAATACATATCACATCACAACCTAGACTTTAGTAGAAAAAATCTAGGGTCTTGCACTCCGTCACAACCCGATCAAGTACAAATTTAGGCATGTGAATGAGTGAGTTGAAGTTGAACATGCAAGAAAATTTCCTTATTACTATCCAATGATGTAAATTGTTAACAAGCGCAAGAAATACTGCCAATAATGACAATGGCCCTCAAGGAAATAGAAGTACAATCCACGATATGTGAATAAGGAACTGAATTCGAACACTCATGAAATCATCCAATCGAAGGCCAATGGTGTGAACATGTCGTCGAATGTGAACAACTGGCCATTAGGGAATGAGGCTCTAAGGTACTGAAAAGGGATCTCTACATCAACCTCCCTGATAATGAGTTGAAGTCGACAGCAAGTGATCTGTCGAAGGTGGGCCATAATGTGTCCCACATCATCGACATGAGACAGAGGAAAGAAGATAGTTAGGAACCAAAACTTAACAGAGAACTAGGTAATGAATAAGACGTAGAAGGAACTCCTCTTGAACATATCAACGATATGACTACGGGGTTTTGTAGTATTTGACTCAAATGGAATCAGAGGTCATGTTGAAAAAAATTGTAATTGAATGAGAGGAAAACGGATCTCCCAAACCCATGGATACAAAGTGACAATTGTAGGATGTCCCTAACCTGACATGAAACAGAGGATGTTTCATGTTCAAGAGTGACATACTGCTGATGCAACTGATAAATATTTCCATTTTCCCGCACCATTTCTATCGAGTACCCCAATTAATTTTTAATACAAGCTTGAAGGGGATGGCACATGCTTGTCATATATGTTTGTCCTTCAGAAAAATCCATCGTAGTACATTTTCGAGCCCTAGGAAGGAGGGATTCAATACCGTCATGGTGACGATTCCAATGTCATTAAATTTTAATGAGTCTGACAAAGGTGAAACTCGATGCCTTTTCATGTTTAGAGAGTTTGAAAAGAGTCGAAAAGAAAACTCTAGATGGCCCTTTTCGTAAATAGTCCCTCGATTCCAAAAAGGTAGAAAACAAAGTTCGAGAGAGCCTCTTAGTCAAAACTGACTAAGGTATTCCCTTTTCATAAATAGTTTATCCTGGCCCGAAAAAGGAGTAAATGTATACTGGGTTAATGACATTTCATGCAATTTAACGAGTTCAAAAAGATAAGTACTCGACAATCTTTTCATGTTTTAAGAGTCGAAAAAGAGCTGAAAGATGACTCCACCTAGAGGAGCGAGTGGTATAAAGCGCAGAAACTGGTTCTGGTGAGGGTGGAACTGCTCAAAACATAATAAAAGTCAAGAGGTTGGCTAACAAGACCACTCATTGTTGTGGTTTCTCAAAAATGGGTAAAAGAACCAAGTGAAGGTGTATGATCAGACAAGCAGATGGTGATGAGGAATGAGAAAACCAAGGTTCATCTGGAAAAACAGGTTGATAAAATGGCAATCAGGAGAGGTAAAATGATAATGGTTTCATTCGTACACAAACTTCAAAACATGGAAAACTATGCTTGGAATTGGTTTCATTTTTACACAAGCTTGAAACAAAGATAAACTATGCTTGAAAAAATTTTGCATGACCCCAGCATGGTAACTCAATTAAAGGCACATGCCCCTAAGCTTCAGTGCATTTGCCTAAGTAGAATTCTAGTTACTAATAGGTGAATGGAGTGAAGGTTCAATTACGAGATCAAGTAAAAGAATCGAATAGGATTTTATGAGAAATAATCAGAAGCTTGAATTGAAAAGGGAACTTAAATTCATTTTTTAATGAGGTTGACACAGTAAAAAAACTATCCTCATGACACCTTGTTTCATTTGTTAAAGAGCTTGACACAAGAAGGGAACTCTACTCTGAGGAGCTTGATTCATTTTTTAAGGAGCTTGACACAAGAAAAGGAAATATGCTCCGGAGGGCTTGATTCATTTTTTAAGGAGCTTGACACAAGAAAAGGAACTATGCTCCAAAGGGCTTGATTCATTTTTTAAGAAGCTTGACACAAGAAAATGAACTATGCTCCGAAGGCTTGATTCATTTTTTAAGGATATTGACACAAGAAAATGAACCATGCTATGATACAACATAATCATGAAATATAAGTGGTCATGGTTTCCAAGAGGTTCTCATCCAATGGGATAAAAACACTCTAGAAATCTAGATCCAATGCCCCCAATGCACAGTACATGATGGCACTATCACTGGATGCAGGAAATGAATAGGTGGCCACATAATTAACTTGTGGTGGGGAATATACCACTGGTGTATAAGGGCCATTAAGGGATGATGGTAGACTAGGTGTTATATTAGGACCAATGAATGAAATTATATCAATGTTCACAATCTGACATTCTTGTGGAAAACAAATCACATGAAATAAGGAAGAGACAAGCACTCCCATGACATAATATAGTCACGCCCTAGGAGTAAGTTAAAATCCAAGGGGCCTTGGAAAACCATCACATCTATATAGACAATCTTTCCTCTGAAGGTAATAGGAAACTCCAGAAGGATCCCTAATGGTTGACTGGTTCGTCTGTTAAAAGCCAACAGATTTTGGGTGACAGGTACAAGCTGCAGAGAACTGAAATCTTGCCAAGTATTTAAGGATATGACACTAATATATGTGTCTTCATATATAATCATGCTAGGCACGACCACAATATAGGCATGTACTGTGATCTCAAAAGGCACGTAAGAAGGAAGATGATATCCTGCGAGTCAACTCCAATCAAAGGAAGTGACCAAACTACATGGAGGGGGTGCCATAAGAATGGGAAAAATATCCCCTTGTGTTACGGGAGAAGGAGAATCACTCTCCTCAACTGCATGAATGGGAACTATAGGATCACCCTCCTAGACCATGGGAACAGGAGGATCTCCCTCTCATCCCAGAGAATCTGAGGAAACAAATTGAACCTGAGTGGGATGAGATCCACCCTCTATGGAAAAGACCTGATGAATCATAGGTGGAATCAGGTTGACCTCTTCCTCAAGCAATGATTGGTCGAGAATGGACTCATGAGAGTGACTTTCAAAGAGAGAAAAATTGACCAGAGATGAATCTCAAACAATTATTTGATCAACTAGTGAAGGAATCAAAGAAAAATTTCGGTAACCAACTGGAAGACAGGACTCATAAATCATAAGGGTATCCAACACTTTAAAGGCTTCATCCACATAACGTACAGGGAAATTTGATTTTACCCTGTTTCTTATGTCTTAAGATCTCTAGCTGAGGGAGTCATCACCAGCATGATATCTAGAGGTTGATGATGAAGGATGGTGAATCGGGCCAACTTACCACACTTCTAACACCTTGGGAATACCAAGGAAATTTCTAAGAATATGGTAGCCCTCGCATAGCTTGCAAGGAATTTGACTTTACAAGACAAAGTGGGAGGTTTTTCCATGTCAATTGCATCAGTAGCGATGTTTTCTAGTTTTCCCCCTTGCTTATTTTGAGTCTTCTTCTTCAACTTCTTGTTCTTATTCTTAGCCACCTAGTTACTGGAATCCAGACTTTTAGAGGGCGAAGAGGAAGAACGAGGTGAAGAAATGGGCGAATAAGGTGAGGGGTCAACCTTAAGATCAACATGGGGTTGAAATTGTTCAGACGGAGGAGAAATTGGTTGAAAATCATATTCGATGTTCAAAACCTTAGGGGCGAAAATAACCAATGGTTAATCGTGGAAAGGACAATGTTTCCATATAAGGAAATCCAACATTTCGAAAAGAAGGAAAAGGACCAGGATTCTTATCTGAGGGGACTCCTGGGTTGGTGAACTCAGGAATTGTTGCCATTAATATCAACCCAAGATCAGCTAAGGAGATGATCACGAGTGATATGTTATCATGGACAATATATTTTAGAATTTAAACACAAAATAAACCAAAAAGGTGTAAACTAGGCAAGAGGGTTTTCCAAGTATCTGTAAACTGCAATACACACCTTGGTGATCAAATGAAAGAGAAATTACCAAGAACTTAACATACGGCAGCCAATATCCCTGAATGTTGTGTTTGGTGTATCATGTCTACAAGGTGGTCGACTCAGCTACCTATGACAGGTTTGCAACCTAATGGTGTCTCCCAAAATATACTCAAAAGTACGTGGGAGTCCAAGTCTGTAGTAGTTTTATCTGATGTGTAGCTGTTCGATGAGAGCATCACAAATACAGCTATCATAAGTCAATATACTTTCGTATGTGGGACGGTATATCACCCCCAAGTTGTAACGTATACTGTTAGCGACAAATCTAGGTTTTTCGATTCCAGAACAGATCTCTAGCCTAGAACTCTAAATGTGATTCGTTAGGTTCCAAATGATCCTTAGGTTGATTGAATAAATTTTATAATTTATCTTGAATTTGGTTTCGGTTTCAAAGCACTATCAATGTCACATGAATTCCTAACATGCAGCTATATGAGAAAAAGAAACCATTCATTTTGATGAAAGCTACTTAGGAATAAGAAGTTCACACAATCAATGCAGAAAGAAAAAAAATGCATGGAATGAAATTTCACTATTTATTCAAGTGCATATTCCAAAGAAAAATGAAAATTCTTTTCACTTTCTTAACTTTCACTAAATGCACTAGAAGTGAATCGAAATGAAACTTTTCATTTTTAAATCAAAAATGAATTTTTTGTTTTTTTTTATAAGCACAGTGCAAAAGATGTAGAATGTAATCCAAAAGTAATCACTTGCTTTGAATACTAATGAAACCTCTCAAAATGCTACAAGATGCAAAGATCTGAATATCAAAGAGAGACCCAAACTCCTTTCCTCAAAACAAGTCACTCTCCATTTTTTACATTAATCAACACTCAAAGAGAAGACTTTAGTCGAAGGCAATCAATGTGATCTATGCTTTTTGGTGGAAAAGAGACTCAAATACACACATCGTTAACACTTGAAAGCTCTAATATCAAAAATCAACTGAAAAACAAACTCAATCAAACAAAAAGCCTAAAATATACAACATGATTTGACTCAATAGCAGGTCTGGAAATCAGCAAAGCATGCAACCATTCAGATGACTCAAAAACACCTAGAAACCCTAGGATGATAAGGATGCATGGCTCGAAAGAGCGAATATAAATGATAGGTAAATTAAGGAAAATACATCATTGAATAGAGAAGAACGAGAGTTATTTGAACAAATAAAGAAACTTAGAAGGACAAGACACACTGGAAAGTAATGGAAAGAAACCCTAAAAACATACACACAGAAATCGGCGCATCTATGAGGCTGCACCCCACATTGGAAGAGGAAAAACGTGATTGGGTTAAATCATTCATTGTTGATAGGCGCTCCTGTCAAAGAAAGAACAATTTTGGTCAAGGAAAATGGTGAAAAACAAAAGGGTTTTCTTAAATGGAACTAGGATTATCACTTCAACAGAGATATAAATGAATGTAAGCAGTTACAAAAGCCATAGAGAAAGGGAGATGGACACTCGACAAAAGATCGACAAAAAAATGAAAAATCAAAGAGTGAAGAAAGAGACTAAAGGAAATGACTTCCCCAATGGAGTCACCAATTTTTTATGTAGGAAAATATTCTCTGCAGGCAGAGACGATCCCTCTAGCCCTAGGATGGGTCTAGTGACAAAGGGAACAATCTAACACCTACTTTCCTAGATTGTAAATGAACACATATCATATGGAGATGGCCTACCTTGATTTGATGATGTGATGTTACTCCTCGCTCAATTCCTTTGATCATTTTCTCTTCTTAGTTAGATCCTCACATTCACCAGCACTTAGTTACCTACACAAGAGATCAAACAACACAAAATGTGAAAGGACAACATGCATTTTACATAAACAATCTATCTAGTTGATCAAGGAGTACTAGAAATATAATCATGCATCATGGACAAGAGTGGAAACTAAGAATCACTTGTATCATATTAATATAAGAGGTGGAGTTACAACCTGCGCCTTGATGTCGAAGCTCTCCTTCAATGGTTCCAAAGCACTTGTTTCAACTCGGTATGAGAAGGCCAAATGTCTCAACTCTCCTTCCATGCCTACAATAAAAATTATCTCTATGTTGTTCATCTATCTCTTTTCTAACTAGAAGAGGTATGGGAGGATGTCCATTTTATAGTTATGGGAGAGGTAACATGGATTCACTTAAGGTGGGGAAATGGTTTATCTCCTTCGTTGGTTCCTCTTTTGAAGGAACAAGAAGCCCAAAGGGAGAAGTTCAGCCATATCCCCATGAAAAAAAAACCATCTCTCTGCCAACAAAGCTTCTACATCATGAAGCTTTGTTCCCATTTTTAAAAACCTTATAGAAATGGATCGACATGGGTGTGATATCCATACCAACACTGATCGTGCTTCTTATAGGCTTAGGATGAGTCATCGTCGTGGGTGAGACAAATAAGGGTCGCATTGTTCCAAATAAACATGTTTTTAAGGAGCTACTCTAGGAATGATTAACAGAGAGTTTGTTTTGCATACTGAGGGATGTAATGGAATATTTTCATGATGGAAAAGAGACATGGGGATCATTGTTAAGGCCCTCCAGGATTTGAGAACAGGGAGTACAGGGACAGTTACAAAATTTTGTGTAACACCATCTCCTGCACCAAATAAAGTTCAATGCTTGTGGGGCATACTTGAACAGAACACACTTGGTTATTATTCAAATTTAACTCTTGAAGGTCACAAAGAAGCATGGAATCCTTGGTCTTGATTTTATTTGTTGATTATACAAGAAAAGAGGGTTGACTAAGTATGTGAATATATGGTTTCCTTTTCATGAGGATATTATTTAATTTAAGAAAAAACAAAATGCATGGTTTATATATTGATTGAGAATATAAGTTATTACATTTCATAACTAAAGGAAGGGCAGTACTAAGTTTGGAAGGTGATATATTGAGTTTATTAGATTTAACTAGTAGGTAAACCAGGTACACTATCGTTAACACTCTCTAACTTCCCAAACTAAATATCGATTAGTTATTGGAGATTTCAAAGAGTATTTTCCAGATATTTAAGTATGCATAGCATTCCATAACATGTCATTATGAGTGTGCACTAAGCCAATAACTGACTTACTGCATGCTAAATATTTTTTTCCACCTTAGAAAAGTCTCAATAATCTTAGGGAGAGTACACAATTTGTAATTTGATTTAAATTTTGGTTAAGAATATATGTTAGTGGGGCTTATTAAATAATTAAATATGTAAAATGTGTCACAATTACCATATGATATTCAATAAGGGAACAAAAAGTATTATGAAAAATCTCTCGATTGCAAAAGTTGTTAATTATTATATGATATTCAACAAAAATAAAAACAAAGTATTGTTCGAAGGGTTTAGATAAGTATTTTGATAGTTATGGACTTGAAATTTCAAGTGTTATTTTTATTAAAGTGAACCCTTACTATGTAAGGCGAGTAAACAAATTTGTATTAACCAATATAAATATTTGTAAGAGTTGTAAGAGGGATATATGAATTTGAAATGAGTTTAATGATGCATAATTAAACAATTTTATGAGTTCCAGCATAGAGTGGAAATTTTAATTTATTATTCTAACTTTGCTAGTATTATTTTTAAAACATTGAACCATTATCATCATATTGGCCTGATAAAACTAGTTTTCAAATCGTAAAGGCTCATTTCCAATAATTGAGGATTTAAACTTAGCATGTCATATACCATAAAAAATATCTGACATTGCTTTACATCACCTTTGGGCATGATTTTCATTTTGAGTTATATTTCATAATAGAAATTGATAAGGAAATCAGGAGAATAATATTTGGCCATTTAAGAGATTATAAAACCATTCCTTGATTGACGAGCCATAGAAATATTATCATAGAAATACTATCTCATTGGAAAACACTATATTGATTTCCATAGGGTAAAACCTACATATTTTTTAAATAAAATAAATAGAGATCATTTATCTTCTATAAAATATAAGTTCATGTGGGACCCACCAAGTGGCCAACTAAAGGGGATAATGATGAAAATATTTCAAACTAAATTCAACAACCTTGAAATAGGGAGGTATGACATGGGAGTTTTTTAGAAATCCAAAATAATTATAGAATGGTCTTTTCTTGGGGAAAATGTAGGGAAAATTTTAGGGGCGAAATTTCGTAAATGGATTATTTTTTGGACATTTTCTAAAAAACATATTCTCTAATATCGTTAAAAACTTGCCTATTTTTTACATAAATATGATTAATTATATGATATTCACCAAAAAATTACCAATTTTAATAGATAATTACATGTTTTTTTATTGAATATTTTCCTACATTCTATACCCATGAATTTTCAAACCAGAAAAGTTGCTTACAATACTATATATAGGAAAATATTTAAATCCTTAAAATATACCCTCGAAAAATATTATGCTCATGATTTAGCTAGAAAAAATCTAGATTGAGCACGTACATGAATGTCGAAAAGATAAAATTCTACATAATGGTATCAATTGTTATCATGAAGTTATCTAATACATCATAGTAGATTAGGGAACACTATAACTATGAAATTCAATTAGCCTGACTAGCCCTCTAATTAATAATAGAAGCTCTAACCAAATTGAAATCAAAACCTTGTAACTATCTTAAACTCGGACCAACCAATTTAAACTCAATTTTTTATTCTCTTCTAGTGTCTAATAAGTTACTATGTGTTTTTTTTGGGGAATTTTGGCTTCTGTGACCCATCGTACATATTTATAATTCTTTAGGTAATAATCACATGACAGAGAACGTTGTCGAAACATTTCAAACCAACCAGTGTGGTTCATCATCAGGACTAGGTAAGAGATCAAATCAATATGTTAAGTTTAAATAGATCAGAAATGACTATACTAGCCATTACGATAACGACTAGTTTGACTTTGAAAATTCAATTCAAACTATAACGACTAGTTTTTAGATTAAAAAAATAATTTATTAATTTATAAATATATCTATATTTATTTTATATATATACCATATTTATTTATTTATTTATTTTTACTATGTGCTCAAATAACCCTTTGAATTTAGGTTTCTAATACTCATTAATGGAAAAAGGCCATAATAACTATGATTCCCACTACTTTTTATGATTTGAATGAAATATTCATAAGATTCTAATTGTAAGCCTCTTATTAGTTGAGAAGATATAAAATGTGAAACATCATCTTGAGCCCAAAGCAGATATTTTGGGTCAGCATTCTTGGTGCAAGAGGGGAAATATGTTCTAAAACATCTCAAAAAATGGCATCACCAATGTGATTAGTAGGAATAGTCATTGAAAGTTATCCTCTTTTAATTTACCAAGGTGGGTAAGGGATGAATTCAACTCTAGTATTAGCACCATCTATTACATTAGAGATAAATCAAATAATGAAAGTGCTGCAATAGAAGTATACAAAAGAATTGGCATTGAATTTTACACAGGATAGAAGAAAAAGAGTAATGAATTGATTTTTTTGAGTAATGTGGCCCAAGTGATGTGTGTCCCTCACCTATATTAGATATTAACAGTGAGAATCAAGGCTTAAGGTGAAACTTGTCTCAACAAAAAGTTTCATGAATGCTTGTAATTATTGATGAAAAAGAAAGCAATCAAACCAATTAATTAATGGAGTAAAAAAATATGAATTTGTTTTGCACAATATTCCAAATAATCTCAATAATATCAAGTATTAAATTATACATGTCAAAGGTAAAGGTAATCAATTAAATGAAAGATGTCCTTATCAAATTATCTTCTAACCCTAAGGTTCATCAAGTCATATATATATATATATATATATATATATATATATATATATATATATATATGGTCTCTTGTTGAGTAGAGACTACTCACAAACACTGCAAGGGTACTTTGCTACATATTGGTCTTGTATTTGGTTACTCTACAAGGGAAAGAACAACCAAATAAGGGTGGATAGAGAACCACATGTCAAATACACGGTGACTGAATTAGAGACATCAAATAAACAATTAATATTTTCTCATGCTAATTTGGGAAAATTGTTTTTCAAAATTGATCTTGATTTTTATATATTCCAAAAATTCCCCTTACTATCTAAAAGTCAGGCTAAGCTCCTTCCTTATTCATAGACGATGCAACTGATTTCTATACATTGGATATAAATAATAATTATTATAATAAAATAATTTTAAATAATGTTAATATCATTAGATTAGACTCTAATACTAACATTTGCAATTTCTATTTTGATAGTTCTAAAACATAGCACGAAGTTGGTGCATGGTGCATCCTACTAAATCCACACCAAAAAAGTACCCTCATGTCCTATCAAGTAGAATTCCAATGTACCAATAACATTTTATAGTGTAAGGCACTCATGTTGAAGTCGATGAAAACTATTGATCTTAACATAGGATACTTGAATTGATTGAGTAATTTAGAGATAATCATATGCTACGTATTGAATATTATTTATTGTTTATCTTCACATCTAAAAGTTCAACAACAAAAGATATGGAGGTTAATATCACCATTAAAATAATTTTATTTTATATACATTCCTTGATTCATGATCACTATTTCTAACACTCTCATGACTATTAATGCCAATTTTTCACCCCGATGTCACAAATATTGTTTTTTGAGCGTATTTTTAAATACTTTTTCCTAGTTGATACCACTAATTGGAAAATAATGTATTCTTACCTGAAAGCATGTAAAACATGTATCATCCAATTTTTTATTCTAATACTAATATGTTTTAAACTATTTAAATAGAAATTATGCTAGGTGCATCCTACACTAGACCCATTAGTTCATAAATAACTTTTAAACCCACTTCGTGAATACAGGAATGGGTGTGAGAGAGGTCAACATATACTGAATTCTCTAGGTATATAGTCAAATTCTAAATTCTTATCTAGCATAATGTCTATACCTTTTGTTTCGTATACATATATAAAATATTCTTTCATATCCATTTTTTGAGTTATGTATTTTGATTCCATTGGTATTTATTATTTGGAATCAACCTAGTTACACATACATAGTTAAAATGTATTCCAATGATGAGCTTCATGTAGGGACCTAACAATTGATCTCGTGACCAAGCCACTTAATCTAGGCATAATGAAAGTTAGACCTCAAATTTGTGTGGTATTCCCAAGGCTACTTCACCAAGGAGATATCATGATTCATCCTATAGATTATATGATTTCTACCAAGTGGGGAACTCACTATGAATAGGGATAATGTTTAGTGGAAACAATTCCAAATATGGATATGATTGAGAAGCCTTAAGTATCTTATCTTCTTGGAGGCATAATTATAATTTGAAAACTCAAAATCAAGAAAGGAGATCAATTATATATACATACAACAAGCGGTATTTAAATATTCATAAGGAATCTCCTCGGTTATCGTTCAAGAGCTACTCATCCACCTTGTCTTCAATTGTGCCCAATAAATAAAATAAAATAAAATAAGTAAATTTCAATGAATAAAAGGTAAAGGTTTGAGAATGGTTTTCTGGGTGGTTGGTACATGCAAGAAAATTCATTTGGGCTATGGATGATTACAATAAGTGAAGCAATGTCTGTGATTCGAAGGTGACTCTGTCAGGGCTATGGACGTTCGTTGGTAGCAAATAAAACACTTGAAACTCATATCTAATGCTTGATATTTTAATTTTTTTAACTATCGATGCTCGCAACACCAAAGTATAACTGAATAGGTAGGTTGTTGGTAAAATCTATATCCTCCTGGTTTGTCCTCAAGCTGCAACCTAAATTGGGAAAGGAGAAATCATGTAATTAAGAATTCCATAGTTCTAAGTAATGATAACATTATAGAAGGAACAACAAGTATTACAATAACAAAAATCATGAGTGATATGGAATATATTCTTGGACAACAATTAGAGATTTATGGGTTCAACTAATGTCATCTAATTTTTGTATCTACTACAAAAAACCTGCTCAATTTATCCTAGTGTCTTCATCTTAGAGGAATTGAGAGGCCCACCTAGTCAAGTCAACCTAAAGACTTGTCTTGAAAACCTTGGTTAGATATTTTAAGTGTGATCAAACTATGATACCATGATATAGTGGATGGATGCTTTTTTAGCCTTGATGATTGATCTAGTAGTAGGAAGTGCTTTTAAACCCACTTCAATGTTAGCAAGGGTCTCTAACCCTAATCTAGTATAAGAAAGGGATCGTGCATCTCTTGAACACACTAAGGTAACTCTTTAAGAGAGATTTTGAGTTGGATTTATGTAAAATTTTGAGTATTTCTATGGTCGTGTAACATTGCACTAGGGTTCAATCTAGTTCTATAATACTAAACGTACCTCTAGTCTAAAGCTACAAAATTTCTCTTAGCTTCACAAATTGATGCCCCTCACTTCCTTGACCTCTGTAACACTCCATTGCACCTCTTCTTAGTGCCATAATTCCATACTACACCTCACTTTAATTCTACACTCTCAAATTCAATCCTTAAATTTGATCTTCACGTCATTTTTCTTCATTTCCAATCCTCCATAACACTACATTGTTTCTTTAGAATGCACTATGGGGCCCAAATGACCCATATTCCAATGTTATGGAATAATTTTGTGTCATTTGAGTTCATATTTAAGCATCCTTGACTCCCTATAGTGAATCATTAGGCCTCTCCATAGCACTTTAGTGCAATAATAAGCATCTTCATATTGCTTCAATTCCTTCTTAAAATTTTCACTATGTAACTCCATGAAGACTCAAATGACTTAGTCTATTTGGAATCATATTTGTCCTATCAGCAGTTTTGCCTTTGTTACACAGTAATTTGTCACCGTCCCGAAAATCCCTGTCCCGCACATTGGAGGGCTCATTCCGTGACATATGAGCAGTGACATGGCTTGAAATCACTTTCATGACATCCCTCTGAACAAGAGCTTTCATTGCCCTGAAGACATCTCCTTGTGAAAAACCCTAAAAATGGCCCTTTTTGCATTGGTGCGGGTAGCCAGTTCATTACCCGCGCTAATGGGGGAAATCCTTCAAAGAGGGCGCGCCAATTGGCGCTCTGTCCCAGAATTGCAGTCACGCCAACCAATTTAAGGAATGCTTTTTAAAAATAAATGGCGGAAGTTTCATCCTAACCAATTCATGAACTGGTATCTATCTTGAGTTGGGAGGTTTGACTACGAATCTCCATAGAGAGGAAGTGGTTTGCCACCTCTCAGGGAAGCTTCCTTGATGATAGGGCCAATCCCATGGTTATAGGGATCCCAACTCCCCTTCCTCCATCTATAAAAGCTTGCTCATCTCCATTGCAAGCTAGTCTCCAAGTTCCCAAGAGCCTAATGTTGCAAGAGCCTTGATTCATTCCCTTAAGGCCAAATCCAAGCAAGGAGATTATTGTCGAGACATCCGGAGAGAGAGGTTTGTCCCATCCCTGACAGGCTTTATCGAGACACTTTCTGCTGACAACCCTCCGAAGGAGAATTCAGTGTCAAAGCTATGGTTGTATTCTTCCTTTGATGAATTAATGATAAGCGACTATTGGTTATGGTTCCACTCTTGTTCTTGATGATGATCATGAGTTATGTCTTCTCTAACTAACGTATAGTTGTATGTACTAGATTTTACGCTTGCGTTTGTTTTGTTTCTTGCGTGTGCAGGTTTCTGAACACAGAGATCGTGAGGATTGTGATCTGCCAAAGCCGAGGAACGGGAGCGCTACTTTCTCTACGGGTGACAGAGTTGAATTCCAGGTAAGCCTTCATTGCTAGTTGGTTTATTTGCAATTAGGAACCTGCATTGTAGCTTGAACGATTGTTGCTAGACCCAGTCTGGGCTAGTAGGGATCGCCTCTATCCGCAGAGGGGATTTACCTCCACAACAAATTTGCGACTCCGCTGGGGATCGTTAGCTTGTTGTTGTTCGTTTTATAAGCTATAGACGGAGCTCGAAGTTAGCCAGATAGCCTTTGAAATGCTATTGCTCTGCATTAGCGAAGTAGATCAAAGTTGCTTCAGTCAATCTCTGGTTTAGTTTATGAACTGAACACTTGGAGTATTGTCTTGTCTTTTCAGTCGATTCTTGACTTTTCTTGCTTGATCGGCTCTTTTGGCAGGCTCTTTTTGTGTTTGGATTTTGGTTCAGCCCTAGAGGATCAGATCTGACCTTTTTTTTTCTGATTTTTCATCTTTTCATGGTTGGCTTGATTGGCGCAGTTTCCACCCTGACAGCCGCGCCAATTGGCGCAGGTTGCCAGTTCATCACTCGCGCCATCCCCTGTCTAGCGTAGATTACAGCCAGACAGTCGTGCCATCTCCTGTAGGTGCTAGAGTTTACCCTTGTTCGGAAGTTTCTTTTGGTCAGTACTTTTCTTCTGGGTTTGTTTTAAATTCTTCTTGAAGTGGTGAGTCTGGTATTCGTTGGGAGAAATTCTTTGTTTTTTCATTTTCAGGCGTTGGCGCTTGTTGTCAGTTACCAACCCGCGCCAATTGGGCATTGGCGCTAGTTGTCAGTGAGCAAGTCCCGACAGTTGGTGCTAGTTGTCAATGACAAAGTTGGGCCAGTTTCAAGGTGTGTGAAAATTGAGATTTTTTCCCTAAATCCTTCACCAGTGTGTCTTTCCCTTCCGATCTTTCCTCTATATGAGCATAGATTACATTGCTCATTGTTTGAAATGTCTTCTTTCCATGATTGTTTGATGTAAAAGGGATGAATGCCTTGTTTTGATCTCTTGCTTTGGAAGTCCTCTTTGTGTTTGACCTCATATGTCTTGTCACCTTTTGAGGGATTTCGTTACAAAGTGTTTGAAACAATGATTGCATTCTTAGTGTTTTCTTACAACTCTTTTGCATTCATCCTTCATTAAGAAGATTTGCATTTATTTATTTTTCATCTCAAAGTTTTCTTTTTGTTGAAATGCATTAGATCACATTGCATTGAAAAGTACTTTTGAGATTTATCATGGAACTTAGATCACAATGTTTAATGATTGAAAACTAAAACTCGCTTTGAGTGCATTCTCTTTCATTAAAGGCATGCATTAAGTAGATTCTCATTTCATCGAAAAATGCATTGAGTGCATTCTTATAATTTGAAAAGGAAAAGGAAAAGGAAATTGTGCATAGATTACAATTGCATAGTTTTTGAAAAAGAGGATTTTTCATATATTACATTGCATTATTCGCATCGTTGAATGTTTGAGATTACTTCTGAATAGTGAAAGTCATCTAGTTTGGAAAAAATTTCGTTTACAGTGTTGTTGTTTGTTGCATCATTTTTTTAAGCTCTTCCCTTAACTAGATAGCATTCATCGAATTGAAAATATTTCTTTTCTCATATAGCTGGATATAGGAGATTATCACATAACACTCGCTAGGGCCTGAAAACTGAAACGTAATTGAAGATAAACATTAAAATTTATTCAATTTAAACTAAGGCAGCATTGAAACATTAACGAAATATTTAGAGGTCTAGGCTAGAGACGTGTTCTGGCGTCTTTAAACCTAGTAGATGTCGTTCGCCTCTTATCTTTAGACATCGCTAGTATGGACTTGTGCTCCCCGTACCGTCGAGTATATAAAGGGAGACCCCATTAGGCTGCCATCCTTTATCCATAGGAAGCCGAGTCTGCCACCCTATACCTGTGATACACCGAACACAGCATTCAGGGAGATTGCCTGCATGGACGTTAAGTCCTTGGTTGATTTCTCTTTCATTTTGAAACCAAGGTGTATATTGCAGTTCACGGTTATTTGGTACACCCTTTGCCTAGTATTCACGAACAGAGTTGTGCACGGGAGACCATCTTCTTCAAGATTTCCCTGGCATTCCCAAGGTGCTTGAAGAATGGTCCAGCGGTCATTTTCCATTGCCTTTGGCTTCCGGGAGTCAAGTTGGGGGCACTTCTTCAACTGGTGTTCGTAAGGCTCCTAAGAAGCAGCGTAAGATTACCAATCCGTGTAAGTTGTGTGAAGGGCACCATGCTATTCACCTTTGTCCATATATGGATGAATCCAAGTGAGTTTTGGAAAACTTGACCAGTTCTACACCATGCCTTCCAACTGGTTATAATTGGCTTTCTTTGAGTCCTCCACCAGCTGATCCTACGATTGGTCAAGAGTCATCCTTGGTCGATCCCGCTCCCTCAGAAATTCAAATTCAGGAATCCATTCCCAACCAACCATTGGTCGTGGGATCGGTTGAGCTGGTCCCTTCTGCGATGCACCAGGTATTTTCCGTGGAGAGTGGATCTCACATCCCTCAGGTTCTTCTTGTTTATTCAGATTCCTCGAATTTGGAGAAAGATTCTCCTGTCCCCATATCTCAAGAAGCTGCTCCTCCACCTCTCGTGATGGAGGTCCCAGAAGACACCCCTCCCACCTTTGAGATGGAGGTCATGGAGGATGCTCCTTCTTCCATAACACCAAGGGAAGACCTTCTCGGTTCGATGGTAGCCCCTCCAAGTAGTTTGGTCGCTTCCTATGATTGGAATCGATTTCCGGGATTCCGCCTTCTGTCTTATATGCCCTTCGAGATAACAGTACGGGCTTTTGGTCTGGTTGTACCCAGCACCATTGTTGACTCTCAAAATTGTTTTCCATAATTCATACATATTTCCATTATTTCATAACCATCTAGCTCTTATTTCATAGCCATCTGACCTAAAGCCTTACATCAAGTAACCATTTTTCATAAATATATGGGTTAGGATCCTTGTTTTCCAAAGTTATTTATTTTATGTATTTAAAGTGAATCTATGATTAGAAACTAGAAAATTAACATAGTTTCATATATCTATATATGTGTTGTGAGTTTTGTGACATGTGTAGGTCAAAAGGAGACTTCTAGAAGACCATTATGTGGCACTCTAAGGCCAAATTCGAATTTGGTTGGAGAATATTATGGGATCAAGAGGATATGTGTCTCACTTCCTTGTTGTGTTGAAACTCTAGAAAGACATGTGTCTTATCATTTCCTATTTTGATTGTAACTCTAGAGATGGAGGGAGAGATTCATGGACTCTCATTAATGAGATGACTCCTCATATTTTGTATAAATAGGAGAAGCTTTCTCCTATCAAGGTTAATGAAGAAGTAGGAGAAAATAGGAGTCTTTTGTAACAAAGTTAAAGATGGAATGGGATGTAGATTTGTGAGATTTTCAATAGAGAAATTCAGTTCTTTGATGATGTTTTGATTACAACTTTAAGGAGCTGAAGGAATTCACCAAATTGGTAGCAGAGGGCCCCTGCTATCCAAGGAGGCTTCAATATGCTTTCTAGATAAGTAGATTTTAATTCATGTCTTGCATTATTTGTTTAACTGAAAGATCCTCATCATCTTACAATCATTCTTTTTCTTAAAACGCTCTTCCAAAATATCATTATTAGATGGAAAAGATTTCGTTGTATTATATTGAGTTAATTAGCATTTTCTGTTTTTCAATTAGATTAAAAGATCTTCATTATCTTACAATCATTCTTTTTCTTAAAAAGCTCTTCCAAAATATCATTATTAGATGGAAAAGATTTGGTTGTATTATATTGAGTTAATTAGCATTTTCTGTTTTTCAATTACATTAAAAGATCCTCATTATCTTACAGTCATTCTTTTTCTTAAAACGCTCTTCCAAAATATTATTATTAGATGGAAAAGATTTGGTTGTATTATATTGAGTTAATTAGCATTTTCTTTTTTGCAATTAGATTAAAAGATCCTCATTATCTTACAATCATTATTTTTCTTAAAACGCTCTTCCAACATATCATTATTAGATGAAAAAGATTTGGTTGTATTATGTTGAGTTAATTAGCATTTTTAGTTGCATGTTAATTTAGTGAGAGTACTCCGGAGGTAGATTACATTTCTGTTCCCAAAAAAAATAAGAAAAACACATACAACGAAGTAAGGAAGAGGTCACTTAAGCACATATAGTGCACCACACTTTATCAGTTTACTAGCCCTGGTTGATAATTTATGTTAGCAATTTAGGACACTAAATTGACTACACAACCATTATAGACGAAGGTGCGTCTGTTAGTATTTTATCCTCAACTACTTGGCAAGCTTTTGGCTCGCCGCCGCTTGCGCCTGTTACGCAGAATCTATTGGCATTTAACAGAAGAACTAGTCAACCATTAGGGATCCTTCCAAGGTTACCTGTTACTTTGGGAGGTAGAACCATCCATATGGACGTGATGGTTGTTCCAGGCCCCTTGGATTTCAATCTAGTTTTGGGCGCGATTACACCTATGCCATGGGAGCGCTTGTCTCCTCCCTTTTTCGTGTGGTCTATTTTCCACATGAAGGAGAGATCATGACCATTGATCAGCTTTCGTTCTTTGGTCCTGATGTGGCAGCTGGCTCACCATCATCCCTTCCTGGTTTTTATCCACCCGTTGTATCTGCCCCACCACAGGTCAACTATGTAGCTACCTACCCCATGCCTGTGCTCAGTGATAGTGCCGTCATGCATCGTGTGCTGGGGGCATTGGGTCCAGACTTCCAAGATTTTTTCCTTCCATCGGACGGGAAAATCTTAGAAGCCATGACTTCTTGTTGATTATGATGAGGTCGTTCGGAGCACAGTTCATTTTCTTGTGTCAAACTCCTTAAAAAATGAAACAAGCTGGTCGGAGCAGAGTTCCTTGTCTTGTGCCAAGCTCCTTAAACCATGAAACAAGGTGTCTTGAGGATAGTTCTTTTAATGTGTCAGCCTCGTTAAAATAATGAAGCACGTTCCTGTTCAATTCGAGTCTTTGTTAAGTTCTCGTAAAATCCTAGTCGATTCTATCTCTTGCTCTCGTAATTTGAACCTTCATTCCATCTGCCTTTCATATGGACTGAAGCTTGGGGGGCATGTACCTCGAATTGAGTCACCATGCTGGGGGGCATGCTTAATTTTTCAAGCATATTTTATTTTTGTTTCAAGCTTGTGTAAAAATGAAACCAACTTCAAGAAAATTTTTTTGATTTCAAGCTTGTGTAAAAATGAAACCATTCCCATTTTACCTCTTGTGATTGCCATTTCATCAGCCTGTTTTTCCAGATGAGCCTTGGTTTTCTAACTCCATCGTCATTATCTGCTTGGCCGATCATACGCCTTCACTTGGTTGTTTTACCCATTCCTGAGGAACCACTGCGATGAGTGGTCTTGTTAGCCAGCCTCTTAACCTTTACTTGTTATGAGCAGTTCCACCATTACTGGAACCAGTTGCTACCCTTTATACCACTCGTTCCTCCAGGAGGAGTCAACTTTCAGCTTTTTTCTGACTTTCTAAACATGAAAAGATTGCCAAAGCCCCTTGAAGTTTCGCTCTCGTTAAACTGGCCATGAAACAACATCTACCCAGTATACGTTTACCAATTTTTTGGGCTGGGATAGATTATTTACGAAAAAGGAATACCCTAGCCTATCACGACTAGGGGGTTTTCTCAGACAAAGTTTTCTACCTTTTCGGATCTGAGGAACTATTTACGAAAAGGGAACTTTGGAGTTTACTTTTCTGCTGTCTTTTCAAACTCTCTAAAAATGAAAAGACGCTGAGTTCTTCCTTTGTCAGACTCGTTAAACCTAAATGACATCGAAAATTGTCAATCATGACGTTATTTGAGTTTCTCCTTCCCAGGGCTCGTAAAATGTACTAGGACGGACTTATATGACAAGCATATGGTATCCTCTTCAAGCTTGTGTAAAAATAAAGAGGTACTCGCCAGAGATGGTGGGGAAAAATGGAACCACAATCATCGTCATGTTGGTAGTATGTCGCTCTTGAACATGGCACTTGTCTGCATTCGTGTCGGGTTGGGGACATCTCATCTCGTTTTCCACTTTCCTCCGTGGGTTTGGGTGATCCTTTTTGACCTATCATCTGCTCTTTGCCTTGTCGCCATGACCTATGATCTGTTGATGTCAAATACTACCAAACTCACTATCGTGCTGCCATATGTTCAAGAGAAGTTAACCTCTGCAAGTATCAACCTTCCTCTGATTCTCATCTGATCCTGATTCACAAAGACATTATGTTCCTCTGTCTCGCGTCAATGATGTGGGAAACACTATGGCCCACCTTCGATCAAGCTCACTTCCTGTTGACTTCAGCTCATTATCCAGGAAGCTGATCTAGAGACTCCCTTCTGGTACCTTGGAGCCTTCATGCCTCAATGGCAGGTTCTTCGCACTCGACGTGAGGTTGTCATCATTGGCCTCTGATCGAGTGATTCTGCGGGTGTTCAACTGCAGCTCATTGTTAACATGTTGTAGATTGTACCTGTAGTACCTTGACGACCATTGGCATTAATGGTGGTACCTCTCGCGTCTGTTAACAACTTTCATCATTGGTTGGTAATCAGACGATGCTCTTGCATGTTCGACTTCATCTAACTTATTCACATGCTTGAACTTGTACTTCGTTTGGGTCGAGATGGAGTGCAAGACCCTAGATTTTACCTGTTATAATCCAAGCTGTGATTTTGTGGATTATTATGATTAGTTACATGACTCACTGATTGGATGGCTACGACCATACCTGAGTCTATTTACCGATCCTCACTGGATGGCTGTGTCCATGCCTCAGATCTGGATTATTACATACTCTATTATGGATGGCTGCGCCCATACCACGTATCTATCATGTATTTGAGATATCAGTTGTACTTCTCTACGCAGGTTTTTCGACGACGGTATTTTCAGTTCGACACATTCTCGTAAAGAATTTCACCCCTCTCTCTCTTTCGGGCCTCATGCTTTAGGGGGCATCTGTTACACAGTAATTTGTCACCGTCGCTGCAATCCCCATCCCACACATCAGAGGGCTCATTCCGCGACCTGTGAGTAGTGACATGGCTTGAAATCACTTTCATGACATCCCTCTGAACAAGAGCTTTCATTGCCCTGAAGACATCTCCTTGTGAAAAACCCTAAAAATGGCCCTTTTTGCATTGGCGTGGGTAGCCAGTTCATTACCCGCGCCAATGGGGGAAATCCTTTAAAGAGGGCGTGCCAATTGGCACTCTGTCCCAGAGTCACACTCGAGCCAGCCAATTTGAGTGTTTTTTAAAAATAAATGGCAGAAGTTTCATCCTAACCAATTCATGAACTGGTATCTATCTTGAGTTGGGAGGTTTAGCTATGGATCTCCATAGAGAGGAAGTGGTTTGCCACCTCTCATGGAAGCTTCCTTGATGATAGGGTCAATCCCATGATTATAGGGATCCCAACTCCCCTTCCTCCATCTATAAAAGCTTGCTCATCTCCATTCCAAGCTACTCTCCAAGTTCCCAAGAGCCTAATGCTGCAAGAGCCTTGATTCATTCCCTTAAGGCCAAATCCAAGCAAGGAGATTATTTTCGAGACATCTGGAGAGAGAGGTTTGTCCCATCCCTGACAGGCTTTATCGAGACACATTCTGCTGACGACCCTCCGAAGGAGAATTCAGCGTCAGAGCTATGGTTGTATTCTTCCTTTTATGAATTAATGATAAGCGACTATTGCTTATGGTTCCACTCTTGTTCTTGATGATGATCATGAGTTATGTCTTCTCTGACTGATGTATAGTTGTATGTACTGGATTTTACACTTGCATTTGTTTTGTTTCTTGCGTGTGCAGGTGTTTGATCACGAAGATCGTGAGGATTATGATCTGCCAGAGCCAAGGAATGGGAGCGCTACTTTCTCTACGGGCGACAGCCTTGGAGTCCAGGTAAGCCTTCATCACTAGTTGGTTTATTTGCAATTAGGAACCTACACTGTAGCGTGAACGATTGTTGCTAGACCCGGTCTGGGCTAATAGGGATCGCCTCTGTCCGCAGAGGGGATTTACCTCCACAACAGCCTTATATAGCCATCGTTTCATATGTATTTTTTCTTTTGTGATAATTTAAATGTAATGAAGTCTAAGAGACAAATGTGGAATGTAAAAGGTCATGTATAGAATGTGAAGGGTTGTACGGAAGCCCATATGTCATAGAAGTTGAAAAATCATGAGTAAACTCAAAATTCAATGTCATTTGTTCTAAATAGCCCCTCATAACTCAAGTAAGGGGCTTGGATTCTTAGATTTTGGCCTTGGCTTCTCTTTTATTTCATAGGAAGTAAATCATTCTTTGGAGAAGCAAGTTGTGGCTCATGTTCCACTACTAGATCTAGTGTTTCACCTATGTAACAATGTACTTGGAACCTTTCATTAATAATCAGAAGCTCCTCAATCCAACACTTCTTCATGTATGTATCATGAATGTAGTAATATTATTCTTGATATGTTTGCACCATATGTTTGCATAATACATACTAAGGCTATTGAATTATTTTTTTGCTTAGATATGGATATTGTTGATTGAGTGTTGTTATTATTTTATGATTGTTTTTTATCTTGTGAACTAATTTTTAGGTAAATCAACAACTCTCTCTCTTACGCTCATAGATCTCTCTTAGGATAGTAATATTACTTCCCTAACCAGAGGCTTGTTTCCCTTTACGATCCATGGAAATTCCCTATGCATTCTACATTTTGTATCACACAAACCTTACATACTTGTTTCTTCAAAAAGGTGTTTTGGATATCTTGTGTGTGTGTTGTAACCAATGAAAACCTATGGAACCTTTGCAATGGTGGTCAAACCATATAACTAGATGGGATTCCTACACCAAATGGTGTGAGGTCTAATTGGGACCTCTCATCGTGAAGATCCCCTATATGTTGGAAGTATCTAGTACCGTCAATATGTCATTATTGAACTCCTATTGAGACTCACTAATTGTTACACAGTAATTTGTCACCGTCCCTACCATTCCCCATCCCGCACAATGGAGGACCCATTTTGTGACCTGTGAACATTGTCATGCCTTGAAATCATTATCAATGCATTCCTCTAAACATGATCTTCAATTGCCCTAAAGACATCTCCTTGCAAAAAACCATGAAAACATCTCCTTTTGCATTGGCGCCGGCAGACAGTTCATCACTCGTGCTAATGGGGAAAATCCTACAAAGAGGTCGCGCCCACTGGAGCTCTGTTCTAGAGTCGCAGTCGTGCTTGCCAATTTAAGGAGTGTTTTTTTAAATAAAGATGGCGGAAGTTGTGTTTCAACAAACTCAGAAACCATTGCCTATCTTGAGTTGGGAGGTTTGGCTATGGAAGTTACATGGAAGGGAAGTGGTTTTCCACCTCTCATGGAACCTTCCTTGATGATAGGGCCAATCCCACAATAATAGGGATCCCAACTCCCTCCTTCCCCATCTATAAAAGCTTGCCTATTTCCATTGCAAGCTAGTCTTGAAGTGCCTAAGCTTTGAATCTCCAAATTCCCAAGAGGCCTTTGTGTTGTAGAGCCCTCTTTCTTCCCTTAAGGCCGACTCAAGTAAGGAGACTATCGTCGAGAGACTCTAGAGAGGTTTGCCCTTTCCTTGGCGAGCTTTGCGAGACGTGAACGACTGGGGACCCTTCCGAAGGAGACCGCGGCATCAGAACATTGGTTGTACTCTCTTTCTATTGTTATTTAATGAATGATTACGGTTATGGTTCCACTCTGTTTTCACTTATGTTAATAATGAGTTATATCCTTTCTGACTGATATATAGTTGCGTATTCTGGACTTTATGCTTGTATTTGTGTTGTTTCTTGCATGTGCAGGTGTCCATCCGCGGAGATCGTGGGAGGATCGTGATCTGCCGAGGCCGAGGAACGGGAACGCTCTCTTCTACGGATCATAGCATTGGATTCCAGGTAGGCCTCCATCTTTGGTCTTTTATTCGTAACTAGGAACTTGCGCTGTAACATTTGATGATTGTTGCTAGACCCCTGCTGGGCTAGTAGGGATCGCCCTCTATCCAACGGGAGAGTTACCTCTCTTGTTCATGACTCCGGCAGGAGTTGACATTGTTTGGTTGTAAATATGAGATGAAGAACCCAGGCTTGGGCGGGTGCTTTAGCCTGAGAGCTGCTTTTTGCCTTGCATTAGCGGAGTAGATCAACGCTGCTTCAGTCGATCTTCGATTTGGTTTACGGACTAGACAACTTGGAGTTTTGTCTTCTCTTTCCGGTTAACTTCTTGGCCTTGCTTGCCTGGTTGGCTCTTTTGGGCTGGCTCTTTTTGTGTTTTGGCTTTTGGTTCAGCCCTAGAGGATCAGATTTGACCTCTGCTTTTCCGAATTTTCACCTTTTCATAGTTGGCTTGATTGGCGCGAGTTCAGCACGACGGTCGCGCCGATTGGCGCGAGTTGCCGGTTTATCACTCGCGCCATCCTCTACGGCGTGGATTACGGCCCGGACGGTCGACGCCATTTCTGTAGGTGGTAGGGTTACCTTGTTGCAGACTTATTTGATCTGTTACTTGTAGGTTTGTTTTGGATTCTGCTTGAAGTGGTGGGTCTGGTCTTGGTTGGGAGAAATTCTTTGTTTTTTCATTTTCAGGCATTGGCGCTTGTTGTCAGTTAGCAACCCGCGCCAATTGGCCATTGGCGCTAGTTGTCAATGTACAAGTCGGGCCAATTTCAGGGTGTATGAAAATTGAGATTTTTTCCCTAAATCCTTCACCAGTGTGTCTTTCCCTTCCGGTCTTTTCCTTGTATGAGCATAGATTACATTGTTCATTGTTTGGGATGTCTTCTTTCCATGATTGCTCGATGTAAAAGGGAATGAATGCCTTGTTTTGATCTCATTCTTTGGAAGTCCTCTTTGTGTCTTGTCGCCTTTTGAGGGATTTCGTTACAAAGTGTTTGAAACAACGATTGCATTCTTAGTGTTTGTTTACATCTCTTTTGCATTCATCCTTCATTAGGAAGATTTGCGTTTATTTAGTTTTCGTCCCAAAGTGTTCTTTTCGTTAAAATGCATTAGATCACATTGCATTGAAAAGTATTTTTTGAGATTTATCATTGAACTTAGATCACATTGTTTAATGATTGAGAGCTAAAAATCGCTATGTGTGCATTCTCTTTCATTGAAAGCATGCATTAAGTAGATTCTCATTTGATCGAAAAATGCATTGAGTGCATTCTTATCATTTGAAAAGGAAAAAGGAAATTGTGCATAGATTACAATTGCATAGTTTTCAGAAAAAGAATTTTGCATAGATTACATTGCATAATTCGCTTCGTTGAATGTTTTAGAATACTTTTGGATAGTGAAAGTTATCTAGTTTGGAAAAGTTTTGTTTTCAGTTTTGTTGTTTGTTGCATCATTGTTTGAAGCTCTTCCCTTAACTAGATAGCATTCGTCAAATTGAAAAGTTTTCTTTTCTCATGTAGCTGCATACACGAGATTGTCATATGACATACGGTAGGGCCTTGAGACCGAAACATAATTGAAGATCAACCATAAAATTTACTCAATTTACCTAAGGCGGCATTGGAATCTAACAAAACATGTTTAGAGGTCTAGGCTAGAGACGTGTTCCAGCGTCTTTAAACCTAGCAGCTGACGTTCGCCTTTTGGCTTTAGACAGCGCTAGTACGGACTTGTGCTCCCCGTGCCGTCGCGTATATAAAGGGAAGTCTAGGTTGCTATCCTTTATCCTTAGGAAGCTGAGTCTACTGCCTTATGCCCGTGATACACCGGAAACAACATTCGGGGAGATTGCCTACATGTACGTCAAGTCCTTGGTTGATTTCTCTTTCATTTTTTAACCAAAGTGTATATTGCAGTTCACGGATATCTAGTACACCCATCTGCCTATATTACCAGAGTAGTCAGTTTGATATTTACTAACTCCCTAAATTTGAAAAGATCATCAAGCGCTTGTCCTTTCAAGCTTGTTTCCAATCTGAAAGTGATAGAGTTACCATTTTCCTGTTTCTCGACTCTTAAAATATGAAACGATAGAGTTTTGTTTCAATGTTTTAAAAATTAACTGCCCATGAAATATTCTGGGTTCAGATTCTGGACATGTAGGGTGTTGTTAGAAGATCGTTTCTAATGGGAAACTTTTTAGGATTCTGACAAGATCTCAGAGTGGGAATCCTGGTCCTTTTCCTTCTTTTGGAAATGTTGGGGCTCCTTATATGGCAACGTTGTCCCTTCCTGGGTTAACTATGGGGTTGCCTGTTTGGTTGTTTTCAACCTCTATGGTGCCAAATGTCTCGGCTACTGTTCAATCAGTTCCTCCACTTGAAAAACATCATGTTGATTCCAAGGTGGACCTCTCCCCTTCTTCGCCTATTTCTGCATCCTCCTCTTCTACTTTGCCTGGTGAAAGTCTGGATTCGAGTAACCAAGTGGATAAGAAGAATAAGAAGAAGAAAAAGAATAAGAAGTATGATAAGAGAGAGGCTAAGGTTGCAACTACTGTTTCTAAAACATATCCTCTTGATAAACCTTCCAACCCTCCACGGAAATTCAAGTTCCCTTGCATGTTGTGCACAGGAGACCATCTTCTTCGAGATTACCCTGGCATTCCCAAGGTGCTTGAAGCATGGTCAAATGGTCACCCACCATTGCCTTTGGCTTCCGGGAGTCAAGTTGGGGGCACGTCTTCAACTGGTGCTGGTAAAGCTCCTAAGAAGCAGGGTAAGATTACCAATCCCTGTAAGTTGTGTGAAGGGCACCATGCCATTCACCTTTGTCCGTATATGGATGAAGCCAAGAGAGTTTTGGAAAACTTAACTGTCTCTACAACATGCCTCCCGGTTGGTTATAAGCAGTTGTCTTTGAGTCCTCCACCAGCTGATCCTACGATTGGTCAAGAGTCATCCTTGGTCGATCCTGCTCCCTCGGAAATTCAAATTCAGGAATCTGTTCCCGACCAACCATTGGTCCTGGGATCGGTTGAGCTGGCCCCGTCTACGGTGCATCGGATCTTTTCCGTCGAGAGTGGACCTCACACCCCTCATATTCTTCTGGTTTCTTCAAATTCTTCGAACTTGGAGAAAGATTCTCTTGTCCCTGTATCCCAAGAAGTTGCTCCTCCACCTCCTGTGATGGAGATCCTGGAAGATACCCCTCCCACCTTCGATATGGAGGTTGTGGAGGATGCTCCTTATTCTTCTGTAACACCAGGGGAAGACCTTCTCAGTTCGATGGTAGACCCTCCGAGTAGTTTGGTCACTTCCTTTGATTGGAATCGATTTGCAGGATACCGCCTTCCGTCTTATGTGCCTTTCAAAATTACAGTACAGGCTTTTGGTCTGGTCGTACCCAACACCATTTTAGACGAAGGTGCATCTGTTAGTATTTTATCCTCCACTACCTGGCAAGCTTTTGGTTTGCCACCGCTTACACCTGTTACATAGAATCTGTTGGCATTTAACAGAAGAACGAGTCAACCGTTAGGGATCCTTCCAAGTTTACCTATTACTTTGGGAGGTAAAACCGTCCATATGGATGTGATGGTTGTTCCAGGCCCCTTGGATTTAAATCTGATTTTGGGGCACGATTACACCTAGTCCATGGGAGCGCTTGTCTCCTCCCTTTTTCATGTGGTATGTTTTCCACATGAAGGACGGATCGTGACCATTGATCAAATTTTGTTCTTTGGTCCTGATATGGAAGCTGGCCCGCCATCATCCCTTCCTGGTTTTTATCCACCTGTTGTATCTGCCCCACCGCAGGTCAACTATATGGCTACCTACCGCGTGCCTGTGCTCAGTGATGATGCCGTCATGCATCAGGTGCTGGGGGCATTGGGTCCTGACTTCCAGGATGTTTTTCTTCCATCGGGAGTGGAACTCTTGGAAGAGATGACTTCTTTTTCATTATGACCAGGTCATCAGAGCAGAGTTCCTTGTCTTGTGTCAAGCTCCTTAAAAAATGAAACAAGGTTGTCGGAGCAGAGTTCCTTGTCTTGTGTCAAGGTCCTTAAAAAATGAAACAAGGTTGTCGGAGCAGAGTTCCTTGTCTTGTGTCAAGCTCCTTAAAAAATGAAACAAGGTTGTCGAAGAAGAGTTCCTTGTCTTGTGCCAAGCTCCTTAAACCATGAAACAAGGTGTCACGATGATAGTTCTTTTAATGTGTCAACCTCGTTAAAATAATGAAACACGTTGTTGTTCAATTCGAGTCTTTGTTAAGTTCTCGTAAAATCCCAGTCGAGTCTTTCTTTTGAACTCGTAACTTGAACCTTCACTCCATCTACCTTTCATATGGACTGAAGCTTGGGGGGCATGTACCTCGAATTGAGTCACCATGCTGGGGGCACGCTTACTTTTTCAAGCATAGTTTATTTCTGTTTCAAGCTTGTGTAAAAATGAAACCGATTTCAAGCATAGTTTATCTTTGTTTCAAGCTTGTGTAAAAATGAAACCAACTTCAAAGCAGAGTTTCCTGATTTCAAGCTTGTGTAAAAATGAAACCATTCCAATTTTACCTCTTGCGATTGTCATTTTATCAGCCTGTTTTTGCTAGATGAGCCTTGGTTTTCTCATTCCATCGTCCCCATCTACTTGGTCGATCATATGCCTTCACTTGGCTGTTTTACCCATTCCTGAGGAACCACTGCGATGAGTGGTCTTGTTAGCCAGCCTCTTGACCTTTATCTTGTTCTGAGCAGTTCCACCATTACCGGAACCAATTGCTACCCTTTATACCACTCGTTCCTCCAGGTAGAGTCATATTTTAGCTCTTTTCTGACTCTCTAAGTATGAAAAGATTGTTGAGGCCCCTTTCGTTTCGATCTCGTTAAAGTGGCTGCGAAACGACATCTACCTAGTATACATTTACCCCTTTTTCGGGCTGGGGTAGATTATTTACGAAAAAGGAATACCCTAGCCTATCGGGACTAGGAGGTTTTCTCGGATATTGTTTTCTACCTTTTCGGATCTGAGAAACTATCTACAAAAAGGGACTGCTGGAGTTTACTTTTCTGCTGTCTTTTCAAACTCTTTAAAAATGAAAAGACGCCGAGTTCTTCCTTTGTCAGACTCGTTAAACCCGGATGACATCGGATTTAGTCGAAATGACGTTCTCCGAGTTCCTCCTTCCTAGGGCTCGTTAAATGTACTAGGATGGATTCGCCCGAAGGGCGGACTTCCATTACAAGCATATGCTATCCCCTTCAAGCTTGTTACCAAAAATAATTAGGGTACTCGCCAGAAATGGTGGGGGGAAAATGGAACCGTAATCATTGCCGTGTCGGCAGTATTTCGCTCTTGAACATGGCACTTGTCTACATTCGTGTCGGGTTGGGGATATCTCATCTCGTTTCTTCACTTTGCTTCCGTGGGTTTGGATAATCCCTTTTGACCTCTCCTCTGCTCATTGCCTTGTCACCATGACATCTGATCCGTTGATGTCAAATATGCTGCCAAAAGCACTATTTGTGTCATTATGTGTTCAAGAGAAGTTGACCTCTGCAAATATCAACCTTCCTCTGATTCTCATACAATCCTAATTCACAACAAAAACATCCTGTTCCTTTGTCTCGTGTCGATGATGTGGGAAACATTATGGCCCACCTTCGATCAAGGTCACTTCCTATCGACTTCAGCTCATTATGCAGGAATTTGATCTAGAGACTCCTTTATGGTACCCTGGAGCCTGCATGCCTCAATGGCAGGTTCATCGCATTCGACGTGGGGTTTTCATCATTGGCCTCCGATCGAGTGATTCTACGGGTGTTCGATGCCAACTCATTGATTCACACGCCATAGATTGTACCTATAGTACCTTGAGGGCCATTGTCATTATTGGTGGTTCCTCTCGCGTCTGTTAACAGCTCTCATCATTGGCTGGTAATCAGACGATGTTCTTGCATGTTCGACTTCAGCTCACATATTCGCATGCTTGAACTTGTACTTTGTTTGGGTCGAGATGGAGCGCAAGACCCTGGATTGTGTCTGTTGTAATCCAGGCTGCGATATTGTGGATTATTGTGATTATGTACATGATTCACTGATTGGATGGATGCGACCATACCTGAGTCTATTTATTTGATCCTCGCTGGACGGCTATGCCCATACCCTGGATCCAAATTATAGTGTACTCTGTTTCGGATGGCTGCACCCATACTACATATACATCATGTACTTGAGATATCAGTTGTATTTTTCTACGCAGGTTTTCCAACGGCAGGACTTCAGTTGAACATGATCTCGTAAAGCATTTCACCCCTATCTCTCTCGGGCCTCATACTTTAGGGGGCATCTGTTACACATTAATTTGTCACCGTCCCTACCATTCCCCGTCCCACACAATGGAGGACCCATTTTGTGACCTGTGAACATTATCATGCCTTGAAATCATTATCAATGCATTCCTCTAAACATGAGCTTCAATTGCCCTAAAGACATCTCTTTGCAAAAAACCATGAAAACATCTCCTTTTGCATTGGCACGGGCAGACGGTTCATCACTCGCGCCAATGGAGAAAATCCTACAAAGAGGCCGCGCCAACTGGCGCTCTGTCCTAGAGTCGCAGTCACGCTAGCCAATTTAAGGAGTGTTTTTTAAAATAAAGATGGCGGAAGTTGTGTTTCAACAAACTCAGAAACCATTTCCTATCTTGAGTTGGGAGGTTTGGCTACGGAAGTTCCATGGAAGGGAAGTGGTTTGCCACCTCTCATGGAACCTTCCTTGATGATAGGGCCAATCCCACAATAATATGGATCCCAACTCCCTCCTTCCCCATCTATAAAAGCTTGCCTATTGCCATTGCAAGATAGTCTTGAAGTGCCTAAGCTTTGAATCTCCAAATTCCCAAGAGCCTTTGTGCTGTAAGAGCCCTCTTTCTTCCCTTAAGGCCGACTCAAGTAAGGAGACTATCGTCGAGAGACTCTAGAGAGGCTTGCCCTTTCCCTGGCGAGCTTTGCGAGACGTGAACGACTGGGGACCCTTCCGAAGGAGACTGCGGCGTCAGAACATTGGTTGTACTCTCTTTCGATTGCTTATTAATGAATGACTACCGGTTATGGTTCCACTCTATTTTCACTTATGTTAATAATGAGTTATATCCTTTCTGACAGATATATAGTTGCGCATTCTGGATTTTATGCTTGTATTCATGTTGTTTCTTGCATGTGCAGGTGTCCATTCACGGAGATCATGGGGATCGTGATCTGTCGAGGCTGAGGAACGGGAATGTTGTCTCTTCCACGGATCATAGCATTGGACTCCAGGTAGGCCTCCATTGTTGGTCTATTTATCCACAATTAGGAACTTGCGCTGTAGCATTTGGTGATTGTTGCTAGACCCCTGCTGGGCTAGTAGGGATCGCCTCTGTCCGCAGAGGGGATTTACCTCCTCAACACCAATGATGAAAATACCCTTTCTATAGAATATGTATTTCATAGAAAACATGTTTTCATAGTATATACTACCACCCCATGGTTTGAATATATTGCTAACTATTTGGTTGTAAGGAAGATTCCAACGCTTCTTTCACATAAGGCAAGACAATGGATTATAAAGAAAAGGAACATGTATTCATGGATTTGGGATTTGATTTTATACAGTGAACTAGACCTTGTGGTCTAGTGGTGTATTAGAGAAGATGACATCCATGATATCTTGAAATATTTCCATGATGAGCTATGGATGAAATTTTGCTAATAAAAATCTATCATACAATGTGCTCCATTAGGGATACTATTGATAACTATCTTACAATATGCGTAAGAATATGGGAAGAGATGAAACAACTATCAAAGGAGGGGTCACACTATCTAGTTTGATGAAATGCCTCTATAGTATCAACTTTTAGTAGAACCCTTTAGGAAATTGTCTATGGACTTTGTAGGTACCATCAACCCTCCATCAAGGTTGAAATCATATATCCTTTCCTATAATGAATATGTTAGCAAATGGGTTGAAGCTATAATATTCATATAGGCCACGAAAAAAGTAGTGGAAATTTTCCTCTATGGATAGATCCTTATTAAATATGGGTTACCTAGGGAAATTACAAGAAAAAAAAGGAGCATAGTTACCTCTTATCACATCATAACCATCACTTAATAGGTTTGGGTTAAACATAGGATAACCTTGATAGACCTCACCCAAGCCAATGGACAATCCGAAGGAAAATAAGATTATGGAAACCATTTTATCCAAACTTGCATAATTTCACCTCATACATTGGGCATATAGGATACTAGAAGCTTTATGAGCCTACCATAGCATATGGAGAGTCACTCATCTCTTTACACCCTACAATATATGGTATGGTAAGTAAGTTATCCTAACTCTTGAAATATAAGTAAAATCATTAAAGATTGTTCTTTAGATGACCATGTATTTTTTAGAGGAATAGAAACATCACCTAAAACAAATCAGCAAGCTTGTTGGCTCAATTAAATTAATTAGGTTGAACTAAACCATGAATCTGTTGTTCAAAAACAAATAACAAAGTGGCATGAAAAATTCATTAAAAAGAAAAAAGTAGGCTAAATATTGGGAATTATTATATGAATCCCAATTTAAGGACTTTAATGGGAAATTTTGTACATATTGGTTAGGACCATATGAGACTGAAAATATTTATGAAAATGGCCTAGTAAAACTAAGCATTAGTAATTATCCACAAACTCCCTTGATGGATAATGGACACAAACTAAGGTTATACTGGAAGCCTTTATCCAATGGTGGATATAGAGAAAACATTGGTATAGGTTGACGCAATCGGAAGATCTAGATATTTTCAATATAATGGTGATGCCACGTAGCTTTACGTCATAGTATTTATTTTACCCATTTAAAAGAGAGAGCTTAGGGGGGGGGGAAGGGAGAATGAAAAAATATGATAGTTTTAAAAATCATTTTGTGGGTGCAATTAGATTGGTAACATTTGAAAACTAGTTGAGGGAAGTCTACGTGTGTGGGTGGGTCGGTAAGTGGGTGTGTGTGTATATAATTTCATATATGGATTTTCTAGTCATTTCTCTTTCTTGTAGTTATTTTATGGAAATTATTTACAGCCATACAATTCTACAATTGGAAATTTTTACAAATAACTTGTGTTTTTGCATACTAAAAGGATTGTTCTTGTAGAATTGTGGTGGGGGTTTCATATAAATTTCTTATAGAACATTCCTGTATATTTTATATGTGATTTTCCTATATATATGTTCTGGTAAATTCCTATATATTTGATGTGGGAGATTCCTAGATATTGGATGCAACACATTCTGATAGATTTTCTATGGGACATTCCTCTAGACTTGTTGGAGAACATTCATGTAGACTTGTTTCTAGACGCTCATGTAGAATTGTCATGGATTCCTCCTACAAGCTCACTAAATAATTATTGTTGGAGATTCTTGTAAAATTACTGAAAAATCACCCACTAGGATTGCTCTAGGATGTTACAAGTTATAACAAACTAACTTCCAAATCCAATTGAAAATTTTAGAAAATGTCCATTATTTTCCCTACATATTTCTTATCAACATAAAATCCATCACAAAATCCATGTCATACTACTGATATCACTAATAAACTCCATAATATGATGGAATAATTTTCCATTCTCTCGTCTTATTCTTTCTCTGATATCCCTTATTCCCATATTATCATATTTCAAACTTGACTACAACCTATCTCAGCATATTCCACTCCTATTTAGTTCATAATTCCTATTGTTCGACTTCATTTCACATCTCTTATTAATAGGACTAAATCTTATTAATGGGATATATTTGAAATCTCCACAACATTTCAAGTAATCACATATATGTTCACATTAATTCTTAATTATAAGGCTATCAATATGTACTTTTTTCATTACCATTAGATACAAATCTGATGAACACTTGATTAATATACCAATCCAAATTTCAAAACATCACTTGACCTCATCTAACGGTGGATTACACCCCTAGTTTTTGGAGGTATTACCATAAATCATGCATCACCATATTTGGAATGTACAACCAAATTTAGCAAAGCCTTACCTAGATCTGTAGCATAGGAGAATATAAACAATGGTTAAATAAAATTGTTCCACAACTTATCACCATCATTTCTCCACATAATTAACATCATTACCACAACATTGTGCCAATTAATTTATCAAAATTAACTCTTCATTTATTGACCCTTACAAAACCATGCCACTATTAACATTTTCCTCACAAAGATACCTTTTTCCGCACTTTGAGTGTTGAAAAAAAAAACGCTAATTTCCTTAGATTGAATTTATTAATCACAATTTCTATATTGGGGGGACTGCCTATTCACAGTGAACCATATCATTTTTGGATTATGACTTGAAACCTTGAATTAGCTAAGATGTTTGAAGAAGTTGAGAGGATGAATTAATCTGTGAAGCTTGAGAAAAGGGACAGGATGGTCAGTATGAACATTTCATAAGTGTACACCAAGAAAGTGATGGTGCTAAGAGGGATGAAGATATAGGTTAATGAGGGAACTATCTCCAAGGTAACTCCTATGCCATAAATTTTTTACCAACACTTTGAAATAAATAATAAAATGAAAATCTCCTAGAGGAATTTATAGAAAAAAGGATAAATTGTGCAAGGGAACAACTTCTCATTATTAATTGAAAGAAGCAATGTAGCGAGAGTATGATGCTCTCATAAAGAATGAAACATAGAATTTGGTGAATCTTCCATTTCAAACCACACCAATTGGTTTCACATGGGTCTAAAAAACAAGCACAAACCAAGGCTCATGGAAAAAGGATTTGCGCAAAAGGAAGGTGTTGGTTATCAAGAGATTTACTCGCATAGAAAAATGGACCACCATTTAGGCTTTATTTTACTTTATAGCACAAATTGGTTACGAACTTCATCAAATTCATGTGAAGACTTATTTTTTGAAATGAGACTTGAAATAAAATGTCTTCATGTTGTAAAGGGAAAATAGTAGAAAATATGTAAACTTATCAAACCATATATGGCTTAAAGCAAGCAATGCAAGCCTATTATGAAAGTATAATTGAGTGTCTTTTGAAATTTAATTTCCAGCATTTTAATATTGATTATGGAACTATGTCTATCAAAAAGGTTGGAAATTTTGTTGTATATATTGTGGTTTATGTAAATCATTATTAATAATAGGAAATAGTGAAAAATATATTACATCCATGAAGAAATAATTGAAGAAGGGATTTGAGATGATATATTTTGGAGACCTGTAGCACTACTTGAGCATTGAAGTGATCCAACATCCAAAGTATATATTTCTCTCAAAAGAAGTACTTTGGAGAATTGGTCAAAAAGTTTGGAATGGTTGAATGAAATCCTTTATCGAATTCGATGGAACATAATAGGAATATCACATCTAAAGAAGGGAATGAATTTGAGGGTGCAAATAAATATAGATATATTGTGGGAATCAATATCTACCTCAGCATTACCAAACCAAATATTTCAATTGTTGTCTAAATTATTTCCAAATCTATATAAAATCATTGTGAAGCACATTGATCTACTATAAAATATTTCTAAAGTACTTGAAAAAAATCAAGACTTTGGACTAAAATATTCATAGGTTGATGACTGAAGAATTATTTGATATTATGTTTCAAAATTTGATGGAGAAAAATAATTCTGAGCATATAATTTAGGATATCTTATGAGTCTTTCATTGGGATTTGTCTCCTCAATGTCATGCAAATAGTTAGTTCAACATAGTCCACATAGAGGTAGAATATGTGGAAATGACTGAAGCAACAAAGGGGATTGTGTGGCTCGAGAAAATTCTTGAAGACTTATTGGAGAAAGAAATGAATTCTACTTCTCTTTTTATTGAAAATGTTTATGCATTCAAGTTGGTAAAGAATACAAGATTCCATGATCAAACCAAACACATCAACAAAATGTATCATTTGATTCAATATCATGTACGAACAAGATTATTCATCTAATACATTGTTCCACCAATCAAAAAATTGCATGCATCTTCACCAAAGCACTAGGAAAATAAAAATTTGAAAAATTCAAAATGATGTATGGACTCACTAACACCCCTTCAGATTAAGAAGGGGAATGTGATAAAACTAATCCTTAGGGACTGGGTGAAATTGTAAATATTTTATAAATAAAATAATAAGAACTCAACAGTTGAAACTAAAGCTCATGACATCATTATGTGTGTGTGTGTGTGCGCGCACGCACAAATTTTTGATTAATACAAATTGCATTTGAATTTTTGGAGTCTTGTTGGCCTACCAATCTTAAATTAACTAATCGTATTTTTTCCATGGTTTTCTTGGTCATTATATTTATGGAAAAAAACGAGCTCACTAAGGCATTATAAATGCATTCATTTTTTATTTTGACATTAGGGATTGGATTCCCTAGATTATCATATTTTGTAGTTGTTAATTTTTGCAACTAGAGTCAAATTCCACATTGGACAACTCAGATAACTAAAATAATAATTTAATTAGATTCTTATTTTCAAGAGGATCAAAATCGACCAATAGATTGTCCCAATTGGATAAGCGGAAGTTAATTTATGATTTATTTTATTATTTTATGGGTTGTCCTAACCACATGTTGATTTGGTCAAAGCCCCAAGCAGTCCCTCGCAAATTTATAAATAGAAACGACCCAAAATTCATTTACACATATTCGCTCATGAGATTTTTTTCATGTTTTTTTTTATTTATTATTGCTCGTATTTTCTGTTTCTGGCTCGCACAAGTATGTCACAAGAGGCTAGTGAAGTGGATCAGGGTCACAAACAGAGGTACATTTTAGATCTGGGTATTTTGGGTCACGACCACGGGTGGGAAGAGTTAAAGTATCAGCTCCATTGTGCCAAAGTCGCGGGCTAGTCTTGTTGAGGCTGCGACTTAGCTGCTAAAGTTGATGGATGGAAAGCTTAAAGGTGCGGCTAGGGTTCCAGGGTGTTATGACCCTAATCTGTGGGCTCAGTGTGTTGTGCTAGCAGCTCAAACCCCCAAAGCCATGGGATGGGTGTGTTAAGGCCGTGGCTCAGAGAATTACTGGGCATATTTATTTTGAATCTTAATCAGTTGTTTGTGTAGCACCATCACTCATATGTCGCACAGTCACAAATGCATCAGAACAATCATTGACGGTATTTTAAATCCATATCTCGATCTGGGAAATTGAGACCAGTTGGTATTAATGATCCATTGGTTTCATTTTTTACTATTGTACATATCCTGACCCACAGATCAGATCTATTTATTTCCATTGTATACGTGTTATGAGCTCATTTTACTCTCTGCTAAAATATTTCGAAGACTAAATATTTGAAAGATTAAACTGAGTATATTTGAAAGGTTTCCCCCATAGTGGGGTTCTTCCCCTGGTCTTGGACCAATCTCTGTGTCTCATGGTTGTGATATTGTGTTCTCTATTATTACGTGCATCATTCTATACTCAGTTTCGTTTTTTGGTTATTTATATTTCATAGATCTAAATAAATTTTTAATGAAAATATAATTTGGACTTAAGTAACTGATACAACATAGAGAAATATTGAAAAATTTACATGGTATCAGAGCAAAGGTGAAGGAAAATCCCAAGAGAAATACATGCAGTGAAGCCCACATTATTTGAGAGAAAATCTATAAGTCTATCAGAAAGCATATCTGCAAGCCAAGGTCAAGATGTCCTCCTCTACCTTCAAGGAGCATGAGAAGTTGGGTGCCACTTCAAACTTTGTGGCATGGAAAGTTATATTAGAGATCATTGCTAACAAAAAAGATGTGTTGGAACACATTCAAGGAAACATTCCCTAGCCTTCAGAAGATGCATCCGCCACCATAAAAAATAGGTACAAGAAAGGTGAGTTGAAAGCAAAGAAAATCTTAGCTGGTGGATTACAATATCACTTACTTTCTTATGTTGGGAATTTGAAAAATTCTAAAGATATGTATGGTAAGAAATTGGGCATGTATGAAGTTAAAAATATGAATGATATTATTATGTTAAAATATCAACTCAAGGAAATGAAGATGAACAAAGGTGAGATTATTCAGTCTTACATCATGAGAATCTCTTGTCTTAAAGATCAACTGCTAAGGGTTGGTGAAGATTTTCCTGACAGAGAATTGGTTATCGTGACTCTTAGAGGTCTCCCTCCTATTTGAGAAATCTTCACTACTATTATCATAAACAAAAATATTATTTCGTCATTTAATTAAATAGTTGGGAATATGACTCAGGAAGAATCCAGAATGATAGAAAGAGGGAGGATTTAGAAACATGAAGAAGGGGATCATGCTTCTTATGTTTCCCAAAACAATAGAAGGATAAATAGATCAAAAGGAGGCCCATATATAAGACTTCCTCATAAAAAATCAAAAGGGAGAAATGAAATATCTATTTCTCACATTGAATGCTTTAATTGTCACAAGAAAGGTCACTATGCCATTGATTGTCGAGAGAAAAGAAAGAAACCACGATAGAACAACAACAACAACAAAAAATTTTATAAAGTAAGGAAAGAAAATCAAATAAAATACCATGAAAAAAGAGATGAGAGGAGAAGAAGAGATTCATCAAGCGACGTGAAGAATATCTTCCATGTCAAAAGAGGTAAAAATATTCTAGGTATGAAAGTAATACTATAGATAAAAATGAATATAATCTTATTTATGCACTTACTACTTATTCTCCACTGGATTCATGGGATACTTGGTTAGTTAATAGTGGGGCCACTTATCACTTTTCTGGTTATAAAGAAGTCATCTCTAATCATGTAGAGAGGGATACTAAGTTAAGGATAATTATTGGAGATAATTCCACTCATACTGTCAAAGGATTTGGGTCGGTTAAATTTCAGTTAAACACTATGGAATCGGTATTGTTAAATGATGTCATGTATGTGCCAAGTCTTATGAAGAATGTGAATTCTATATCTACATTAGAAGACAAAGGGATGAGGGTTGCCTTCATTAATGGTAACATCCTAACTTGGCATGTTGATTATCATATAAAATATGCATTCACATTAGGACTGAGATATGAGGGACTCTATAAGGTCACTGGAAGGTCACTCTTTGCATTGGCCCATAACACCAATGATCTCAGTGAATTATGGCATCATAGGCTGGCTCATCTACACTATGATTCTCTTCTTAAATTGAAGAGATTGATATGAGTTATACCCGATGTACAAGCTTAGCATGAAGGAGTTTGTCCTGGGTGCGCTAGTGGAAAGAAAATAAGGGGAACATTCCCCTCAAGTAATAACAAGACATATGACATCCTTCATCTCATCCATTCACACATATGTGGTATGATGTTTTCGAAATATATTGGTGGCCACATCTATTACATTACCTTCGTTGATGATTATTCTAGAAATACATGGTTATATTACATGAAGCACAAAGGTGAAGCCTTCGAAAAAATTTAGGAATTCAAAGCATTGATTGAGAATCAATCTGGGAAAAGAATCAAATTTTTCAGATCTGACAATGGGGGAGAGTACATGTCAAAATAATTCATAGCATTCTCCAAGAATTAAGGGATCAAGAAGGAAACTATTGTACCTTATACACCTTAATAGAATGGCCTTGCTGAAAGAAAGAACGATTCGATATTGGAAGTTTCTCGTGCTATGATTCATGATCAGAAGGTACTTAAGTTCCTATGGGTTGAAGCAACAAATGTTGTTGTATATATTCAGAACCTAGTACCTCATCAAGCACTGAGGAATAAAACTCTAGAACAAATCTTCGCAGGTAACAATCGAGACATCAGTCATCTTCACATATTTGGATGCCTTGTATTCTTTCATGTACCAAATTACAAAAGGAATAAGCTAGAAGTTACAGGTAGAAAAGGAATCTTTTTGGGTTACTGTGAAAAATCCAAGGTTTAAAAAATATACATTATGAAGGTTGAAATTATCAGAGACATAACCTTCGATGAAGATGTAGGGCTTTGTAAAGCAAGATATCTTCCTCTGCCTCCCAAGGAATATGATGTTGATAATGATATTCTAGATATCCATTCTATGCTTGAGTTAGGAAATTATAATACACCCATGGAACCTATCAATCCCTTAGATCCACCTCCTACAGATCCTCCTTCAAGGAAAATACCGCTTTGGCTTCATGACACTGTGCAAGACAGTGGAAGGAGTATTCTCGTTCGATGATCATTTAGAGAAAGGAAGAAACCTTGTAGGTATCAAGGTTATGTTGTAGCTATGAATACCATGATACAAGTTGAACCATCAAGGATTCCATGGCCGAAGAATATGAATTGATCGTGAAAAAAGATGTATGGGATGTTGTGCCGAGACTACATGGGAAGTCTGTTATGACTTCGAAATGGTTACTTAAAATCAATCATCAAATCATTTGTAGCATCAAAAAATATAAAGCAAGGTTCGTAGCCCATGGTTTCTCTTAGAAAGAGGGAGAATATTAATATGATATATTTTCTCTTATGGCTCGATATACAACTATCTGCTCGATAGTTTCCCTTATTGTTAGTCAAGGATGGAAACTTCATCAAATGGATGTAAAGACAGCATTCCTCCATGGTATGCTACAGGAATAATTCTATTTGGAACAACCACATGGATTTGAAGTAGAATATCGCACAACACATGTTTGCAGGTTGAAGAAAGTATTGTATGGATTGAAGCAAGCTCCCTGAGCTTGGCATGCCCCCATTGACAGCTATCTAATGAAATTGGGTTTCACTAGAAGCATTATTGATCCCAACCTCGATTTTAGGTTTTTTCATGGTATGCATTTAATTATGGTTCTATATGTTGATTACTTATTCTTAATATGAATTGAACCATTGATAATCAAATGCAAGAGGAATTTAGCCTCTAAATTCGAGATGAAATACCTTGGTCACATGCACTACTTTTTGGGCCTTGAGGTTTGGGAAAGGCATGGAGAAATATTTCTCTCATGGGGAAAGTATGTGGTAGTGTTGTTAGAAATATTTGGTATGAACGAGTGCTAAACAATGGTCACTCCAATGGAAATTAACTTCAGGGATTTTTGTGGTAAAACAACTAGACCTGATCTAGTGAATGCATCTGAGTATAGACAATTGATTTAGGCTCTGATGTTCCTTGTCAACACTCACATGAATATATGTTATGCAGTAAACACATTAATTCAGTTCATGACTGAGCCGCTTCATGTGCATTGGATAGTAGCTAAGCATGTATTGAGATACTTACATGGATCAATCACACTTGGTTTGAGATATTTTTCTAGAGATATCCAACTTCATGGATTCACTGATGTTGACTGGGTAGGTAATGTCATTGATAGAAAGAGTACATCTCGATTTTGTTTCATTCTTGCTTCTGCCATGATATCCTGGATGAGTAGGAAGTAGAAGTCAGTAGCGTTGAGCACCATGGAAGCAGAGTACATTGCTACTAGCGCAACAATTTCTGAATTTTTTTGGTTAAGGAAGCTCATTGGCGAGCTCCTTGGTCAATTGTTAGACTCTACAGTGATATATTATAACAACAAGAGCGAGATTCTTTTGGTAGAGAATCTTGTATTTCATGACAATTCCAAGCATATCATATCGAGATTCGATATTACTTCATCCGTGACATGGTGCAGAGAGGAGCTGTTAGACTCCAACACATTGTGACAGATGATCAAACAATAGATATTATTACCAAGGCATTACCAAAAGGGAAGTTCTTGATTTTCGGATAAAAACTTGGACTGTTGGATGTAACCCCTCCAGATAAGGGGCAGCTCTAATCGAGGACACTAAGAAAGATCTTCCTACCAGGCTTGAGCTCTCGGGTTGAGGAATTGAGATGAAGGGGTCCTGGGGTTGAGGGAACTCTGAATAATATGGTCATATACATTTCTCCCCTATGTCTCACTCATGGGTTGTGTGTGATACTTGTCTGGTTTGAAAATTTTAGTATCTACCCCGCCATTAGTTGTTGCATATTATACCCAGTTGGCATCATACCATTGTTGGGATTGGCCCTCACCATTTATCCAATGGGTTGAGGAGGCTTGGAGGCATGTGATCCTTACCTCTTGGTAAGTCGGGCATCTCACCCAAGTTAGATTATGATACAGGTTTTCTACAACTTGACTGATGAAATTCATTGATGGGAAGATCGATAGGTGATAGGATTGGGTTGAGATTTACTCCCCTTTTGTGATTCCGGGTTGAGACTAAGCTCCTCGATGAAACTATGGTGTAGGAGATGTGATCCCCTATGAGATGAGTTATGTTGTTGCTACATGTAATTTGAAGCTATTGCTCCTCGACTCTTCTTCTTCTAGATTCGAGAAATTTTTAGCAGATTAAGTTGAGTCATGATGAGACCTTGTTGCAGACATATACAAGAAGAGATTGCAAAGTGGAATTCTTCCTAGTTGAGAGGGAGTGCTAATTTTTTAAACTTGGCTAAAATTCCACATTGGACAACTCATATGATTAAAATACTAAGTTAATTATATTCCTCTTTTCGAGAGGATCAAGATCGACCTATAGATTTTCCCAGTCGGTTAAGCGAAATTTAAGTTATGAATTATTTTATTATTTTATGGGTTTTCCTAGCTGCATGTTGTTTGGTCAAAGCCCCAAGCAATCCATCACAAAGTTATAAATATAAGTGACCTCAAGTTCATTTACACGCATTTGCTCATGAGATATTATTGATGTTTTTATTATTATTGGTCGTATTGTTTGTTTCTTGCTTGCAATGGTACATCACAAGAGACTCGCGCAGTGGATAGCAATCATAGACAGAGGCACATTTCAGATATGGATATTTTGGGCTAAGGATGCATGCAAGAATAGTTAAAGTAGCGGTTGTGCTATGCCAAATCCATAGGCTAGGCTTGTTGAGGTTACGACTCAATTGCTAAACTCGCTGGCTGGAAATATTAAGAGAAAGGCTAGGGCGCCAGGGTGTTCATACCCTAAGTCATGGACTCAGTGTGTTGTGTTAGCGGCTCAAAGCCCTAAAGCCACAGACTAGGTGCATTAAGGCTGCGTCTCAAAGAATTACTGGCAGATTTATTTTGAATCTCAGTCAGTTGTTTGCGCAGTGCCATCACTCATGTGTCACATGGTCATAGACACATTATAACAGTCATCGATAGTATTAACTATCCAGACTTAGATCTAGGTAGCTAAGATCACTTGGTATTGATGATCCATTGGTTTCATGCTTTACTATTCTAGATTTGTCGATCCACATATCAAATATTTTTGTTTATGTTGTATACATGTTCTGGGCTCATTGTACTCTCTCCTGAAATATTTTTAAGACAATCTATAGAAGAATAATATTTGAAAGGGTTTCCCCCATGTGGGGTTTTTTCCTTGGTCTTGGACCAATCTTCATGTCTCATGGTTGTGATATTGTCTTTTCTATTATTACGTGTAGTGTTCTATCTTCAGTTACAGTTTGTGGTTATTTATAGTGCATAGATCTAAATACATTGTTAATGAAAATATATTTTGGGCTTAAGTAGCTCATATAGCATATAGAAATATTGAAAATTTAATAGTAGTGAGGAATTTTCCTAACTTCAAGTCTACCAATTGAACAACTAAATCAATAGTTTAAGGGTCGCATGGTGCTTTATTGGGATTTTTAGTGCACAATTCCTTGATAATTTTAGCTTAAGTTGGAATATTTCTTTTTTGTTGGTAGAAAAGAAATTTTTATATAGACATTTTGGATTTCTCCCACTAGGTCAAATTCTGTTTGAACTAGAAGTTTTTCTCACATCTAATATTTCTAGAAAAAGATGCAACTCTTTATTTTATGATTTTGAGGTTGGGTTGGAATTTTAGGAAAATCATTTTGTAGGGTACTAGATGGGTGTTCCCTAGGATGTTTATTACTATGATTTTTTATAGGTTTACTTGTTTCCTCCTCATCCTATTTTGTAATAATTTGAGAAGAATTATTATCTATCATACTCCTTGATTGTAATTGGATTCCTTAACATTCAAAAGGGGAAACCTAATATGTGGAATATTCAAGACATTCAATAATGTAAGTTTTATTATTGGTTTTATTGTTAGAGTTGGGGGTGGGTTTTGCTCAACATTTTGGCCTTGGAGGAGCAAAAATATTGACCCTTTGTAGTGGTCATTATTTTTGCTGAGGAAATTGAGGGAACTATTATTTTCCTTGAGATGGATATCATTAATGTTGGACGTTTTGCAGGTTCCCTTGAGAATTCACAGTACAGTTGTGAGAGTGAGTTCCCTTGAGAATTCACATTCTAATTGTGAGACCATTTATATATAGGGGTTAGTTGTGATGGCCAAATTTTCCATGGTGTAGGATTATACCAAGGCTGCAATGGAGAAGGATAGACCAACTATTATCAAGGCCAATAATAATTGGAAAATTGAGAAGAATTTCAACTCATACCTATTGGTTGAGGTTACCGAAGCCATTTTTGAGACAAAACAAAGCTATTGTGTTTCTTCATATGAATTTTTGGTTGTATTTCATATGAATTTTATGTTGTCCACAAATTTGTGGGTTTCAGGATTTTGAGGCAAAAGGAACTCTTCAAATTATACCATTAATAAATTTAGATAGAAGGTCAGTAATTTCACTAGAAGTACTTCGTAGAGAGACGTTTATAAGAGATAAGGGACAATAATTCATGTAATTTGTTTTCACAATCCAAATTTTTCATGATTATAGATTTAAATTCCTATTTATAGAGGTTATATTTAAGAAACTTAATAGAACGAAGAAATTGGAAGAAAAATTTTGTGATCTCTTCAAATTCATGAATTGGTAGTTTTTATGTGGAAGATTTAGTAAAACAAAGTATACCCCTGTAAGGAAAATTACTAGGAAATAATATTGCAAAATTATTTGAAAAATATGAAAATAAAGGATTCTGATTTGAGCATAATAAATTATTAATGGTGGAATTTTCAATGCTACAGGCTTAGTAACAAATAGGAGGGGTCATATTCTCACCTGCCCTTTTCTACTTAGGTTGCTCAACATTCCCAAGAAATGAGGAAGAGTGCAAAAGGGAATTTCCTATTACCAAGAACATGGTTGCCCAGAGCCCAAATTTGAGTTGTAAGTTTAACCATGAGATACAGAGATTTGATTCTTCATCTAGTTCACAAGGAAATCACATAGGTGGGAATTGAGATATTCAATAAGAGACATACCATTATAGACACAAAGGTTCTTCCAAAAGTGGAAAATTTGGTTCTTGATGTGAGTCACACCAGAGTTTCATTATAATAAATACATTTATACCGTGGACATCTACTAGCATCTTAAGTTGTTTCTAGGTAGTGTACTTGTAGATAAGAATGAAGTCAAGTAAGGTATTACCTTGACTTTGAATCATAAGCATTTACATATGATAGCAATGGATTGTTGGCTTGTGATATGGAGAATTACATGGGCATGCATCCTGATTCTTGCTACTCCCAAGCATCACCAAGGAGCCCATCCTCATCAAACATATTGATTTAGATAAATCCCTCTTGAATGTCTCTCTTATTATTTTTTCTTTAGTCGTTTTATGTTTTAGTTAAATAGTTTTTTTGTTGGGAATGACCCTAGTGACAAAATAGATAGAATCTATGTTTTATTATCTTAGAACTTTGAACATTCTCTTCTATTTTGATATTTTGAAACAATTGAAACTATGTATCTAGTCTAGTTTCCCTAATGGCAGGCCAGAGCATATTTAAACACTTATGGATGTATACCTATAATTGCAAGCAATGAAAACTTATTCCAAAAAAATGAAATCCTTAAACTATAGGTTTGTTCAATTGAAAAAAAACTAAAATCAACATTAAATTAAAATTATGTTTGAAAAATATATATATTTTTTAATTAAAAATATTTATAAAATTACTAACAAAAATCATTAAACCGTAAATCTGTTCAATCAAAATAAATTAATTATAAAATAAACAATAATATGATCAAGATAAACATAGATATGATATAATTAGTTACTCTCCATATTCATGTTTGTCATGATAGTTATTATCAATATTAAAATATTAACCATCTTGGATCCATTTTAACTCTAGATCTATCAAGCGTCGAGAGGGATCGGATATATCGAGGTGAAAACCTCATTTTTTAGCACAAAACTTGAGGAGAAGTTTCACCTTAAGAGATTTTATCCCTCTGGATGCTTGATAGATCTAGGGTTAAAATGGATATAGGTTGGTTTCAATCATGTGCATCCATGGAAAATTTGTTGAACATCTAATTATTTTGATAATTTTAAATATGTTAAATATGTCTAAGATTAATATGGTCATTTTAATTTTTAAATTTTCTCAGTTACCTTTATTGGTTGAGATGATAGAGACCATTAATAACTTTAATCAAGAAAAATTATGAAATAAAAATTATGAATATAAAGTGAAAAACTAAACTATTGAATGATAGTGTAACAGACCTGTGTTAAAAGTCATGTAATAAATCTAATAAAGGAAAAATATAAGACCAAGGACATGGGACATCTATTCCAAGACGAATTTTGGGCAAAATATCCTAGTGACCATCACTTGATGTTTATTATGGCTAAGGGGAAATAGGAAAAGGCAATGCAAAGGCTTTGAAAGGAAAAAAGACATTTTTTAGCATTTTATTGATAAAAATAAATGAAATTAGGAGAAAAGAAAGTGAAAGGTCACAGTTTTCATGTGACAAAAAAATTGAAGGAAAATAGTGTAAAAATGAAGAGATTAGAGGCACCAATAATAAAAAGGATTCGAAGCATCAGTTTAGGGTTTTTTGTCAATTCAGTTTTGGAATTGGTTTTAGAGAGAAGAAAACAAGCAAGAAAGAAAAGGAAGGACATGGAAAGGAAAGGAAAGCAAGGATAAAACAAGGAAATGTTGGATCAAGTAGCTTCAGCTAGAATAATTTCAGGTAATAGGTTTCATGTATGATTTTTTAGCTGGTTTTTGCATGCATGGTAGATGCATGTGCATATTTGGTTCATTTGTTGTCATTGACATGAGTTTTTCTTGGTATGACAATGGTTTTGGCCTTGCCTTGCCATTTATGGATAGTCATGGTGTGATGGAATTCATTATTGGTTGAGCTTTGGATTTTCTGAAGGTTTTTGGATCCAGATGAGGTGGTCTTAGGAAAATCCCAAGGGTTGGGGGTGGAGATGGTTTTTTGTCAGAAGCCCTCAATAGGAGGGTTGAGACAGGAAAATTCCTTAAGGGATGGTGAAGAAATTCTAAGGCATCCAAGCTCAGTTTGGTTTTGTGATCGTTGGACCGATTTAGGTGAGATCACGATTTTGTGAGGGTGGAGGTGGTTTGAACTCTAGGTTCTCTTGGTTTTTTATGCATCAGTTTATCCCATGAGATCCCATATCCATGCTTGTAATATGGCATGGGGGTGATTTGTTGAAATATAGATTTGATTTAGGTCAATCTATGGTCGGGTGGTAAGTGGAAGTCCCTGAATTGGTTGGCTTTTTCATATGAATGATAAGAGATATTTCCCCTATTAGTTCATGAGTAATTATACTTTTCATTATGTGGCTTTAATGGTTGTTCTGTTATTGTTATTTATCTGGTTATAAGTTTTTTATAAGCATGGTTTTATGAGAAATCCAAGTTATGGATCTTATCATGTTTTACTTGTAAATTAATGGCTAATGAATGTATGACCTAATAGGTGTTACTGCAGCTATTGTGAGAGGGAATTAGTCATTCTTTATTTTTCTCATATATTTTTTGGATCTCTACATTCATATATGCATTCACAACCTATAGATTTCATGTTTACCATGTATTTTACAAAATGAATATCATGGTTAGACCGAGTTAGTGATGAGCCTCAGTATTGCAACAAGAATGTTGCAACTCCCAAGGCTACCAAATTAAATTATCAACCTGAGGTTCGTACAAACATAAGAGGTGTCAACACTATATGCGTAGCATACAATGTGTCATTCTTTCGTTGATTTGATATAATCGAGTGAATGTCATGAAATAAACTACTAATATAATGGAAATTCTACTTTCTCAAATGTAAACACTAATCCTAATTTCAGAAATGGAAATTTTACCTACCCAAATGTAAACACTAATCATAATTTCACAAATGGAAATAAAACACTAGCCTAATTGCAAGATGTGAAAGTTGCATTGAAAAGGGAACCTAGTCTTAACTTAAGAATAAAGAAAGTAAACTAATCTAACATGCATGAAGGAAAGAGAATGTAATAAATCGTTGCATTCCAAATAGGTTATATCCATTTAAATATTTCACTATATACTTCATGTCACAATCAAGGAAACCATTATTGTGTTATCCAATTCATAAATATGTCCATTAACCGAAATTGTTGAGATGTGTTGCAAGGGTAAGAAGGCAAAGCCTAAGTGGTATTTGGTCTTAAAAAATCATGGATTTATAGCCTATGGCTCATTATTGAAGCCTAAGGGACAAAATATAATCTTTTTGATCAAATACAGTCAATTTTACATGTGCTATAGGAGTGTTGCAGGTGGTTTCTATAGGCGAAACAAAATTGCTACAGGAGGTCATGTTTTGCTACAGGAGGAGATAACTTAGTGAATGGCCAACTAAATAAAATTAGAATGGTATGGGATAATTTTTTTTTACTAATTATGATTTATTTTGACTCCATTCCAAGTGGAATCACTCCAAAATACCCCTGTTAACACATGCTAAAAAATAGCATAAAATTACTAGTCTAAAAACTAAAAGTTCAATAACTAGTGAGCTAGTTAACCTACCAAATGCATAACCTAATCAAGTGAAAATGCCATGGGGTAACTTTTTTTTATTAAATTGAATGTTTTTATGACCCAATAAAAGTATAATCAACTCATATTAATATCATTAACACGTTCTAAAAAGTATCATAAAATTACTACTATTTTTCTACAAAGGACTTCAACAAATTCTAGATTTGTAAACTAGTAAACCAATCCAAGTAGCTTAGTGATAAAGATGAATTTTCAAATATTTTATAAGGATGCATGATTATTTTAACTATGTAAATAACCTGAAAAATGAATCACTTCAATCATTTTACCCAATCCTACAGCAAAAATAATCATCAATACTAAATGCAAAATTATGAAAAACAAGAATAAGAGATGCATGTGAATAAGAAGTGAAAAGAAGAAAATTAAATTGTACAAAAGGGCTATGAGGATCCTGGAATGGAAAAGCCCAAGGATACTCAAATTAATAGGAAGGAGACCAATATTTAGAGGGTAAAAATGGCACCAAACTTCATTACTTGAATCAATCCAAGTACATCCCTGCTAGAAACAAAAGTGGAGCTGCAAAAATACAAGTTTTCTCCACAAGAAGACTATGGAATACATTCCCCTAGAGGAAAATTAGAATTGGTACTTATAAAAATTGATGAGGAATAATTCCCCTTGAAAGGAGGAAGATTTACCATCCAAAATCCCTCAAATAATGGATTTGGTTCCCAACACTAGGATTCTGCATTAAATGATAGGGAACACATTCCTAGATTTTATGAATCACTGGAGCTCTAGAATTTATCAATAATTTCATGATATTTTGTTAATTTATTATCCAATATTGATCCTCCTGTAGTAGGGAGAAAGTCTCGAGATTAACTCCTCCTCCAAATCTTCATAATTTGCCCAATATTCTACAAAAATAAATAATTTTAGGCACAAATATGCAATTATCTTTAAAACTTCCTAATGAACATATTAAAGTTAAAAATATGTCATATAATGAAAACAGAGATATTTGATGTGTTGAAGGATAGTCATATGGGCCTTAATTTATGTCTAATTTGGAGGCCCATCATTTCCCCCTACTGAAAGTGTTGCTCATCCTCTGAGAAACTTAGTGACCTAATTGTGCCTCATGCATGTCCTTGGTGGCCTCCTTAACATCTCAAGATACCCCAAAAGGAATTTTGGCATACCTTCTCTTGCTCCATCCTCTTCCTCTTCTTCCCAAAATTCTTCTTATTCTTCTTCTTCTTGGTTGTGAGCAATTAAATTCTTTGTTTCTAAAATAATTGCAATTCCTTTTCTTATGAGGCTTAATTCAAAGAAAACATCCACATTCCATTTTTATTTGTAAACTTTTATCAAATTTTTCCCATAGGTTGTACTACTGAATAAAATTAAATAATTGGAGGCTTCTTGTTTATATATGGCAAGGAGAAATATGTATTTAACCTTACTTTATATTTTTTCCTTAGTGTCCTAGGCTTTGGGGGTGAAATTTCTCAAATTGGGGTCTTTTGTAGCTCACTGAACTTTCTTGTAGCACTCTACCTTCTCTTGTAGGAAATTTGTCCCTTCATGTAGCAACTTTGTTTCTCTTGTATTAGCTATGTTTTCTTCTATAGCACTTGCAAATAAACTCTATATCTCTTCTGTAGCATCCTAGAAAACCACTAGTAGCATCTAGCTCGACCTTTGATGCCTTAATGAGCCTCTCTAACTATTTTTGGAATGAGCATCAATACATCTGAAGTCGATCCTTGTTATTTTATTTGTTTCAATGGTAGTGGGCTTAGTGCACTTAGTGATCTATTCCAATATCCTCATAATTTTCACTGTCCTTAAAAAAAAATTCCCCATTGCGTGAGTGAGGGATTTAGCTGCACTTAACTGTTTGAAGATGGTCGAGGTTGTCGAGCCATCCTTAGCTTATAAAACCTCATCTCTCATGTATTGAAAAAAAATTCTAACCATAACATGCTCAAGAGAAGAGGTGAAGAATATTGCATACATGTACCTACCTGATGGTTGCTAGAGAGGCATGCTTGTTGCTGTTGAGTTTCTGATCGATCCATCATTCTTTGTAGGTGCTAATTTCCTTTCCTTGAATTTACGTAATTCTTCATAGCTTGATGATTCTTTGACTGATAAGGTTTTTGTGTGCATGTTTCTTTCTAGTGTCAAATTTGTTGTTGGTGGAGTGGATGTACTGCTTCCTAAGGAGGGTGTGCCCCTTATTAGCTTCATAAATGGCTCCATGTTGCTCAAGGTGGCTATATATTCTGTTGTGTGGATAAAAAAATGAATTGATGTTGAGTTATATTGTAATTCTATAGGCTTCTAGAGGAGGAATGTAGCGGACATTTTATTCCTCTCCAAGACCTCATTATTGCATGTGCGATTGATGGAACTTCATAGGAGTTATAAGGAAAGGGTTAAAATCATCAAGAGGTGGTGTAGGTGGTGGAAAAGTTGATGAAAAATAATTTTCTGATTCTTTACATGTAAGGTAGAGTGGAATTTGAAGATAAATTTTGGCTAGATGGAGTGGATGGGTGATGCAAGTGGTGTTGGGGGGCCTTTCTCAACCATCCCTAAATAATAAATGACCTTTTTACCCCTTCCTCCAATCGTATCTGCCTCCTGTAGCATTTCAAGCTCCTCTTGTAACATTTCAGATGCTCTTGTAGCATTTCAGGATAATATTTTGTAGCATAATTTTTTTATTTATATATCCCAAATGGTAGACTTGATTGAACTGAAAGTTTCTTAGCATGTTTCCATCATCCTTATGCACATCCCTATAAAAAATTTTGGCTAATGGATGCACAAATCTCGATAGAAATTTAAAATAGTTGTAAGTTATGGAAGCCAATTTCTCGAAAAGAGTGAACTAAAATTTATTGAAATTTCTTGATCATGTTACCATCATCCATATGTATCTCCCAATTAAATATCTCGGTCAATAGATGCACAATTTTCAAGATATGATAAAAACAATTTTATGCTCTACATATTTTGGCCTCTAGTAGCAAAACAGAACCCTCTTGTAGCATTTTAGGACAATGAGGAAAATGAATGGGGAGGCTTGGAAATGATTAGTGAATGTTGGAAATAGATGGGGGTGATGGGTTGGCATAGCCTTGGTCTTGTTGGAGCAACTTAGAAAAGGAGGACAAAGCCCAAGTTTGACTTTATTTGACTAGGTTTTTTATCAACTTTTCTTTTGGTAGCTAACTTGTTTTTGTTGCTTGTAGAGATTGGAGAGCACCTGCATTTATCAAATAGAGATACATGGACCAAATATTTTTTTTAATTTTTTCTTTTAGGCCTACTAGCTGCCTCAATGAGGTTTTCAACTAGTAGGTATGCCTAGGTGGCTCAAAGGAGGTTTTCACCTATGATCTTTTATTTTTCTTTTCTTTTCTTTTTCAACCCATTGACTTCCTCGTAGAGGTTTTTGATCAATGACCCAATGTCAAGTGACTCAAAGGGGGTTTTCACTCGAGATTTTATTCTTTTCCTCTTATCTTTTCTTTTTCATTTTTTATTTATTTTTTCTATCCTACTCTACTTGAAGAAAACAAAAACAAAAATCAAGTATAGGAATACTTCCAATGGAGCCATGTGCAACTCAAAATGATAGATAAAATCATGTGTAGGCTAGAAATATATGCTTTGGCATGTACCTGAATGTGAGAGACCAATTTCTTTGACTGGCATGAGATTAAGAATTGTTCAAGAAGAGTGTATTGTTGCAACTTAATGATTGTCTGGGACCATATTTCAATATAGTTGTGATGCCCTTGGTCCACTTGCTGATTTGGATCATCCTGTATGTCTTCTTCTTCCATGCAATTCAGGTCTTCTTCCTTTTATTGATTATTCTCTTGAACACATAGAGGATCTGATGCTGAATATGATGAAACATATTCAATCTATGATTATGATGTCTTCTCTCCATCAAGTGCAGCTCATGATACTTCGGTCTCCACATTTGAATCTTCTTCTTATTGATGTTTTCCTTCAATGATATTAATAGAATCTATTTTTTGCAATACCTTTTCTGATCTAAGATGAATACCATTTAGATTAAGAGGATATTTTTGGAAGTGTTGTACCTAAACATTGTAAGTGGGTTGAGCTACTTCCTTGTGTGGTTTTTGAAATGGTGGTACAGGTAGTTGAGTTGGAGTGGTTTAGGATGTGGTTGTGGTGGAGGTGGATGTGGTTTAGGATGTGGATGTGGTTTAGGATGTGGTTGTGGTGGAGGTGGATGGTAGGGATATCATGGAGTTTGGTATGGAGGATATTGACGAAAATATTGAGTATATTGTGGATTTCTCTCATAAGGTTCTTTCCAACCTTATTTCCAAGATTGGTTTTAGGGTTGAGATGGCCAAGATTTCCAAGTGTGTTCCAATTACTTTGAGATGGATGTGCTTAACCTTGAAATTGTGAATTAGGTTCTTGCATCATATGAGGTTGACTAGGTTGCCATGGTATTCTTGGAGCTACATAACATAGTTTCTTTGGTGATTTAAACTCTCCATTTTCGTCTTAGAAAAATTCCTTCAACCTTGGTAATGATGGGAAATATTAAGTAGCATTTTATTCTGCATGGATAAAACAAATACAAACATCTTCATTTTTCTTCTTTTGCATTCTTAACATTTCTACTTGTTCGCTTAGGTTGCTAATAATTTTTTTTTTAACTTTCTAGTAAAATTTCCAAGTTCAACTTGACTTACCGATCTTGATGTTGATTTACTTACTCTTGTATTTCCTCTTGATATGTGATTGCATGTTTCACAAATTTCATAAAATGATAATTGGTATACATCTCCCCTGCTCATGAGATCAAGGAGATAAATCTACTCACCCCTAATTATTCTAATTTAGAGGGTTTTTAGTGTGTGAGATCCTAAATGATGTGAATTTTTTCTCTTAACATTATACATGAACGTATTTATTAGATCCTCAAGGCTCTCATCTTCTATTTGATTCATTCCAAATATTTTTTCTTTAATATCACGATCTTTATATTTTTCTAGAAATATATTTTGCATATCATTCCATGATATGATTGAATTGGTCCCTCAACTCGTGAACCATTTAAGAGCTCTATCCTTCAATGTTTTTGGAAACAATATCAACTTTTGAGTGTTTATTAAGTAACCATAAGATCTACAAAGGATTCCAAATTCAAAGAGAAATGTTTCTGGATCCTCTAATCTCATACCATAGAAGTTGGGAAGTAAAAATGGAGGGATTTTCTTCATATGCACACTAACATCGATATCTTGAATGGGGAATCCAAGAAGATATTCTTCATTGCCATCATCTCCATCCATTTTTTCTACATTCTCTTCCACCTCTTCTTCTTCTACCTGCAAAATTCGATGGTGATGTGATTCTTACTGCACTAGGTTATCAAGTGAGGGGGATGGGGGGGTTGGTGTTGGAGAGGAAATTTTTTGTTTTTATATAATAATAAAAATTTGAATCAAAATTCTAGTGTAGGGAGAAATTCCAATATTGATCCTCTTGTAGTAGGGAGAAATTTCCAAGATTTTATCCTCCTCCGAATCTTCATAATCTTCTCAATATTCTACAAAAATAAATAATATTAGGCACAAATATTAAATTATCTTTAAACCTTCCTAATGAGCATATTGAAGTTAAAAATATGTCATCTAATGCAAAAAGAGATATTTAAAAGGTATGAATTATGGTCATATGGGCCTTAATTTATGTATAATTTGGAGGCCCATCAGTTAGGTCAAGTCCTTGATTAAGTTTTGTGTTATAGATTTTTTCTTTGTGTCATTTATCATTCTGGATTTTGTTTTTAAGTTCTTGGCAGTGGTCTGGAGGCTAGCCCTAAAAAAGTGGCTTAAATAGTCGCTCCCTTGTAGGCTTATGCATGCGACTGTAGGCTTGCGATCACATGGATGTAGGATTGTGCATGCGAGTGGGAGTTCATATCAGTGAAAAGGAAATTTAACTCATGGTTTGGGACACCTTGAAGGATTTTTTAGCTCTTGGAGGTCTTGTAGCACCTAAGGGAAGTCAGTAAGGTATTGTTTTGTCGACACTATTTCCTTAAGGTTATCTAGGAGGTTGAGTCATTTCATAGTAGCCCTCATCTCATGTTTACCCAGGCAGGCTGGTGAAATTGGGTAGATATGGGAGGTGATGTTACAGAGTGGTATCAAAGTAGGTTGTGCTCTCATTGGGTGGTATGGTTATGGTTAGCCCATTCAGCCCAGGGGGCTAGATGCATGTTTTTAGGCATGCACTGTCATGGTTATGGTCGTGATGCATGAGGTCATGTTATGTAGTTGGTTTGGACATGCATGATGTTGGCATATTGATATGATTACGATTATACATGTATCACGCTAATTTGGACTGATTTTGTAGATGAGATAAGTCTCCCCTAAAATTCACAAATGTATGTTGATTATGTTTATATTTGGTCTAGCTGAAATGGTATACTTGAAAAAAGAAGATAATCAAAGATGATGATCAAAATGGTAGACTGCAGTTCATGTGACTCACCCTAGAGATCAGTTGGGCAGCGAGGAGATGGGTATTATCCTTATATAGTAAACACACTGAAAATTTTTATGGAATACATCAAAAATTACAAAGAAGACAATGGTAGGTTGGTAGAGGCTCCAGAAAGACTTGCAAGGGCTCAGAAAAAGCAAGAAGAGGCCAATGCAGTGATCCTATAGGAAGGTTTGAAGGATGGAATGGAAACTAATATCGATGGTTTCAAAGAGGACATGGAAGGTTTGAAGTAATATTTGACAAAGTTTTTGCAGGAAAGGCTTCTCGATGGTGACATTGTAATCCATGAAAATCATGATGATGACAAAAGGAATATGAATTTTGATTTAGAAACTCCAATTTTGGGTTTGAAAATATCACATTACAAATATCAATATGAGGAAGTTTTACGGTAAGGATCTAGTAACATGGGTACTACAAATGGAGCAATATTTTGATCTCAATGATGTGCCATACTCTCAAAAGGTATGTATTGAAACTATATATTTAGAACCCACACTCAGTTTGTATTCTATCGATGACTTTATTCTCCTAAAACAATATTCACTTAGTTAATTTTTGTGGGGGAAATGATAGGACATTATGAGGATACAAACAGTAACACTGTTTTATAAAATTAATAAATATAAAACAAAAGGGTTTAGTGGCAGAGCATATTGAGGACTTCCAAAAATTGAATATCAAGGTATCAGATATTCAAGAGGGGCATAATATTGATATCTTCATAGTGAATCTAAAGGATAACATCCAAAATGAGGTTCATATTTGGGAACCTGATTCATTAGAGAAGATATTCAAGGTTGCAATAAAAGTTGAAATAAAAATTATGGTAACAAGAAATTCTACCACTCACGACTATAAATATGGAATTGATGCTGCTCCTAGCCTTCCAAAACCTACAAGGTTGACACCATAACAATAGGAGGAAAAAAAAGTAAAATTTCTTTGTTAGAATTGTGATAACAAATACACTAAAGCTAATAAGTGCCCTGAGAATAAATTATTTTACAAATATTGTGAAGAGGAGGAAGAAAAGGAACCAAAAACATCAAGAGAGGAGGATATACACTAGGAACCAACTCGAGAGAAAGAAGAAATGAATCCAAACTTATATTGTAATGCATTAGAGAACTCTCAAGATAGAAGGATATATCAAGAAGAGAAAGGTAGTAATGCTTATTGATTTGGGTAGTACCCATAATTTATTCATTATAATATAGCCAACGATTTGAATTTCTTCCTATATCCAGCACTAGAGTGTCAATTGATGGTTTCAAATGGAGGAATTATAAATTTCTCTAGAAATTTTAATAATATAAAAATAACCATGGGGGAGTATGTACTGAATATTCCAATGCTCTCCATTATAGTGGGTGGTGTTGATGTTGTAATAGAGTCCAATGGTTATAATATTTGGGGATGATAGCTTTTAATTTTCAAGAACCTTTCTTGTTTTTTTTTTTCGGAAGGAAAGGAAGTTGAATTACGGGGTATCAGAGCTAAACCAAGAAAGGTAATTAGATCTAATTTCATGACTAACATTCTAAAGAAATAAAAACGAGGCGTAATTCCACAATTATGCTCACTAGAGTTTCAAACATTGAAATCATATATTTATCCAGATATCCAAAAAGTCTTGGACAATCATTCCAAGGTGTTTCAGAGTCCCCAAGGCCTCCCACCTATTCATGATCATGATAATTCTATTCATTTGATTCAAGTAATATTCATTTGTAAGGCCTTCATATTAGTGCGGTTTTAATGCAAGAAGGAAGACCCATTTCTGTTGAAAGTTGTCCAATCAAAGGAAAGTATTTACAAAAACCTATTTATGATAACAAAATTTTGGAAATACTACATGTATTAAATCAATGGAAACCTTACCTAATGGAAATACAATTCAAGGAAAAAAATATCATGATAGTCTTAAATACTTTTTCGAACAAATATTATCTTCAAAAGAGAAAAAAAAATGGGTCGCAAAGATGTTGTGTTATGACTTTGAAATCATCTACAAAAAAAGGGAGAAAAATGTTGTTGCAGATTCACTCTCAAGAAAGGATGAGGATGTGGAAGCATTTATTTGTGCCATTTCTATTCTCCAATCTAAGTGGATAATTGAAGAAAGGTATGAATGGAAGAATGATGAAGAAGTGGGGAAACTCATTCAAAAGGTGCAGCAAGATGCCAGTACATCTAATACATTTAGCTAGAAAAATGATTCATTATGGTACAAATATCTCTTATATCTTTGTAATAATTCCCAACTCAAATAAAATATTCTTTTGGAATTGCACACCTCTCCCTTAGGAGGGCACTCAAGATTTTTAAAAACTTATCATAGGTTCAAGAAGGAATTTTTTTGGGATGGCCTTAAATCTTATATTCAAAAGTTTTTGAAGGAAATTTTGGTTTTACAACAAATCAAAGTTGATAAAATTAAGACCCGAGGTATGTTACAACCTTTAGTGATTCCAAGTCAACGTTGGTAGGAGGTATCAATGGATTTTATCACAAGTTTACCCATGTCTGAAGGAAAGAGATGAATCATTATCATAGTTGATAGACTTACCAAGTATGCATACTTTTGTGCCTTATCTCATCCTTTTAAATCCAGTACAGTTGCTACTGCATTTATGGAAACAATTCAAAAGCTTCAAGTAAACCCACAGATTTTAGTGAGTGACAGAGATCCCATTTTCACTAGAAATTTTTGGACAAAATTATTTTCTTTTCCTGGCACTCAATTAGCTCATAGCTCAACTTATCATCCTCAATCTTATGGGAAAATTGAGATTGTGAACAAATGCTTGAAAGGATACCTTCGCTTATTTGTATCTAATAAACAAACACAATGGGACAAGTGGTTACCTCTAGCTGAATGGTCATATAAAACTTCCTTCCATACTGCAACAATAATGACCCCATTTATGGCACTTTATGGATATCATCCACCATCCATAAAATCATATTTAAGAGAAAATTATCAATTTCAAGTAGTGGAATATCACATATGGAATCAACAAAAATTTATCCAACTCTTAACATATAACCTCACTCTAGCACGAAATCGAATGAAATAATAGGAAGATCAACATTGTAGTGAAATAAGTTTCGATGTAGATGACTGGGTATTTTTACAGCTACAACTATAAAAAAAATTTCCCCTAAGCAAGGTAAGAAGGATAATAAATTATCACCCAAGTACTACGGTCCTTACAATATGTTGCAAAAGATTGGTACTGTGGCATACAAATTAGAGCTACCTCCATCTTCTCGAGTGCACCCAGTTTTCCATGTTTCATGCTTAAATAAGGTTATCAGTGACAAGATTCCAGTTCAAACAATGTTTCCAGAACATGGCGAATAAGGAAAAACCATATTTGATCCTGAAGTAGCCTCAGAAACAAGAACCCAAGGGCTACGAAATCGATCAATTTTAGAGTATCTCATTAAGTTGAAGAACTTACCCGCTGAATGTTCCACATGGGAGGATGAAATTTTATACAAAAGCATCCAGAACTACTCAAGTGTTTAGGACAACACTATTTTGAAGGAGAGGGGAATGTTAGGTCCCTATAATATTGATGTATCCTCCTATTGTTATTGTTAGCATATCCCTCTTATTTTTATTTTTGTGCCCATGTAGCCCCCATATTCTCATTATTATGCCCCATAGAATCCCACTATTGTTATTATTGCCCCCTTACATTATTATTTTTATGTGGCTCTGATTATATTGTAACCCCTTAGACTCTTATATATAGAAAGGAGGTTTTTTCATGTGAATAATCCAATAAATTTTCATTTATGTGATGTAAAGGAGGTTTCCCCCTCAAAGATGCTATTTTTCAAGTTTTTGGTCTATATTTTCCTATATTTTATGAGTTGGTTGCATAACAGATGAGGCATGCACTCATTTTTAATGCATAATGAAAAGACGTATATGAAGGAGAGAATGAAAATGCACCCACCAATCCCACATCATATAATGAGCTATCCATTTGGTAGAAAAAGGGAAAAAATCCTATGCTTTGATTACTACTACTATAAGTGAATAGGTGATTCATCATATAGTTTCAATTATGAAATCTTATGGTTATTTAAAAAAATTTAGATTTCTATATGACTCACACTAAGAATTGGAGATTTTTTAGTTGATGGTTTAACTCTTCAAACTTGAGTTGGAAATTGACAACCCCCTAACCCTAGCCTATGAAAATATAGCCATCATGAATGATGTATATGTCATTGGAGTTAGGACACACAATCCACTTATAATATTTGTCAAACACCTCTAGTCTAGATATTATCTTAAATCCACATAGGCATATGAACAATTCAAGTCCATTTTTATGACATCTTGTTGGTTAATTTTATAATAAGACAGATTTTGGGAAGACAAAGAAAAAAAAAAGAATTCCCCTAAGGAAATATGATACATTAAATAATATAAAGGTAAAAAATCATATCCAACTAATGGTAAAGAACCATAATTTTATCATTACAATGTTGAAGTAATTGATGATATATTTCACACTTCATCTACTTCTTGGAGAGATCCATGGTTATCTGATACAACTTTAACCTAATAACTACCTTTAAAAACATAGTTTCAAATATTTCAATGAAAATGTAGATAGCACGGTGCATTTTCTGGAAAAATCAAGTCTCAATCCTTCTGTACACGACAACATCAAGCTTAAACTACTTGAACTTTTTAATTATATTCTGCATGATGTACACTATCTTAGAAGGATGAGAAAAAATCTATTGTCTCTTCTTCAAATTTTCTAGCAACATCGCTTTATTCATTTGTATCATGGAAAAGTATCAATAAAGAAAGTATATCACAAAATGGTTTTGATGACTAAAGTAGAGGAGGAAAGACTATTGAAGTTGGAAGTAACATATTTTCATGCAAAAAAATATGCATACATTTCTTGACACAATGAACATATAGTTCCATCTAGTCTTCAATGACATGAAATATCTTGATATATTGATTATGAAAATATTTTTTTTATTGAAAAAGAATGATATTTTTTATTTTCTAACTATTCCTAGTAAACTAAAGTAATGTGATGCTTGTATAATAGGAAAACATAGCAAGAAATTATTCCATGATTCTACTTATAGAGCATGTAGAATACTTGCACAACTAATTCATTATTATTTGTGTGGCACTATGTAACACAAATAAGAATGAATTAGTTGTGCAATTATTCTACACGCTCTGTAAGTATAATCATGAAATATATATATATATATATATATATATATATAGATATATGAATGATTATATTTATTGATTATTACACTAGGATGTCTTGACTATATTTGTTGAAAATAAAATCACAATCTTATTGGTTCCCTTCATACTAATAATGGAAAAATATATACTTCTAATGAATTTGAAAATAGTATTCACCAACATGGGATTCCACGAATCAATCTATTTTACCATGTAATCCTCAAAAAAAATGTGTAGCTCAATAGAGTGTGACTATATTTATTATGGTTTGCTCAATGATATTTAAAGAAATGAATTTAATGTTTTGGGATTATGCAATTGTTTATGTAGTATATGTGAGATTAATATGTCCATACTATGTTTTCATCAATAAGACTCACTATAAAATGTGGTACAACCACATTCCTTCAGTAAGGCATTTCAAGGTATTTGGTTCCACCTACTATGCCTTGATTCCTAAGGAAGAAATAAGCAACTTGAATACAAGAAGTCTGAATTTCATATTCTTGGAGTATTCACATAACACTGAGGAATATTTCCTTTACGATGACATAAGAAGTTTATTCTATCTAGAGATGTCATTTTTATTGAATATTCAAAGGCTCACAACATTTTTGATCAATAGCTTGATCATTTGGATACAATCATTTAATAATGCAAAAAAATATCATAAATTTGATAATAATATTATATATATTGAAGGGGGCATCCTTATCTTGGATCAATCTATGGAATATCCTTTCGAAGAATTATCTCCCCCATATGAGGTCCCTACCACTTCTTCATATTAGGAAGACCCTTTCAATGATGTAGTTGTGAGTATTGGATTGATGAATTCTGATATAGGCCCATCTCAATCAATGCCACAACCTGGACCACTCAAAAAGGTTTCTCAAAATGGCTCAACAAAACACTTAAAAATTTTCACCTTGACGATGTTGAAAATATAGGAACCAAAGGTTCCACCAAACAATATGTAGCTGATGTAGATAATTCTAATTCAACTGAGGTAGATGATCTATATGTTTCATATAATTCTTAATTGAAATTATCTACCATATTTGAACCAAATTCCGTTAAATAAGATGATTCTCGTGATGACTAGTGTTACATAGTAATTTGTCACAGTCCCTGCAATCCCCATCTCGCCCATTGGAGAGTCATTTTTGTGACCAATAAGCAGTGTCATGCCTTGAAAATACCATCATTTCGTCCCTTTCCATGAGGACAACAATCCTTCTTTTGACCATTTCCTGAGCAGACCACTAAAAACACCTATTTTTTCCTTGGCGCTAGTAGCTCATTATGCCCTCGCACCAATGAGGAAAATTAACACTGAGCCCACGCTAGTTGGCACTCTATCTCAATGAGATTCCTTTTCCAATCTATTTATGGAAAGTTTTTCAAAAAGAGAGGTGAAGTTTCGATCACAAAAACTTCGTGGATGAGTCATAGGGAGTGTTCGACTGAATAACCACGACCTTCCTCCTTTGGCCTCTTGTTTCCACCTTATGGGGAAACCTACCAAGGGATAAGGCCTCCCTTCCACTATTGTAGGGATCCTAACCTCCTCCTCTCCTCTATAAATATAGCCATATTCCATTGATGTGCTAGTTGAAAATGTTCTAGTTGAACATGTTTTGGTTGAATAGATAGCTGAAAAAGTTAGCATAGAGAGGAAGCAATCATACCTTCAGGAGAATCGTTTAGAGTGTGATTGTTTTTGTGATTGGGAACATAGTGAGATATTGGACCTTTGTTCATGAGGATGTGGAAAATGTGCTTGGATACATACATGCCGAAGGAGAGCCTCAACATCAAGGCTTGGTTGTAAACTCCCCTTGTCTTTATCATAATAAAATGCATCTGATGTTTATCTTCCATTCTTGTTTACATCTATAATGAGATTTCTAGCATTCGTTGATCAGTTAGATAGGTTGTAATTGTTTTATGTTTTTCTTGGTTTTACATTTGTCGTGGTGTCTTGACTGTCTGTACAGGTAATCGACCATTGGTAGCAGCGTGTATCGACCTTGAGAAGAGCGACGGATCAAGAAGCTTCAATGAAAGATGACAACATAGCATCAGAACGAGGTAGGACATCTTCCTTGCTCCGAATTTCATTTACAATCTAGGAAGGTAGATGTTAGTATGTTCCCGTAGTTGCTAGACCCACCCTAGGGATAGATGGATCGCCTCTGTTCACAGAGAGGATTTACCTAGACAACAAATTGGCAACTCGACTGGGGAGTTTCCTTTGAGTTTGTCACTCTTTGAGGTATTAGTCATTCGATGAACTTAGTTGAATGACCATTTCCCTATTTTTTCCTATGTTTTTCATCAATTACGATATTTTAGTTTTTGCTTGAAGTGGTGAGTCTGGTCTTAGTTGGAAGAAATTCTTTGTTTTTTCCTATTCAGGCATTGGCGCTTTTATTTTTCTGACAGTAGCGCCGATTGGCGCAAGTTTTCAGTTAGCAACTAGCGCCAATTGGCCAGTTGCGCTAGCTGTCAGTGAGCAAGTCGCGCCAGTTGGCGCTAGTTTCTGTCACACCTCCCATTTACAAAAAGAAAAAGAAATTCTCCAATCATTTCAGGCTTTTAAGCATAGGTTTACCATGAAATCCTAATTCTCTAAACATGATTCCTTTCATCATAATACCATAACCTCAAGAACTCTCTATTAACTTTCTCTTGTCTTATGTTATTCTAACTCCAAGTATGGAGTGAAATTATATCATTTTATTTTCTATAAAGGTCACATATCTCACCTATATTTAACCTTTACTTGGATGTTTATTTTCTCTTGGCCTTACGGTCCTTTCACATACATTATATACGATGGTTTTGGAATTTGTTATGCCTACGAGCATTCTCGACCCTTTGTAAATCTACATATCCACGATTTTCCCAATACGTATATGTATCCCCTTTGATAGTGATTACAATTGATTTCACCGTGCATATTATTATATGACTGACTCTTCTTATACGTTTGGCGGTCAGATGAGGTGGCATTCATAATTAATTTCACATATGCATCAATATGATAGCATATCGGTGTACATGAGATTTTTAATGTGCAACTTGATTTCGCTATCGATTTACACGCAGAGCGTGTAGTTCAACTCGATTTGAGGTACTGTGTTCATGGCGATGGGGTAGGTCTTCTCCACGTCGGATGTTATGATACGTATGGTTGCGGTGAATGGTTTATACTGGTTTCCATCCCATTCTTTCGTTCACGTGGTAGATCCACGTCGATATGGTATTACCAGCCAGGCTTACTCGGCTTACATGGCGCTTTTCTGTATGCAACCAAGACGCATGAAATTTATTTCGGGTCTTCGTGCCATTAATGTGTATATGACTGGTTTAATTGCACTCACCAACCTTCGATCCGTGGCTCCTCTCTTGTGATGTTTCCAAGTGGACGTTGGCGATCATTTCGTATTAGGTTTTCTGCGTCTGTTGAATAATTATATAAGCTTTTGATATTGTGCAGAGATAGTTTTCTGCGTTCATGATTTGTTTGTGTATCTCTTCGTCTGCTAGGCCCTTACTCTTCAGAGGGTTTACTGACCTCAGTTCACAAAGGAGAATTCTAGCGTGCCTACTCCACTGCGACGCTACTGCATAATCGTTTTTACCTTCGTTTGTTTTTTTCATTTTTCTTTAGATATCAAGCTCGTTTCTCAGAACTTGCCATACTTCGATTCTGAGGGAGTCTGCGAACGTGAATAAAATGAATGCGTTTCTTTCTGGGGTTTTGGTTATACCCTCTGTGCAAAATTTTCATTGTATTCCATTTCCAATTCAGTGTCGACTTTGTTCCTCTGTCGATTTCATTGAATTAATTGATTTTCTTAATAATGTGTAGCGTTCTAATCTACTTGCTTCGCCTCGCTTTAGGAGAATGATAGCCGTTCACTTGGACGCTGTGAGGTTCGATTTCCCTCCTATCTATACCTATATGTTTATTTCCTTCTATTATTACCCTATAGAGTTTCAATTTAATCGATACTCCGTTTACCATGTTTGAATTTCAAAGAGCTCGTCGGAACCGAGATTCTTGGTTCCCAGGTAACGCCTCATTGTTATGAGCATTTTCTCCATTCGAACGTTTTCCTAGCAATGACGCTATTAACTAATTTCCGTCTTGACTTGTTTTGTTTTCCACAGGTAGTGAAGATTCATTCGTATGTCTTAAATACAGTCATGAGACCTTCCATTATTATGGATGTTAACATCGTCTTCCTTGACGTTTCAGGTCGGTATGCCTGTGGGAATACTACTACTCTCTCGTTGAGTTGTTTCGTCTAATGTAGAATCATTCCTCTCTTATGATTTTACACAGTGTTCGTTGAGGAATGAGACTCTGTCAGAGTCAGAATGTTAATATGTTTTGTTCATATGTTGGCGCTCCTTTAAATTTATTTTTATTGGCCTAAGGGTTTCGATTCCCAGACCCTAGCCTGATAGGCTCAGCATGTATTGTGACTTTTGTATATATATATTCCCTATTCTCTTATGTTGACCTCGTTATACCGATGCTATAGCTTAAATTTATATGGACTGTCTCCTACTACCTCGCATGGAGTGATTCGTGTATACGATTTAACACAATGGAATTAATCCTTGTTTAATTTGCTTATCATAGCAGTGAATGTATCTGATATAATTCTCTGTAGGACTAATGTTGTTCAATATGTACCAGACTCCTCAATTACTTATGTTCTGCATGACTCTTTTAAGAGACTCTCCGAATTTCGGGGGAGTCATATTTCATTTTAACTTTTCTTTTGATATATTTCATTCGTTAGTTTTTGTATCTAGATATCTTTACACTTGTACTAGTATCATGGCTAACAGTCTCCCTCTACTCATGTTTACACTGAAATTATTTTACTAATGTCTGTCTATACATATAATTGCATGCATAGCTTTGTGAGTCCATTCTCATTTATACATATAATTAATATGTATGAAATACCAGGACTATATTATCGTAGGTTTCTATACTCTTCCGGGTTTCCATGTTATATATTTCTAATTAGATCATCTTTTCATTTTCTTATAGCTATTCACAGCTCTTGCATACATAGATCTCTGGTTCTAGGTATTTCTGTGGAGCTGGTCATGGTTTGGGATTCCTTCCCTTGCTACTTAGTTACTTGTGACAGCATTAATGTTTTCTATTCCTCCATTTGATCTTGACCAAGAGAAATAGTAGTTACATTAACTGTTAATCTGTATACTGTGGAAAATATTACAACTCTCTGCTCTTTACTTAATAATTACTCAATAATTAATTCTTCACTCTATGTATTTACTTTCTCACTGTTACATTTTTCACAAAAACAGATTAAAGTTACAATTTCATTCTTCATAAGATATTAGAAATCCCCCGCTTTTACCTTAGGGATTTGTTTAGAGATTTTGGAGAAAGTCTCTTTGATTTATCTATTCATGTTCAGAATTATGTGCTATAGAACAGAAGAAATTCACAATAACTATCTGTAGAGAAGGTGTATCCTCAGATTTAAACCAACCTTGGTTTAGACTTTCTGTTGGATTCTACTTTACAAAATTTTTCTCTACAACCATACAGAATTTTCAGGTGACTGCCTTATGATTAATTCTGTTAAATGTAGAAATAATAAATCTAATACTCTATAAATCATTTTTTTTATATGTAGCCAATTCATACCACAATAAGTAGAAATACAATTTAACTTAGAGACATACCACTCATGCAATCGACCAACCTCCCAACCTTAGAGTCCTTCGGTTTCCTAGAACTCACCCCCGAGCTAAGATCACCTCCTAGAACAGACCAACCACTAATCTGTTTAGGAGCAGCTTATTTAAGCTATTTTTCCCAAAGCCTATTTCTAATTCTGCGTCCAGAATATCAGGATGCTTTTCTTCCTGTTTGCCTAGGCTTCCCATTTTTGGGATTCTTTAAAGTTGTTTTTATGCTTTCCTCAGCTTTTCCAGCTTTTTACCTCTTCCCAACTACTTTCCTCATCATTGGGGAAATTTGGATACTTCCTCAAAAATCTAAATCAGAATAATTTCTTTCAAGGATTTTTTTGAAATATTATTGGGAATAGTTGCCTTATCCATCCTCATGGATTTAGCAAGTGATCTCATAATTCTCATTTTGGTCAATCTGCACACAATCATTTTATTCATTTCCTCAAATTAAATATTTAATTACATTCACCAAATACTTATCCTTTGGGGTCCACTCCCCTTAGGACTAAAGTTCAAATGTCCAGTTTTTGAAATTTAAACACATAAATTGGGGGGTGTTACATATTCCCCCTCTGAAAATAAACACCGTCCTCGGTGTTGTTATTCAACTACTACAGTTCATTTTTCAAACAAAAATGGATATCTTTCCATCATTTCAGCTTCTCTTTCCCAGGTAGCTTCTTCAGCAATAAAGTGCTTCCACTGCACCTTTACCCTTGCTACTATTCTGTTTCTCAATTCAATTTCTTCCCGCTCCAATATTTGAAGTGCTTCTGGCAGAAACTCCCCTTCTGGTTCCACCTGTACAACATTCCAATCAACTATGTGAGAAACATCATGCACATATCTTTTTAATAACGAAACATGAAACACATCATGAACTCTAACATGGGGTGGTAAGGCCAGTTTGTAAGCCACTGGTCCCAGCCTTTCTAATATTTCAAAAGGACCACAATATCTAGGAGCCAGTTTTGCACAACTTCCAGCATAAAGTGTGCTCTTTTTGGGTTTAATACGCAAGTACACATGCTCCCCTACTTTAAATTCTCGATGCACTCTTTTCTTATCAGCATAGTTTTTCTGACGATCTTGTGTTGTCTTGATGTTTCTTTGTATTTGTTTGACAATTCTTTCCATCTCTTGTAAAGCATCTAGTCCCAACATTAGTTTATCCTCAGGCTGGCTCCAGCTCAAAGGAGTACGACATTTCCTTCCATACAGTGCCTCAAACAGACTCATTTTAATGGAGGATTGGTAGCTGTTATTATAGGCAAATTCAGCTAAGTGCAAATAATCTTCCCACTTTGACGGTCTATCCATCACATACATTCTCAGCATGTCCTCCAAAATTTGATTAGTTCTTTCCATTTGACCATCTGTCTGGGGGTGATAAGAAGTACTAAAATTAAATTTAGTGCCCATCCCTCCAAACAGTCCTTTCCAAAAAGCTGCTGTAAACTTAGCATCTCAGTCAGAAATAATCACCTTCGGAACCCCATGACGTCTTACTACTTCCTTCAGGAACACATTTGCTACTTGAGCTGTTCCAAAGGTAGATTTCACTGGTATAAAATGTGCAGCTTTTGTTAAAGTGTCCACTACCACCATTACTGAATCATGTTCATGTTTGGTTCTGGGTAATCCTGTTATGAAATCCATGGAAACGGTGTCCCACTTCCATTCTGCTATCGGTAAAGGGTTTAAAAGACCCGCCGGATGCTGATGCTCAACTTTGACTAGTTGACATTCCATGCATCTACTTAAATATTCTGCTACATCTCTCTTCATTCCTGGCCAGAATAACTTTTTTTTCAGGGCTATTAACATTTTCTGATGTCCTGGATGTCCTGCATATGGCTGTTTGTGATATTCATCAAAAATTTCTCTTTTTAAGGACTCCACATTGGGAATATACAATCTGTTCTTATAGCAGATCAACCCCTTTTTGTTTTGAGTGAAATCAGTTTTCTCCTTTTTCTGAATTTTTACCATGAGAGTTTCATAACTTGGATCTTGGTTTGCTGCCTTTTCCACCAAATCGTCCACATCGATCTGCGCACTACTTCCAATGCTATTGATATTCTGACAAGCATTTCTACTCAATGCATTAGAAAATTTTATTTTCTTTCCCTCTGATATGTGCTATGTCCATGTCAAATTCACTTAGAAAAGACATCCATCTAGCTTGTCTAGCATTCAAATCAGTTTGGGAAAATAAATATTTGAGACTATTATGATCAGTCATCAACGTAAATTTCTTTCCAAGGAGATAGTGTCGCCACATTTTCAAAGCATGGATAACAGCAGCTAATTCTAAATCATAAGCACTATAATTCTATTCATGTATCTTCAATTTCCTAGATTCATATGAAATAACTGAATTCTGCTGCAAGAGAACTCCTCCCAACCCCTCTCTACAGGCATCTGTACATATGAAAAATTCTTTGTCAGGATCTACAATCTTCAATATGGGGGCTGTAGTAAGTTTCAGGTTTAAGTGGTCAAAACTGTTTTGGCATTTTTCAATCCACTCAAATTTGACACCTTTCCTTTGTAATGACATGATGGGATGTGCTATGGCAGAAAACCTCTCCAGAAATCTGCGATAATAGCCAGCCATCCCCATGAATGATCTCACTGCTGAAACATCCGTTGGGACAGGCCATTCTTTTATAGCCTTTATCTTCTCAGGGTCAACAGCAAGGCCTTGTTCGAAAATAATATGACCCAAATATTGGATATTATGTTTATAAAATTCACATTTGCTAAACTTGGCATATAGTTGATTTTCTTTTAGAGTTTGCAATACTATCCTCAAGTGTTCTTTATGTTCCTCCTCACTTTTTGAGTAGACTAAGATATCATCTATGAACACAAGGACAAATTTATCCAAGTACTTGTTTAACACACTGTTCATTAGGCACATAAATGTGGCAGAGGCATTTTTCAATCCAAAAGGTAGGACTACAAATTCATAGTGACCATACCTGGTTCGAAAGGTTGTTTTGCTGATGTCTTCTTCCTTGATTCTGAGCTGGTGATAACCAGTTCTTAAGTCAATCTTAGAAAAGACTGAAGCTCCTCTCACTTGATCAAAAAGATCATCAATTTGAGGCAAAGGGTATCTATTTTTAATGGTCAACTTGTTCAGTTGGCGATAATCAATTCACATCCGAAAAGTGCCATCTTTCTTTTTCACAAACAGCACTGGTGCTCCCCAAGGAGACACACTCGATCTGATATACCCTTTATCTAACAGTTCTTGCAATTGCAGTTTCAGTTCCATAAGTTTAGGGGGACTCATTCGATAGGGGGCTAGGGAAACAGGTACTGATCTCGGCACTAGATCGATTGAAAAATCAATCTCTCTTTTGGGGGGGAGATGAGGGATCTCATCTGGAAAAAATTCCTTAAATTCCCTTATTACTGGTAATACATCCAGCAGATTTTCTTCAGTTTTATGTTCCACTTCCTCCACATGGACTGCATAAACCTGATATCCTTTCCTGGCTATTCTTTTTAATTGCAGTGCTGATATTTGTCTTACAGAGATAGGTTTTGGACTTCCTTTGAGAATAAAAGGTTTCCCTTCCTCATCTACATAATGCAAAGTCTTATCCCAGCAATTCATCAGAGATTTCTTCTTTTCCAGCCAGTCCATTCCTATCAGTAGGTCATATGAACCTAAGGGCAGGATGTTCAAATTTACTTCTGTTTGGAAATCATTCAATTTGATTTCTGTTCGGGGCATTTTATGTGTTACCTTTCTCTTAGTTCTAGTGGCCAGCTGTACCAACCATGACTGCTGAAATTTTTCAGCTTTTAGGTTACATTTTTCTACAATCTTTGGACTAATGTAACTCAAAGAAGCACCCGGATCAATCAGAACAGTAACAGCTAGGTCAGAAATCTTACCCTCTATTTCCACCATGGTAGCTTGATGTTCTGCTTGTCGATTTTCCAAGGCTGCACTGATAGTTGATATATTTCTGGCTATGTCATTCAATGTTATGGCTTCCCGATCTCTCATAATCATCTGAATATTTCGATGAGGACAATCCTTCAAAAGATGGGGTTCTCCACAGCCCCAACATTTCAAGGGTTCCTTCATTCTGATTGTTCCTTCATTTTTACTGTCTCCATCTATTTGTTTAGAAGCCACTTGGGACTGAGTAGTTTGACTTTCTTTGGGTTTATTAAACTTTTTCCGCTGATGATATCTGCCAAAATTCTTCAAATAGGCTGGTTTCTGCTTCCTCCCTTTGAACTCATTCTTTTTTATCCAGCTTTTCCCTTGTTCAATTTTTCCTTTGAACTATTGGTAACATAATCGGGCTTTTCTAACAGCTTCGTCCATTGTTTTTGGGTTTTCAAACTCGATTTTCTCTTTGTATACAGTAGGCAAACAATTCAGAAACCTTTTTACTTTTTCCTTTTCTTCCCTTGTGTAGGGTACATATCTCAGCAGATTGGTAAACTTAGTAACAAACTCATCGATAATGAGCTGTCCCAGTCTAAGTTCATGGAATTCCTTTACTTTGTGATCATAGTAACGCTCATTCAAGTAGCGATTTTTGAACTTAACCTGGAAATCTTCCCAAGTAACTGTCTTTTCATCAATGGCATGCACCATTCTTGTCTCCTCCCACCACAAGGTATCCTTACCTTGTATCTGGTAGATAGTTAATCTGGCCTTCAGATTGCTTTCATATTCATAAACCTGGAAATACTTAATCATATTCAACAACCATGCTTCAGCATCTTCCTCCTTCTCCCCATCATAGGAGGGAGGTTTGATTTTCCAGAATTCCCCTTGTAATACCTTTTCTTCTTATTCTGATGCCTAATAGCATCTTCCTCATCAGACTCATCAGTTTTCCTCTTTCCGAAACCTTCGCCTTCCTGGCTGTTCCGCGAAGTTAATTCTCTGATGAGCTTTTCCTGCTCCTTACTGGCTAATGACAATCTGTCATTCTGGCTTTTTATCTCAGCCAATTCTTGTTGCAATTCCTATAACATAGCCATCATGGCCGCATTGGGATCTGGTGCATTTTCCTCATCACGCAGATCAACATAAATTTCGCCACCTTCTTGCATTCTAGCACCCCACTGTACACTACATAGCACAGATCAGTGAAAATAAATAAATAAAATTTTTGTCACAGAAATAATTTTATACAGTGAGCACACAGCAACAGTCAGCACAATGCCACCAGCCTAGTTTTATAACTTGGGCTCTAATACCATTTGTCACACCTCCCATTTACACAAAAAAAATAATTTCTCCAATCATTTCAGGCTTTTAAGCATAGGTTTACCATGAAATCCTAATTCTCTAAACATGATTCCTTTCATCATAATATCATAACCTCAAGAACTCTCTATTAACTTTCTCTTGTCTTATGTTATTCTAACTCCAAGTATGGAGCGAAATTATATCATTTTATTTTCTATAAAGGTCACATATCTCACCTATATTTAACCTTTACTTGGATGTTTATTTGCTCTTGGCCTTACGGTCCTTTCGCATACATTATATACGATGGGTTTGGAATTTGTTATGCCTACGAGCATTCTCGACCCTTTGTAAATCTACATATCCACGATTTTCCCAATACGTATATGTATCCCCTTTGGTAGTGATTACAATTGATTTCACTGTGCATATTATTATATGACTGACTCTTCTTATACGTTTGGCGGTCAGATGAGGTGGCATTCATAACTAATTTCACATCTGCGTCGATATGATAGCATATCCCTATACATGAGATTTTTAATGTGCAACTTGATTTCGCTATCGATTTACACACAGAGCGTGTAGTTCAACTCGATTTGAGGTACTGTGTTCAAGGCGACGGGGTAAGTCTTCTCCACGTTGGATGTTATGATACGTATGGTTGCGGTGAATGGTTTATACTGGTTTTCGTCCCATTCTTTCCTTCACGTGGTAGATCCACGTCGATATGGTATTACCAGCCGGACTTACTCGGCTTACATGGCGCTTTTCTGTATGCAACCAGGACGAATGAAATTTATTTCGGGTCTTGGCGACATTAATGTGTATACGACTGGTTTAATTGCACTCGCCAACCTTCGATCCGTGGCTCCTCTCTTGTGATGTTGCCAAGTGGACGTTGGCGATCATTTCGTATTAGGTTTTCTGGGTCTGTTGAATAATTATATAAGTCTTTGATATTGTGCAGAGATAGTTTTCCACATTCATCATTTGTTTTTGTATCTCTTTGTCTGCCAGGTCCTTACTCTTCAGAGGGTTTACCGACCTCAGTTCACGAAGGAGAATTCTAGCGTGCCTACTCCACTGCGACAGTATTGGGTAATCGTTTTTACCTTCGTTTGTTTTTTTCATTTTTCTTTAGAGATCAAGCTCATCGCTCAGAACTTGCCATACTTCGATTCTGAGGGAGTCTGCCAACGTGAATAAAATGAATGCGTTTCGTTCTGGGGTTTTGGTTATACCCTCTGTGCAAAATTTTCGTTGTATTCCATTTCCAATTCAGTGTCGACTTTGTTCCTCTGTCGATTTCATTGAATTAATTGATTTTGTTAATAATGTGTAGCGTTCCAATCTACTTGCTTCGCCTCGCTTCAGGAGAACGACAGCCGTTCACTTGGACGCTGTGAGGTTCGATTTCCCTCCTATCTGTACCTATATGTTTATTTCCTTCTATTATTACCCTATAGAGTTTCAATTTAATCGATACTCTGTTTACCATGTTTGAATTTCAGAGAGCTCGTCGGAACCGAGATTCTTGGTTCCCAGGTAACGCCTCGTTGTTATGAGCATTTTCTCCATTCGAACATTTTCCTAGCAACGGTGCTATTAACTAATTTCCGTCTTGACTTGTTTTTTTTTCCATAGGTAATGAAGATTCATTCGTATGTCTTAAACGCATTCATGACACCTTCCATTATTATGGATGTTAACATCGTCTTCCTTGACGTTTCAGGTCGGTATGCCTGTGGGAATACTACTACTCTCTAGTTGAGTTGTTTAGTCTGATATAGAATCATTCCTTTCTTATGATTTTACACAGTGTTCGTTGAGGAACGAGACTCTGTCAGAGTCAGAATGTTAATATGTTTCGTTCATATGTTGGCGCTCTTTTAAATTTGTTTTTATTGGCCTAAGGGTTTCGATTCCCAGACCCTAGCCTGATAGGCTCAGCATGTATTGTGACTTTTGTATATATATATTCCCTATTCTCTTATGTTGACCTCGTTATACCGATGCTACAGCTTAACTTTATATGGACTGTCTCCTGCTACCTAGCATGGAGTGATTCGTGTATACGATTTAACACAATGGAATTAATCCTTGTTTAATTTGCTTATCATAGCAATGAATGTATCTGATATAATTCTCTGTAGGACTAATGTTGTTCAATATGTACCAGACTCCTCAATTACTTATGTTCTGCATGACTCTTTTAAGAGACTCTCCGAATTTCGGGGGAGTCATATTTCATTTTAACTTTTCTTTTGATATATTTCATTCGTTAGTTTTTGTATCTAGATATCTTTACACTTGTACTAGTATCATGGCTAACAGTCTCCCTCTACTCATGTTTACACTGAAATTATTTTACTAATGTCTGTCTATACATATAATTGCATGCATAGCTTTGTGAGTCCATTCTCATTTATACATATAATTAATATGTATGAAATACCAGGACTATATTATCGTAGGTTTCTATACTCTTCCGGGTTTCCATGTTATATATTTCTAATTAGATCATCTTTTCATTTTCTTATAGCTATTCACAGCTCTTGCATACATAGATCTCTGGTTCTAGGTATTTCTGTGGAGCTGGTCATGGTTTGGGATTCCTTCCCTTGCTACTTAGTTACTTGTGACAGCATTAATGTTTTCTATTCCTCCATTTGATCTTGACCAAGAGAAATAGTAGTTACATTAACTGTTAATCTGTATACTGTGGAAAATATTACAACTCTCTGCTCTTTACTTAATAATTACTCAATAATTAATTCTTCACTCTATGTATTTACTTTCTCACTGCTCCATTTTTCACAAAAACAGATTAAAGTTACAATTTCATTCTTCATAAGATATTACAAATCCCCCGCTTTTACCTTAGGGATTTGTTTAGAGACTTTGGAGAAAGTCTCTTTGATTTATCTATTCATGTTCAGAATTATGTGCTAATAGAACAGAAGAAATTCACAATAACTATCTGTAGAGAAGGTGTATCCTCAAATTTAAACCAACCTTGGTTTAGACTTTCTGTTGGATTCTACTTTACAGAATTTTTCTCTACAACCATACAGAATTATCAGGTGATTGCCTTATGATTAATTCTGTTAAATGTAGAAATAATAAATCTAATACTCTATAAATCAATTTTTTTATATGTAGCCAATTCATACCACAGTAAGTAGAAACAAAATTCAGCTTAGAGACATACCACTCATGCAGTCGACCAACCTCCCAACCTTAGAGTCCTTCTGTCTCCCAGAACTCACCCCCGAGCTAAGATCACCTCCTAGAATAGACCAGCCTCTAATCTGTTTAGGAGCAGCTTATTTAAGCTATTTTTCCCCAAAGCCTATTTCTAATTCTGCGTTTAGAATATCATGATGCTTTTCTTCCTGTTTGCCTAGGCTTCCCATTTTTGGGATTCTTTAAAGCTATTTTTATGCTTTCCTCAACTTTTCTAGCTTTTTACCTCTTCCCAACTACTTTCCTCATCATTGGGGAAATTTAGATTCTTCCTCAAAAATCTAAATTAGAATAATTTATTTCAAGGATTTTTGAAAGATTTTAGGGATTAGTTGCCTTATCCATCCTCGTGGATTTAGCAAGTGATCTCATAAATCTAATTTTGGTCAATTTTCACACCATAATTTTATTCGTTTCCTCAAATTAAATATTTAATTACATTCAGAAAATACTTATCCTTTGGGGTCCACTCCCCTTAGGACTAAAGTTCAAATGTCCAGTTTTGAAATTTAAACACATAAATTGGGGGTGTTACACTTTCTCTTGAGGCATGATTAGGGAATCAAAACTCTTCTTCTCCCTATGTATTTTCAAATGGATAACAATTGTTTATACATACCATTGGAAACTTAGTAAAATTGTCTAACTAGAATAGATACTTATAAGAGTTAGTACGAAGATAACAAATATTTGCATTGATATATTTTTAGATCCTTTATTTGTAATCTATTATTGATGTAATTTTTATATTAAAATTTATGTTTGTAATTAATTTCTGAATAATGTCACTTTGAAGGTAAATAATAATTTTTTCTTCTTTTCTTCCAAGATTACATTGAGCAAGAGTTGAATATCTCTAAAACAAAAACATGATGATGTCTTGAACGAATATATTCGTAGGAGAGCACATTGAGAACATTAATAATACATTGAGAGTCTTATATGACACTATTTCAAACAATGTAATCTTCTGAGGAATGTATTGCACTAATAACATGAGCGTGGATATCTAACTTACACTGAGATAATATAGATTTTAATTAATTTAACAAACTATATTTTTTAGTTTTTTTTTTTTCCAACATAGATATTTATACCACTATATTAATAACATAAGAAATTCAACTTAAATATAATTTTTCTGATGGATTTAGAAGAGTGTGTATGTTTATGACATTCAGTGCCTAATAAGACAAATATAGCAATCTTGTTCTTTATGTTGTTCTCCTTCATCTTACAATTGCACCATAATCAAACATAGATATTCTCCAAACCATTATTTCCTATATTCAAATTTGAAATGATGTTCATTTCATCAAGTAATTACAACCAACCCTTTCATGTGTTTCTTGCTAGCTTGTTTGTTTACATTGTAAACCATTCAATGTACTTCTTCATGTGAGTTTTCACAATCAATTCAACTAATTTCTAGCGGATGACTTCCACTTCATAATTGGTCATCCATCCATTCTTGGTGCTATATGATCTTGCTTCATGAATTTTTTTGTGATGGTTTACAACTACATATCCATTTTCACTAGTCTTCATCTTGGCCCATGCATTAGCTTACAATTGTTTTTGAGCAATTCAAACTTATAAATGCCACTTTGAAACTGGATTTATTTGAAAAAAAACAGTTTGTTTCCAATCAAATAAGTTCATTCACTTGAAAAAAAATGCAAGGGAACATCAACTACCCTTATATTGCTAGAGAAATGGCAATCCCCGAGTTTAACGCACAAAATTAGAAGTCCATTCACAACCACTTAACATAGAGATTTTTTAGAAACCAATACAAAAGAAGGATTCACTATACATACTTAATTGGGTGTTTCTTACATTGGATCAAAAACCTACATTTCCATATTATATATTCTTGCAATGGATCTCTTGAGAGACAATTGGTTATGTGTTGTGGCACATTATGGATGCATGTGCATTGCAGAAATGACATGATGACAAGTATAGTGCAATCGTGCATCACTAGAAGTATGTTGGATAATTATTTGCAACTAAGTATGTTTCTCCATTTTTGTACCACATTTACTATATAGAATTTATGTGGCTCAAATGAATTCTATGCAATAGAGACATCCAACTTAAAATTTCTCTCTTAACCCAAATGGTGGACTTTGAATCCACTGAAAAATAACAATAAATACATAGTGGAACTCAAGTTCAATAATTGTTTTACATTAAAGGAATTATGGGTCATTTTGAAGAAAAGTGAACAATTTAAGAGTACAAGATCCTAGTTTCAAGTGGCATGGGAAAGAAAAATAGTTACAAGCTTAAGAAATATATGTAAGAATAGTGGTTCACACTAGTCATTCTAATTAGTAAACATTTTCTTAAATAATTAGGGTTGAATTGAAATTGGTAATGGAGCATGTGTCTTATTGATTAAATAATAAAACAATGATATGGTCAATGAGCATGCTAGACATGTTGCTTGAACATTTATTAGCGATATGTAACCTATGTGATGGAGGTTCATGAGCATCTAAAACATTGGAAGAAGTAAATTTAACTCGCCAAAATTAACAAACAAAAAATTTTACACACTTTACATAACATAAGAAAAATTATATTTGGAGTGAAAAAATAATGTGCTAATGGCAGAGTGGGGCTTATTTATTGTATTATCGGGTTCAGCCCTTGTCGACCAATTCTCATCCCTCTCTCTGAGATATTTTCATATGGTGGACATCACTTATACTATATTATCATCTCACTGCTCTTTATCCGTCGAAGAACCTGGTATACTCATAGATTTTCTAGCTTCCATGGAAACAAAAAACTTTAAATCCTTAGGGAATTCATCCTTTATTTTGATCATTACCTCATCCATTCATTTCATGGTGGATGGGTTTAAGATGAAGACCCTAGCTAAGGGGATGAGCTCACCCTTCTCCATGGAGACAAGTCCATTTTTTTAATATACTATAGGAATTATTGTTGTAAAGTGTTCTTCTCCATCCTCTGCATTGATGGAAATTTTCTTGAATACACCCTTTGGTTTAGAACATGCTAAAAATAGTTTTATTCCTTCCTCACTCTCTAGAGGGTTCATGTAAATTTATGCTTCACCCATATTTTCATAATGTTGCGAAAGTTACAAAGGAGATTTATTTCTCAACTACATTAGTTCGTGAAGTCCCTTCATTTTGTGGTTCCTTTTATGGCTCAAGATTTGAAGGATGCAAATTTCTTCTCATAGTGTGGCTTGATATGCATATTTAATTATTTAATTCCATCTTTAGTAGATCTTCACTCCTAGATTTTTTAGCACTAGAAATTTTTAATTTCAGATGAGCCAAATATTTATCCATTAACTAGATGGTTTTTTTTATCAATCATTGATAAAGCTAAACATTAAGAGTTGATCTCTAGTTATCGTATGTGGTTCTAGATAAATGCAAGGTTGTCTATGTAACCCTGGTTCCCCTCTTTCGACCCCTTTTCACATTCAATTCCTACTGGTTTAGTTTGGGTAAGGCTTCCTAATATCCCTTTCGATCTGTGGAATCTTTCATCATTGAAATCTATACAGAATGCTTTAGGTATATTTTTGTTAGTGTAGTGATTATATAAATAGTACTTGAAACTTGTATATGCTTACATTTGTGTGCAAATGTACTTCACTAAAGATTTATTCACTAAATCAAACTGACAAGCCTAAATTATCTGTGGGTGAAAAATATAGACTATGAAAATATTTCTTCCCCCTGTAGAGCTTATTACAAAACAAGCCATTCTTTCAAAAATTGTCCCAAACCTCAAAAGATCAAAGCTAGGTAAAATAGTTTCAAACCAAGATAGTGGAAAGTTTCCAAGTCATAAGATTAAATGATATTTAAATATGAACTCCCCCTAGATCACAAAAAATATTAAAAACAACAAGAGAAATTATAATCCAATAAAGACTCCCACCAAGTTAATGAAAACTCAACAACAAGCCATGTTGCAGTGGAATGTATAAATGATGCCTATAAAAATCCGAAGAAGTTTGGGTACCCAAATGATTCTGTTGAAAATAATTCTAAAAAAAAAAAAACTTGTGATAATATTCAAAAAGTGGCCAAGGATAAGTTAGATATTTTTTGGTGATTCCTCTACCTCTTTAGAAAATAAGACTAAAAGAAAAAAATTCTGAGGAAGATGCGGAAAAAGAGGAAGAATTGTATAAGACTCTTAAAGGTGAAAACAATATTCTAGATAATAACTACAAGAATGATCCTCTAGATATAGTAGATAAAACAGGTTAGATCGAAGTGAGGAAAAAGGACATTTATACTTCACCAAGGGAAACAAGAAGTTAGATGAAGCTAAACAAAAAAGAGAAGCTAGTCAAAGTTATAATGATCAATAATTAAGAATGGGATGCAAATGTATTTGGATATTAGAGGTATTTGGAAAATATTTAGCTGGAATGGTAACAATTTTAGTTTTTTTTATTGAGATCTAAATTAAGGATTTGGGTTGATAATGCATGTTCAATCTCAAATCCTCCAGGAATTTTGGAAGCACTTTTTTTAGAAGAATTGTAACAATTATTTGTTCGATCCGAGTTCTTTTGATATAATCCAAAATACCATTTCTATTAAAAATAAGAAGAAACAAATATAATATGAGATTGAGCTAGGGAGGGTTAAAGGGGCTGGGATGGGATATACATTGCTTTTTTCACCCTTAGCATGAAAGGCGCTACCAAACCTTTTAATTGTTCAACTAATTTCCATCACCATAAGATTTAATATTTTTACTTAGTTACTTGGTCTTCGTATTAAATTGACTAATATATTTTTTTCTTATTTTCACTTTATTTATTTACCAATATGTGTCTTCCCATAATTATAACATTTTTTTTACAAAAGCTCATTTTCTCAATTTGTTTCTTGTAGATGGGCTGGACACATTAAGAAAAAATTTACATATATTTAGTACATAGCTAAGAGAGTACAGTCAACATAAAGGATACATGTTATGAGCCCAGTCTAAGGCGTAGTTTCATAAATACATTGATTCCCTCCATTATATCATACATTGTATGAAATTTGAAACTTTTCCCTTCTTTTTTTCCTTTTTTTTCCTTTTGTTTGATAGCTTGTTCACAATTCGGCATGAAAAAATAGTGGCTTGAGAAACTTCAACCCAAGGGAATATAAAATATAACAAAATTAACCAAGAAAAGCACCTATTCTTGGCCACAGCAACCCATACTTATGGATTAATTTTCCCCGTGTGGTAACAAACCGTGACCATTTTACCATGGAGTGCCTTAATAAAACACCTTATCACTAATCATACTAAATGTGAGTTATGTTTCCTCACCTATGCTTCTTTAAACCATATGATTACGAGTACATATATGAATCCTAACCTATCACATAAAATGTACAACCTTCAAACTCACATTGTAATTTCTACTAAAATGGGGTTGACAATGACCACCCTTGACATTACAATGTAGTTTTAGAAGATGCAATGAAAAAATCCAATAGACAACGTATTATATATGTTCTGATATTAATGAAGTTTTAAATCTACTACAAAATATATGTCAATGTATTTTCATGATATTAACACACATTTACTTAAAATCCAAATTTATATTGAAAAATTAAATAGACCCACTTATCATAGTGAGTGGCTTATGATCCCTAGGAATTTAATGTTTTTTAAAAGTGAATTTTTTTAGTTGTTTCATGAGCTAAATTTACTTCCTCCTCACCATGATTTAACCTATATACTGGTACAAAGGGTGTAAAGAAATTTTGTAGGAGAGCATAAAGATAAATATTTATAAATATGAAATTTAATATTTGTTCAATATTCAATTCCACAAATTAGCACACCATGGGTAGTGTTAGGTTGCATTTGAATATGGATTACCTTTGAAAGTGCATGTCGTCATATAATTAGTGATATTCATCCAAGAAATAAATCCATGGAACTTTTATCTTCATGATTTATAGGTAATTTTCTTGGAGGATTTTACATTTGAATTGATTTTTCCCAAGAAAAACATAAATGTATTCCACTCACATTTTCCAAAATGAAATTGTGTCTTGCATGTATATGTAGTCTAATTTTATCATTTCAATTATGTTTCCCTTATTTTACATTTGAAAGCATTATCCCATGACAAACAATTAAGTAAAAAATTAGGAAGACCTATGTTAGATAATCTCAAGTCACAGAATGTACGTAACACTCTCTAAGATGATCCAACACAATAATGTTGCTAAGTAATATTTCAACTTCTATATGGACTATATTCAAGGGTAAAAATTATCATTTGTAACTTGTATTATAATATTTGTTTATATTTTCAAGTGTTTATTGACATTACATTCTCATGGAAATTTAAGTTAATTTTTTCTTTTATATGTATTGAATCTTATTATTTATTATACATTTTCTATTTTTTTTTTTTTTTTACATTATAGAAAGGCATACAGAGAAAAAAATATCATTGCCTATTTTATATCACAATATGCTTCACAAGAAAAGGCTCAAGTTATGCTTTTGAATTAATGATCTCATTTCATTTTTATATAGTATCATTCGAAGTATATTGTTATGGACTAAAATTTATCTCTATGGATAACATATAAATCTATCTCTTTAATTTATCTATAATAATTATTTGTACTCAAAAACCTCATAAAGCCTCCCCTAATGTATGTTAATGACACAATATTAACATTGATAGTCATTTTTTATATGCATGATATAGGAGGAAAAATAAAAAAATTAACTCAAAATATGAAAACAAAGTGCATTGATGAATTAATTAATGGAAGATAACAAAGAATGTTCAAGTAAAGAGTATATTATATAATAAATCCATGTAGAATAAGAACAATTTAGAACCCTTTGAGTAGAAGTGGATGTATTATATTTCTTTCCAGCATAATGTGTAACACAATATTGCAATAAATGGAACCTGTTAAGTCACTTTGGCTTTAGTGTATCATGATTTCTCATTTTCACAAGTCTCGTCCACTAATCATGCTATCAATTTTGAAATTGCACTCTCTCATATCATAGATATATTTATTAGGATTATAGAATAAAATATAGGTGGTAGTGGGATCTTTTACCATCGTATCCAATCTTAGAACCTATAGATACATAAAAAAGAGTGAAGATGTACACTATAAATATTTACCTGTCCATATATACTTTATGAAACTATATGTTAGAATTTAAGATATCTATCCAATTTTCTAGTTATCTTGAGAGGAAAAAAAGAAGTTAATATGATAAATACAAATCACCACAATACATTTTGGTTTAAACAGAATCTCCAAAATGAAGAGACTTATGAAAGTATCTTCCTTCCATTTTCAAGAATTTCAAACAAATTTAGAAGAAGAAAGTTTGGCGACAAAATAATATGAAGGTTTTTCATATCATTGATATCTATCCTTAAAACAAAATTTAATATTTTACTTTCAACAATGTTCAACATTATATGGCTATATGACTTTGCATTTATTGATTTTTTCCATCTTGGTTGTATTCTTCTGATTATTATCGTTTTCATTATTTACCATCATTATAATCGTTATTATGTATGTGGAAACATACATTATTAATTTTACTATTCCTCTTAACTTTTACTTTAAAAGGAGGTATTTTCCTATTCTCAACTATTCAATACCATATATTTAAATAATTATATTATCGAAGATATAATATCATAAACAACCCTTTCAAGATTTACTAGCATTCAATATTTTGTTCACATTTGATATTTTATCAAATGTACCACTAAATTAATGAAGTAACATACAATTGGATTTATCTCAAGTGGATGAAGGAATGATTATCATCCTTCCTGCCAAGGTTTGATTCCCACATGTGACATTTTGAGCTCATAGAGAGTATATTTCTCTAATTGATTTCATCCTTATTGTGGACTAGCCTTGTGGCCATAGTAATCTAAGTTTTTAACTATGTATCATATTTTAAATGAGGGAAATTTTCCAAGGGTTTCCCTGAGATTTGTAACATTGAAAAAAATACAATATGTCAAGGAAAACTTATGTTCCAATAAGTTTGTCCTTTATAAAAAAGTGGTCATACTAGTGTAAGTGTGGATGAAGGTCACATATATCTAAATGTATTCAAGGGGCAACCATTTGTACTACTATATATTCAAACATACACGAAATTTTTGTACCACTATAGATTCAACATACACTAAACATAGTATAATTCTAACATGATAATGTTTCCACTGGTTGCAAGAAAATTACTAGTTACTTGATTAATTAATAAATATTTCCATATGCAAAAATACTAGAACAAATTTTGATTACTTATAGTTGTCTTACATGATCAGATCTTGTTACATTGAGCATTGTGAGATCTAAAATAGAATAAAATGGAAACATTAATAATGTTAGTAATGGACTTCAAAAACCAAAAAGAATCTCATGTGTTTTTCTTTCCTCCCCTCCTTATGAGAAATATGTTTATATTCCATTTTAGGAACCTACATATTTTTTTCATATAGGGACTAATCAAACTCAACAATAAGGCTCAAATCCATTACAACAAACCTCAACATGTGGCTTGCAAGAACTGAACCTAGGTGGGGAGAAAAAAATTATTTCTCCCAACCACCTAAGATAAACGCAAATGAAAAAACACATCTCTTAAGGAATTTTGGAAAAAAAATTAGAAGAATTGTAAAAATTATAGATTGGACCCAAGCTATTCTAATATAATCCAAAATACCTGTCTCTATTAAAACAAAATGAAAATCAAATTATATGAGATTAATATAGGGTGAGGTAAAGGGGATGGGAGGGGATATAAATTTATTTTTTCGCCCTTGGCATGAAAGGTGCTACCAGACCTTTTAATTGTTCAACTAATTTCCATCACCATAAGACTTAATATTTTTTCTTAGTTACTTTGTCTTCATATTAAATTTACTAATATGTGTTCTCCTTATTTTTTTTCACTTTCGTTATTTACCAATGTGTGTCTCCCCATAATGATAACATTATTTTAAAAAAATTTATTTTATCAAAATTTTTTCTTAAGAATTCATTGGTTGTGGTCGTTAAACTAGTGGTTCTATGACTAGTTCCAATAATAGTTAAGCAAGTTGGGGTTCATTGGGTAATGGATATGGGACAACTCACTATGTAATTTTTTTTTCCTTGGAAAAAAAAGGACTTAGTGGCTTTGAATTTTTATATGTATAAGTATTTCGGGTTAGGTTCCTATAAGCATGAAGAACCCTACGATGAAGTTTTTTCATCTTATAATTAATTCCCCACTTAATAAATTGGATTTCCACTAGTAAGATCTCTATATAATATCAGTGGTACTAGTGCAACCGTAGAGGCTCTAAAATTGGTAACTCTCTATATTGATATCAATATGGAGATTGGTATAAGTAGTTGGGGTTAGGTGATTATGAAAATATGAAATTTTACCATCTTTTAATGAACTCCCCACTAGGTCAATCAACTCTCCACCAATAGAATATATATATAATATAGGTGGTGCTCCCCTAAGGCTATGGCATTGGTAAATCCCAGAGAAATAAATTGATCTCGATCTCATTCTGGAGCATCTGAATCTCTAAGTACTTAGATTGTCATAAGAATTAGGATCTCTCTTTCGCTAATTTGATTCTTTGGGGGCTCATAGATTACTCAAGGCTGCATAATATGGATCTCAATAAACAAGTTGATAGGGATATTCTATTGATAACTGTGTTAGGGACTAAGAATAAGGGCATAAAAATGCCAAGGTTTGATTCTTTTAAACCCTAGAAGATAAATAGGCCAGGCCATTTACAGAAAAAAGATGTTTTCCTCTTTCTAAAATAAATGACTAAAATCTACTGATATTTACCCTTTCCTTCAAGGCGAACATAGCCATCAACAAAGAATACTAACCTTGCTTCTTAGGCATATTTCCTTTGCATTTGGAAGTCTAGAAACTGCTGGTTGAAAAAGAATTGGAAACTCCCCATTCAGTGCTACAAAAGCACTGGAAACATTTCTTTGTATCCTACATATAAAATTCCAACCCATCATAATAGGAAATAAAAAAAGGTCTTGGATTGAATTTAAAAACAATTGAATAAAATTTTGACATGAATACCAAATCACTCTAAAAGTACATTCTTTGTTGATCAAGTTGGCCATTGAACTACGAGTGTATATTCTTCTTAACCATGAATTTATCTCTCAATTAACACAAATCCAAAAAGACATAACGCAAAAATTTATGCACACATAACACATTTATACAAAAAAACACATTGTAAGCATACAAAAACACTATAGAGTACATTAATGCATACAACACTACAAATTACAATACATTTATGGAGGACACCATAATACAAACAAATTTTCATCAAATTTCTTGAGAGAGAAATAAAGATCTAACATAGTCCATGCTTAACCCATAGATTGAATATAGAAACAAATTTTGTGAGATTACAAAAACGTCCTCGGGGAATGAACTAAACGTACACAAAAATTAAGGGAACAAAAAGTACTCAATCACCTACTACGTTTCCCTACTTAACCCACTAAATAAAAAAAGAAACCAAATCCATCAAAATTCCCTATGGAATGTATTTCCCTGTGACATAATTATAGGTTAATTAATTATGTTATATCATCTAAATTTTTTATTTCTTTAAAAGAAGTTTTTGGATGACCAATGTATTGAGAAAATAACAAGTATATTTTTTAAACTTCGATTGTATTGAGTATTAAGAAAAGGGCTGTTTTTTTACATCAGAACAATGATTTGATTTAGCATATGTGAAGGCACGAACTGTAAGATAATATGATTAGCTATATATCTAGTTTGGATTTTTAGTTTATCATAAGTATGAAAGTTTGACAAACAACGTTTACAACTTAACAAAATATATTTAACATTATGAAGATTACTAACAATTAATTGATATAGAGGGACTTATACATACAGATATTCTAATAAATCAATCTCTAAAATAGATTATAACTTTAGAGGATTTAAGATAGAATGAGATACAATTTTCTCTTACCTAATTTTATCCATAAAACTTAAATATATGCAGAAACAGAATGAAATGAATACTGGGAAAACTTAGAAGGACAAAAATTGTTTGGAAAAAATCCAGAACCCTTTTATTCATCATCAATGATCAAAACTTAATGCAATTATACTTTACAAGTGCTCATCCAAGGGTGAAACCCTTAATAACTCGAATGGAGTGTCATTTATACTATATTTTTTCTACTAGAATCAACTAAACATATTACAAAAATAGTATCAAAATATAGGAATACAAAAACTGTTGAGTTGAGATGTCACTATCTTCAAGGAAGTGGTTGATGAAGTGGCCCCAAAATGTGTTTCTTTGCTAGCATGATGTTCGAGATGAAATTTACTCGATATTTTCAAATAAGTGATCCCATATTTCTTAACTTGCTATATCCAGATTAATCAGCCTTCTAAAAACTTCATATACTTAAGTATATCTCTCAGAAGTAGGCTTATTAATAAATATATGTTTTATTTCATGTGTTATTTAAAAATCAAACTCTAAGTCCTCGAGAAATGACTTTCCTTTCATATGACCTTTAATCCCTACAAATTTGGCTTTGTCAATTGAAATTGTCTAAAGCTTCTTGAAATGCTCCTCCAAGATGATTAGCTTGTCATTTGGCGCTATTAATCCTGGAAATCCTCTTTGATTTATCAGGTTGAACTTAATGTGAAATATTTGGACAACACTATCCAAATTTTGACACTTGGTTGTTCTAATTCTCATCTTCTCTTTGAATTTAGCACCTTAATCATATTTGAAGCTTTGGATGGTTTTTTCTTAAGTGCTTCCTTTTCCTGCTCAATGATTGCTTTGCACTTAGTGATTAGTTATTCCTGTTCAAAAATAATATATATGGGGGTTAATACTTCATTCATAGCCTGACTTAAGTACCTATGCTTTCCTTGGCTTGGGCCAAGGTGTCTAACATCAATAACAAATTCTCTAACTTCTGAAATTTCAGTGCTAACCTATGAAATTTATGCATTTGTTCCATGTAAAGAGTATCATTATTTATCTTCTAAGCTTCTATATTCTTGAATTTCTACAGAAGCTTTCCATTCTCCTACTTTTGTAGAGATAAATCCTCCATAATTTTTCTTGTGTCACCTTCTACTGATGTGGATTTTGTTTCTGTTAATGAAGAAATTAGCTCTATGCCTGCAACTACAATAGGTACAACTGGTACTGGAATCATGGCCAACAGAGTTGATTGTTCCTTCTCCTTCAGTAGACCTTCAATTTGTTCCTCCATCTTCTTGATTTGAATGTTCTACTCATAGATAAGTTTGATCATTTCCTCTCAATTTTTTTCACATTCCTCTATCTCCTTAGTTTGGGGATGTTCTATAGAAGGAAATTTGAGTTCCTTTCGAAGAGGTGCAACGTATGAATTCTTCTTATTAAGAATTTATTCTACATATTTGACATCCTTAGGGTCATACCCAAATTTTATTACTATATCTTCTAATGATTTTAGCTTATTAGATTTAGAAAAAGAGGAATGTTTCTCAATTTTCAACTGTGACTATACATTTGACAGAGTTTTTCTCAATTTGGACAATGCCATGGTAGTGTTAGTCATTGAAGAGAAAAAAATTTCTCCTGACTGTGTGTGGATGTCGATTATGCCAATGGGATGAATATGATTTGCATCAAAATAGAATATGGTCTTCTGTAATCAGAAGGGCCTTTCAGAAAAGGGACACAGGCCTATAAAAATTCCATCCGCATCCTTCCTTTTTCACTATCTAACGATATAAATAACCTATGATGTGATGTAGAGGTATGTTTCCAAAACTGACTATAGACATTGGATTTTAGAGCTTCATTCTTATGTTTAATCTCTAAGAATTTAGAGAAAATATTTTGATCACCATGTTCACTGGTTCTTACTGATTGAATAATATCCATGGGATCTTATGAAGCTAAAGAGGAGGATGGGGTATTAGGAAAATTTCCATCTGCTTCTATAGAAACTTCTATATCACCCAAATCAATGATATCCGACTCTTTCCAACTTTCCTCAGTGGAAATGGTGAAATCCATCTTTTGCTTCTTCTATTGAATAATCAATTATTTGACAATGTTTTTTGAAGATGATGCTTCCTATCTATGCCTTTTCTATTGTTTGTCTTGAGAAATTGGAGTTTCCACAGTGGAGGTAGAAAGAATCTATGCCTTTGCTTCTTGCAATGTGTTTTCTTCATACTGATTTTGGTTCATGAATTTCTCAATCTCTGACCTAGGAGTATGATTGTAAGTTGTTGTCTTCAGTTCTAGCCTCAAATTAGAAATAATGTTGAATGGATCATATTATTGAGTGAAAATTGGATGAAAATCCATCCTCTTGAGGATTGCATCTGCTCCAATTCATGTTTTCCTAGTGTTGCATATGAAAGAGCCCACCCTAGTCTTGATCTTAAACTGGAATTTTTTTTTACCTTAAACAAAAAGCAGTTCATCCATGTTAATCATTTCCTAATATATTTAAGAGATAAAAGTCTCATTGCAACTTATTTGGGCATCTTGTAAGGTGCCAATTCACAACCATATACTCTGATCTCTGTATAATTATGGTAAAGATACTTATCTTTTATTTTAGCTTGATCACTTAGATGAAGTATCCTTTTGATGTCTGGCCCAATCCTAGGCTCATTTTGACTTCTTAAAAGCTAGGAAAATGAATGAATTAAGCAGTCAATGAAATCTGCAAATAAAAATTCAGTTGAAATGACTCTAACCAATTGAGTCCAATGAATGACTAATTGATTAACTCCCTGATCATCATGTTTATGAAACTTAATTGGTAAGGAACCCCCCTACTGAAATAGAAACATAAAAACTAGTACAGAAGTGTACTTTAGCATGCCTTGTGTAGTCAAGTTCATCATATGTGCATGCATATTAACAACTAGGAGCTTTCTGTAATTGTAGATGAAGTTTGGCTGAATGTCTTTGGAGAAAATGGAAAAGAAACCTATAATTGACTCTTCTATTGTTCTGACATTTTGATAGTGTAAAAGATAGGAAATTAAGGAAATAATGTGCTTGGTTGCTTCATGAAACATAGTGGATGGGTAAGGAGGGTTATTTTTCAGAATGTTCAACATCATCTGGAAGAATTTTTTTGAAAATATGAGCTCTTTGAGAAAAAGTCAGTTTTTGGTATAAGTCCATGTGAGCAGCTTGGGAAAAATGGCCAAGGGAATCACTCTGTGGGATCAACAACATCTAGTTTATTGTCTCAGATGTAATAGAAATCAAAATGTCTTTATTTTGAGCTACTAATTTTTTTTTAAGGGGATCATACCTAGCTTGACACTAGGTGACTAGATCAGGGATCTGATGGGTTTGAGGAAAGGTGAATAGAGGCAATAAAGTCTCCTAGAGCTTGAATCCATATTTTTTATTTAAATATTTCTGTTTAACCAAAGATGAAATTCATAGATCTTGAATTCACATTTTTTTTCTGTAATCTTGAAAAATTGGTCAACTAATGGGACATGGTCAATATTTATGGTGGTAGACACATTTGAAGTTTTTTTAGCAACTAGTTTTTGACCCTTTCCATTGGGAGCCATTTATTTCTGCAGTGTAAAATAGAAGAGGTATTTCTCTACTAAAATGAGAGTAGATGAAGGTAGTCTTTGTAAGTAACTGATAGGCCTCTGAATAACTTTTTTGACAATGGTGATACATACTGGAGTGGTAAACTGAAACTATATCTCTGCAAACCTACGATTAGATAGAATGAAAAATGAATCAAAGGGTGGTGCAAGGAATGGGATATGTTTATTTATACATTCTTGGATTACCATTATATGAAATTACTATTAGCAAACAAGACGTTGAGGTTTAACGGAAAATGGTAATGTAGCGGATCATAGTAATAGCAACTGATAATGGTTAAGGAGCATTTGTGATGACATTTTTGAATGAAATGATAAGGGAGTGGACGTAACATAACATCTACAGGTGGCAGGAGGTGAGTGGGCATTGGGATATGGACGTTGGAAGGAGGCCAAACAACCGTTGGAAGGAAAGGCTGATTATGGAGTGGGTAGGTGATGGCAAGTAGTATTGAGCGAGTGGGGGGTGGGGGATGTGAAATGACGAAGGAGTGAAACATTTGAAAGGGGCCCGCCAAAAGGAAACTACTTTTCAGACCCCCCTACTATTAATTTGAAACAAAAAAAGGGGGTGCGAAATGACTTTCCCTTCATTGATATGGGCAGGGAAGAGATCCACTGTTGAGATTTGGTCCGATGATAACGCAAAATGAAAAAAGAACTTTTTTGTGTTACAAATGTAGAATAAAATTAACATGTGCTTTATTACAACAATAATTGACCCATTAATGAAGCGATTAATGCTAATAAAACATATTTTAATCCTGATCTTATTTTAGGCGCATTTAAAACAAGTTGCCATTAATTTTACTAAGTCTAATGTTCAACCAAGATTAAAAAGTTTGGCGTACTTTTGTTTCCTAATATAAATTGCATAATTTTAAATAATTTTTATCATGTTTAAGTAGTATGATAAAAAAAAAATTATTTTGGGTTGTGTCATCCTAACAAACTCCACACAACTTATTTATTTTTTTAATTTTAAACTAAGAAATTTTATTTCTTTTATTACTTCTATCCATGCCTAGCATTTTCAAATATTTTTTCCTTCATTTTTTAAAGCATCTAATCCTATCATTTTTTGAAATTATTATTTTATTTTGACATGAGTCCTAACAGTTTTTCAATTTTCATCTATTCATATCCAAACCTAACATTTTTAAATCTTTCCATTTTCTTCTACAATATCTAACTTCTCAAAAAAAGAAATGCTAGAACATCAGCTCCAAGTGGGGATTTCTTCCTCCTATAGGATGCAGAGAACTATAAGATCTATGTGCCTTCTCCTTGGGCTAATGGAGTCTTTGTTGAGAAAACAAACATACTTGAAAATCAAACAAGCTAGTAGATATATATTGATGAATGTGTGAATGACTCTTTTGCATCTTCAGTACTAAATGTAGTGCTTCAAATATCTTCCATTGACTAGAAATTAAGAAGCTTTTCCTTCAAAATTCCACATGATGAAAGTATTATTACCCTTGAATTCTGAAATACTAAAAGGTCCAAACTAGAGGATGTCAAAATTTCCATGTTCTCCTCTTTCTTCCCTCATAACATCCCATCTTAATACTAAATATCCTTCTCTGAAACCTTTTTCTCTAGATTTTCTATTAAAGAAAATTTTCATTTTTTTCTCATATTTCCTAATATTGTATTGGATTTCATCCCTATTTTCAGTAATTTCAATAATATGATTTATTCTCCTAGAAAAATCATAACTTTCTTGATTAAATTCGTGCAAAAATTTCAAAACAGGGAAATTTATATTTGTAGGAAAAATTGCTTCTTTACTATAAACGAATTGAAATGAAGATTTTCATGTAGATATTTTTGGAGATATCCTGTTAGCCCAAACTACATAAATGAGATGATTTTCCCAATTCTTTTTATGATCCTCTGATGTATTCTTGATAACTTTGACCAAACTCTTGTTTGATGACTTTGCTAGACCATTTCCCTATGGATAGTAAGGACTATAATGATGCAACAATATTTGATATTTTTTACAAAATTCAATCATTTTCACACTATTAGATGTTGTTACATTATCTGTTACTATCTGCTGAGGACATCCAAACCTCGACATACTGTTTTCTTCAATAAACTTGATGACTACAGTGGTTGTGGCATTTCTAACTAGAATAGCCTCTACCAATTTGGTGAAGTAGTATGTTTCAATTAGTATCCATATATGCTAGTTGATTGATGCTGGATGAAATTACCCTATGAAATCCAATTTCCACTCTAAGAAAGGTGTTGAAACTAATACTGGAACCAAAGGAAGGGATGCTAGTTTTTTCCTTCCAGCAAACATTTGAAATTGACAACTCCTAACCTTTTCTCCTACTTGTAAGAACATAGTAGGCCAATAGAATCATGCTCTCATTATTTTATATGTTGTACATCTCCAGGCATAGTGTCCCCCACATATACCTGCTTGAAACTATTCAATAATCCCTTATGTTTCACTTTCCGTCAAGCAAAGAAAAAGGTTATTGAGTGGATCCTTCCGGTATAAATTTACATTGATGATACAATAACTTATGAATTTTAAATTTAGTGTCTTACACTGAATTTTTGAAAATTGAGGACACTCAATGTTTATAAGAAAATGTACAATATCATAATACCATTATGACAACATGAATTTCTCATCAATATAAAGAAGAACTGATTGAATTGAAGATGAAGGTTCTTGTGTATTCTTCCCTTCTGAGTCTTTGCAAGATTCATGTGGATTATCCCCTTGTGATTTTCGAGACGGTTCTTGTGGATTCTTTTGTGTTGAAATTTCAAAAACAAAATTTATCCCCAAAAATTTACAATTTGATTCAGCTAAAACATTAGCCAAACCTTGAAATTTTACCAACTTTGTAGTTTTCATACTAATGTCAAATTCAAGTTTTTGGGTAATTAATATTGTTCTTCTCCCATTAGTGCCTAGTTGAGTTAAGACAATTTTCACAGCATTTTTGGGAACATAAGCAGTAATGGTTAAGTGAAGGACATAAATATTAAAATAATTTAACACTTGGTCTAATGAATAAGCCTCTTTTTCAATGATGGCATACTTAAATTCTGTGTCTCTGATGACTTTACTGAAAAATGGTATAGGTTAATCATATCCATCTTAATTCTTTTTTGAAAGGAAAATAACTAAAGTGGTTTCAGAGGAAAAGGAAAATATGGCAAAGGATTCAAAATAATTAGGGCTGGCTAAAGTTTGGGCTTCAAAAATGACCTTTTTAATTTGGTCAATGCCATATTTAGCTGGTATTGTCCACTTAAATTCATGACTCTTATTCAACATATCAGTTATATCATTAAAAAATTTCAACATAGTTAGAAATGAATCTCCTCAGGCAGTTAATATTTCCAAGAAAAGCTTGGTTCTCCTTATTCTTCCTTGGAAATGAAAGTGCTTGAATAGCTAAAACCCTTTTAGGGTCAATTAGCACCCATTCCTTATAAATGATGTGTCCGAGAAATTTCCCTTCTCTCGTAGAAAGAAAATACTTCTTGTGATTGAGTGATATCTCGAATATTCTAAACCTGTCAAAAAATTTCATCAAGTATTTTAAATTTTTATTCAGTAAGGTCATTAAGATATATAACAACAATATTTTTTTTTTAATATTACCCCCAAAATATAAATCTGTAGCTCTCTAGAATGTTTCTCCAACATTTGTTAATTCAAAGGGCATTTTGGCATACATAAATGTACCCCAAGGAGTAGTGAAAGCAGGCTTCTTCCTATCCTCTAGACTGACCATTATCTGGTTATATCCAAAAAACCCATCAAGTATTGAAAGTATATTTGGACCTAAAACTTTTTGAAGAAACAGATCCATTTTGGGTAATGGGTACATGTCTTTTAAGGATGACTTGTTTAATTTCCTGAAATCTACACAGTTTCTGATTTCCCCATTCTTCTTTCTAACAGGAACTAAATTAGCTACCAACTCTATGTATCTTATTCGAATTATGATTTGAGCATCAAGTAAATTCTTAAGTTCTTTCTCTATGGCAGGGATCAAGACTGGATTTTTTCTCCATTATTTTTCTTTATAGTGTTTTTCTTCAGGTTTTAAAGGAATTTTATGCTCACTGAGAGTTGTATCTTATGTTTTTAATTCATAATAAGACCAAGAAAAGAAATCCTTGTAATCTTTAAGAATATTCCAATATTCAGTTTTTACTTCCTGAGGTAGAGATGCAGAGATTTTAATGTTCTTGAATTCTTCAGGTGTTCCAATATTATATTCTTCAATATTCTCTTTTGGTGAAATTGATAGTGGATACTTGGGAACATAATTTTGGTCATAAGATTTTTAGAGGTACTAGACCTTTGGGAATAAAGTTGTTAGACACCTAAATTATATTGTGGTCAACCATTTTTGAATTTAGTAGCCCACTCAATATTCTTTCGAATGACAAAGATCTGACCTGATTTGGATTCTTCAAGGTAAAGTTATTCCCAATCTCCCACAATAACCTAATTATGGACTGGTTCAGTAGAGCGAACTTGTATGGAATGCCACATGTCACTATTTGCTCCTTAGGATATTAAATTGATACAAAGAAAACTACAGTCACCTCTTTAAGATGAAATTATGACGATTTTCCCACGGTCACCTCTTTAAGATGAAATTCAAGAGCCTAAACAAGCCTTAACTTACATAGATCATATCTCCGAAAATATTGCTAACCAAGATCTAAAATATTTATACGACATTCCTCAAGATTTCGACTTCTCTCTCTAAACATTTCAGCATCTAAACCTCAGTAGAACAAAAGCTACAATGAACATTCCACAATGACCTGTTTAAGTGAAATTCAAGAGCCTGAAATAAACCTAACTTCCATAGATCATATCTCTGAAAATTTTGCAAAAAAAGATCTAAAATTTTTACACGACGTTCCTCAAGATTTCGGCTTTTCTCTAGAAAATTTTAAAATTCTGAAACTTTTTAGAAGAAAACTTATAGTGAAAACCCCACGATTACCTGTTTGGAGCAGCGAAACCCTAGAATCCAAATCTCTAATGCCAAATGTTATGAAACCAGCTCCAAATATATAAGAAAAGAGAGATCAACACCTTATAACTAAGCCACTTCGAAGGAGAAACCTTCAATACATTACATAAATGAACAATTCTTTAATGATACAAATGAAAAAACCTCCTTTCTATATATAGGAGTCCATGGGGGCACAATGTAATCCTAGCCGATATAACAATAATAATGTAAGGGCATAATAATAACAATACGGGGTTTACAAGGGTACAACAATAACAATAAGGGGGTTACACTAACAACAATAAGGGACTATACTAGTAATATAGGGACCTAACAAATCCATTATAGAAATATACTCTGTATCAACTCAAAATGTCACATGTGGGAATCAAACCTGTGTGGGAAGGATGATAATCATTCCTCCATCCACCTGAGATATATCCAATTGTATGTTAATGCATTAATTTGGTTGTAAATTCGATAAAATAACAAATGTGAATAAAATGTTGAATTCCAGTAAAGCTTGAAAGGGTTATTTATGATATTATATCTTCGATAATATCATTATTTAAATATATGATATTGAATTGTTGTGCATAGGAAAATACCTAATTTTAAAGTGAAATTTAAGAGGAATAATAAAATTAATAATAGATGTTTACACATACATAAATAACGATTATAATGATGGTAAAGAATGAAAATGATAATAATCAGAAGAATACACACCAAGATGGAAAAAATCAATAAATAGAAACTCATATAGCCATATAATGTTGAACATTGTTGAAAGTAAAATATTAAATTTGGTTTGAAGGAAAGATATCAATCATATGCAACACCTTCATATTATTTTTCTGCCAAACTTTCTTCTTCTAAATTGATTTAAATTTTTTGAAAATGTAAGGAATTAACTTTCGTAATTCTCCTAATTTTGGAGATTCAGTTTAAACCAAAATTTGTTGTGGTTATTTTTTTATTCTCATATTAAATTTTTTTTTTCTCTTAACATAACTAGAAAATTGGATATATATCTTAATTTATAACACATAGTTTCATAAAGTATATATGGATAGGGAAGTATTTATAGTGTAAATATTCGCTCTTTTTTATGTATTTATAGGTTCCAAGATTGCATAGGATGATAAAATATCCCACCACCACCTATATTTTATTCTATCCTCCTAATAAATACATCTATGATATAATAGAGTACAATTTCAAAATTTATAGCATGATTAGTGGACGAGACATGTGAAGGTTAGAATCACAATACACTAAAGGCAAACTGACTTAATAGGTTCCATTTATTGCAATATTATGTTACACATTATGATGGAAAGAAATATAATACATGGATTTATTATATTAATATACTCTTTACTTGAAAATTATTTGTTATCTTCCATTAATTAATTCGTCTATGCACTTTTCTTTCATATTTTGAGTTCATGTTTTTATTGTTCCTCCTATATTACGCACATAAAAAATGACTGTTGATGTTAATATTGTGTCAATAACATACATTAGGGGAGGATTTATGAGGGTTTCAAGTACAAATGATTATCATTAATAGAGTAAAGAGATAGATTTATATGTTATCCATAGAGATAAATTTTGATCCATAAATATATACTTCAAATGATACTATATAAAAATGAAATGATATCATAGATTCAAAGGCATAAGTTGAGCCTTTTCTTGTGAAGCATATTGTGATATAAAATAAGATATGATTTTTTTTCTACATATGCCTTTCTATAATGTAAAAAAAAATAGAAAATGTATAATAAATAATAATATTCAATGCATATAAAGGATAAAATTAGCTTGAATCTCCGTGAGAATATAATGTCAATAAACACTTGAAAATATAAGCAAATATTCTAATACAAGTTACAAATGATAATTTTTACCCTTGAATCTAGTCCGTAGAGAAGTTGGAAGATTACTTAGTAACATTTTCATGTTGGATCATCTTAGAGAGTGTCACGTACACTCTGTGACTTGAGATTATCTAACATAGGTCTTGCCGAATTTTTACTTAATAGTTGGTCATGGGATAATTCTTTCAAATATAAATGAAGAGAAACATAATTAAAGTGATAAAATTGAAATACATATACATGGAAGACACAATTTCATTTTGGAAAATGTGAATGGAATACATTTATGTTTTTCTTGGGAAAAATAAATTCAAATGTAAAATCCTCCGAACAAATTACCTATAAATCATGAATATAAAAGTTCCATGGATTTTTTTCTTGGATGAATATCACTAATTATATGACTACATCCACTTTCAAAGATAAGCCTTATTTAAATGCAACCTAACACTACCATGGTGTGCTAATTTTGGAATTGAATATTGAAAAAATATTAAATTTCATATTGATAAATATTTCTCTTTATGCTCTCTTACAACATTTCTTTACACTCCTAGGCCAGAGATTGAGAAATTCATGAACCAAAACCAGTGTGAAGAAAACACACCGCAAGAAGCAGAGGCGCAGTTTCTTTCTACCCCCACTCTGCAAAATCCAATTTCTCAAGATAAACAATAGAAAAGGCCTAGAGAGGAACCATCATCTTCTACAAACATTGCCAAATAAATCATTATATAGTAGAAGAAGCAAAAGATAGATTTCACCATTTCCACTGAGGAAAGTAAAAAATATCCAGATATCATTGATTTGGGTGATATAAAAGTTTCTATACCAGCAGAGGGAAATGTTCCTAATACCCCATCCTCCTTTTCAATCTCACAAGATCACATGGATATTATTCAACTAGTAGGAACCAATGAACATGGTGATCAAACTATTTTCTCTAAATTATTAGAGATTAAAGATAAGAATTAAGCTCTAAAGGCTAATTTCTATAGTCATTTTTTGAAACATACCTCTACATCACAACGTAGGTTTTTGATGGATTTTATAGTGAAAACGGAAGGATTTAGATGGATTTTATATAGGCTTATGTCCCTTTTCCCAAAGCCCCTTCTGATTACAAGAAGACCATATTCTATTTTTATGCAAATCAGATTCATCCCATTGACCAAATGGACATGCACAAACAATTAGGAGAAATTATTTTCTCTACCATGACTAACACTGCCATGGCATTGTCCAAATTGAGAACAACTATGTCAAATGTATAGTCACAATTGAAAATTGAGAAACATTCCTCTTTTGCTAAATATAATACGCTAAACTCATTAGAAGATATAGTAATAAAGATTGGGTATGACCCTAAGGATTTCAAATATGTAGAATAAATTATTAATAAGAAGAATGCAGACATTGAAACTCTTCGAAATAAACTCAAATTTCCTTCTACAGAATATACCCAAACCAAGGAGATAGAGGAAATTGAGCAAAATAGAGAGGAAATGATAAAAATTATCATTGAGTAGAACATTCAAATCAATAATATGGAGGAATAAATTGAAGGTATACTGAAGGAGAAGGAAAAATCAAATCAGTTGGCCATGATTCCAGTTTTAGTTGTACCTATTGCAGTTGCAGGCATAGAGCTAATTTCTTCATTAACATCAACAAAATCCACATCATCAGCAGGTGACCCAGGAAAAATTATGCAGGATTTATCTCTACAAAAGTAGGAGAATGAAAATATTATGGAGAAATTAAATAATCTAGAAGCTCAGAAGATAAATAATGATACTCTTTACATGGAACAAATGCATAAATCTCACAGGCTAACAAAGAATGTTCAGAAGTTATAGAGTGTGTTATTGATGTTAGACACCTTGGCCCAAGCCAAGGAAAGAATTTGTACTGAAATAAGTCAGGCTATGAATGAAGTATGACCCTCCATATATATTATTTTGGAACAGGAAGAAATAATCACTAAGTGAAAAGTAGTCATTGAGCAGGGAAAGGAATCACTTAAGCAAAAACCAGCCAAAGCTTTAAATATGATTAAGGTGTTAAATTCAAAGAGAAGAGGAGAATTAGAACATATTAATATCATAGGTATAGAAAAAACCATTTTGGAAATCAAGAAATTTCTGCATAAGAAGAATCTGTTGAATGTGTTGGAAACCAAGTGTCAAACTTTGGATAGTGTTTTCCAAATATTTCACATCAAATTCAACCTGATAAATAAAAGAGGATTTCCAGGATTAGTAGTGCGAAATGAAAGGTAAATCAACTTGGAGGATTATTGCAAGAAAATTTAGACAATTTCATTTGACAAAGATAAATTTGCAAGGATTAGAGGTCATATGACAGGAAAGGAATTTCTAAAGGCCTTAGAGTTTCATTTAATAATAAGACATGAAATCAAACATATATTTATTAATAAGCCTACTTTTGAGAGATATACTTAAGTAGATGAAGTTTTTATAAGGTTAATTAATCTGGATATACCAAGACAAGAAAGATGGGATCACTTATCTAAAACTATCAATTAAATATCATCTCCAACAGCATGCCAGCAAAGAAACACATTTTGGGGCCACATCATCAACCACTTCCTTGAAGACAGTGACATCTCAAATAAATAGTTTTTGTATTTCTATATTTTGATACTATTTTTGTAATATGTTTAGATGGTTCTAATAGAAATAATTTATTATAAAATAAAGATTCAAACTAGATATATAGCTGATCATATCCTCTTATAGTTTCTGCCTTCACATATGCTAAATCACATCACTGTTTCGAAGTAAAGCAACAACCCTTTTCTTAATACTCAATACAATAAATGTTTAAAACATCTACTTGTTATTTGCTCAATACATTGGTCATCCAAAAACCTATTTAAAAAAAAAAAAAAAAATTAGATGATCTGACATAATTAATTAACCTATAATTATCTCAAAGGGAAATACATTCGATAGGGAATTTTGACAGATTTGGTTTCTTTTTTTATTCAATGGGTTAAGTAGCGAAGCGTAGTAGGTGATTGAGTACTTTTTGTTCCCTTAATCTTTGTGTGCATTTAATTCATTCCCTGGGGACATTTCTGTAACCTGAAAAAATTTGTTTCTATATTCAATCTATGGGTTAAGAATGGATTATGTTAGATCTTTCTTTCTCTCTTAAGAAATTTGATGAAAAGTTGTTTGTCTTATGGGGTGCTCCATAAATGTATTTTACTTTGTAGTGTTGTATGAATTAATGTACTCTATAGTGTTTTTGTATGCCTACAATTTGTTATTTTGTGTAAATGTGTTGTGTGTGCATAAATATTTGTGTTATATGTTTTTGGATTTGTGTTAACTGAGAGAGAAACTCATGGTTAAGGAGAATATGCACTCGTAGTTGAGTCTCCAACTTGATCAACAAATATTGCACTTTTAGACTAATTTGGTATTCATGTCAAAATTTTATTCAATTATTTTTAAATTCAATCCAGGCCCTTGTTTTGTTTCCTTTTATGATGGGTTGGAATTTTATATGTAGCCTACAAAGAAATGTTTCCAGTGCTTTTGTAACAGTGAATGGGGGGTTTCCAATTCTTTTTAAAGAAACAGTTTCTACACTTCCAAATGCAAAGTAACTATGCCTAAGAAGCAAGGTTAGTATTCTTTGTTGATGGCTATGGTCTTCTTGAAGGAAAGGGTAAATATCGGTAGAGTTTAGTCATTTATGTTAGAAAGAGGAAAAAATATTTTTTTTTGTAAATGGCGTGGCCTATTTATTTTCTAGGGTTTAAAAAAATCAAACCCTGGCCTATCTATACCCTTTTTCTTAGTCCTTAACACATTTATATATAGAATATCCCTATCCACTTGTTTATTGAGATCTATATTGTGTAGCGTTGAGTAATCTATGAGCTCCGAGAGAGTCAAATTCATGAGAGCGAGATCTTAATTCTTATGATAGTCTAAGGCCTTTGACAGTCTGATGCTCCAGAACGAGATCAACATCGATTGGTTTCTCTAGGATTTAGAAATTCCATAGCTTTAGGGGAGCACCACCTATATTATATAGATATTCTATCGGTGGAGAGTTGATTGACCTAGTGGGGAGTTCATTAAAATGTGGTGAAATTTCATCTTTTCATAATCACCTAACCCCAACTACTTATAACAATCTCCATATTGATATCAATATAGAGAGTTACCAATTTCAGAGCCTCTAGGGGAGCACTAGTACCACCAATATTATATAGAGATCTTACGAGTGGAAATCCAATTTATTTGGTGGGGAATTCATTATAAGATTAAAAAATTTCATCGTAGAGTGCTTAATGCTTATAGGAACCTAAACCAAAATACTTATACATATAAAAATTCAAAGCCACTGAGTGCTCCTCTTTTCTCCCAGGAAAAAAAAATTGCGTAGTGAGTTGTCCCATATCCATTACCCAATGAACCCTAAGTTTGTTAACTATTATTGGAACTAGTCATAGAACCACTAGTTTAATGACAACAACCAATGACTTCTTAAGAAACAAGTTTGATAAAATGAACTTTTGTAAAATAATGTTATCATTATGGGGAGACACACATTGGTAAATAATGAAAGTGAAAAAAAATAAAGAGAACACATATTAGTAAATTTAATATGAAGACAAAGTAACTAAGAAAAAATATTAAGTCTTATGGTGATGGAAATTAGTTGAACAATTAAAATTTCTCGTAGCACCTTTCATACCAATGGAAACAAAAGATATGTATATCCCCTCCCACCCCCTTTACCTCTCCCTATATCAATCTCATATAATTTAATTTTCATTTTGTTTTAATAGAAAAAGGTATTTTTTATTATATTAAAAGAACTTGGATCCAATATATAATTGTTACAATTATTCTAATTTTATTTTTCCAAAATTCTTTAAGAGATGTGTTTTTTCATTTGGGTTTATCTTAGGTGGTTGGGAGAAATAATTGTTGTTCTCCCCACCTATGTTCAGTTCTTTCAAGCCACATGTTGAGGTTTGTTGTAATGTATTTGAGCCTCATTGTTGAGTGTGATTAGTCGCTATAGGAACAAAATATGTATGTTCCTAATATGGAATATAAATATATTTCTCATAAGAAGGGGAGGAAAGAAAAACATATGATATTCGTTTTGGTTTTTGAAGTCCATTACTAACATTATTAATGTTTCCATTTTATTCTATTTTAGATATCACAATGCTCAATCTAACAATATCTGATCACGTAAGACAACTATAAGTAATCAAAATTTGTTTTAATATTTTTGCATATCGAAATATCAATTAATTAGTCAAGTAACTAGTAACATTATACTATGTTTAGTGTATGTTGAATCTATAGTGGCACAAATTTTTCGTGTATTTTTGAATATATAAGAGTACAAATGGTTGGCCCTTGCATACATTTAGATATATATGACCTTCTCCCACACTTACACTAGTATGACCACTTTTTTATAAGGGACAAACTTATTGGCACTTAAGGTTTCCTTGATATATTGTACTTTTTTCCATGTTACAAATCTCACGTAAACCCTTGGAAAATTTCCCTCATTTCAAAGATGATACATAGGTAAAACCCTAGATTACTATGGCCACAAGGCTAGTCGAAAATAAGGATTAAAGCCATTAGAGAAATATACTCTCTATGAGGGAATAAAACCTTGGCGGGAAGGATGATAATCATTTCTTCATCTACCTGAGATAAATCGAATTGTATGTTAATGCATTAATTTGGTGGTACATTTGATAAAATATCAAATGCGAATAAAATATTGAATGCCAGTAATGCTTGAAAGGGTTTTTTATGATATTATATCTTCGATAATATCATTATTTAAATATATGATATTGAATAGTTGTGCGTAGGCAAATACCTCATTTTCAAATAAAATTTAAGAGGAATAATAAAATTAATAGTGTATGTTTCCACATAAATAAATAACGATTATAATGATGGTAAATAATGAAAATGATAATAATCAGAAGAATACATAACAAGATGGAAAAAATAATAAATACAGAGTCATATAGCCATATAATGTTCAACATTGTTGAAAGTAAAATAGTTAATTTGGTTTGAAGGATATATCAACGATATGCAACACCTCCGTATTATTTTGTCGCAAAAATTTCTTCTTCTAAATTTGTGTAAAATTCCTGAAAATGGAACAAAGATACTTTTGTAATTATCTTCATTTTGGAGATTTAGTTTAAACCAAAATTTGTTTTGGTTATTTGTCTTTATCATATCAACTTTTTTTTCCTCTCAAGATAACTAGAACATTGGATAGATATCCTAATTTCTAACACATAATTTCATAAAGTATATATTGACAGGGAAGTATTTTTAGTGTACATCTTTGTTCTTTTTTATGTGTCTATAGGTTATAAGATTGGATAGGATGATAAAATATCCCACTACCACCTATATTTTATTTTATCATCCTAATAAATACATCTATGGTATGAGAGAGTGCAATTTCAAAATTCATAGCATGATTAGTGGACGAGACTTGTGAAAATGAGAAATCATGATACACTAAAGCCAAAGTGACTTAACAAGTTCCATTTATTGCAATATTGTGTTACACATTATGATGGAAAGAGATATAATACATCCACTTCTACTCAAAGGGTTCTAAATCATTCTTATTGTACATGTATTTATTATGTTAATTTAGTCTTTACTTGAACATTTTTTGTTATCTTCCATTAATTAATTCATGAATGCAGTTTTCTTTCATATTTTGAGTTCATTTTTTTTATTGTTCCTCCTATATTATGCATTAAAAAATTACTATTGATGTTAATATTTTGTCATTAATATACATTAGGTGAGGCTTTATGATTTTTTTGAGTACAAATAATTATCATTAATAAAGTAAATAGATATATTTGTATTTTATCCATAGAGATAAATTTTAATCCATAACTATATACTTCAAATGGTACTTTATAAAAATGAAATAATATCATTAATTCAAAGGCATAAGTTGAGCCTTTTCTTTTGAAGCATATTGTGATATAAGATAGGCTATGATATTTTTTTTTCTGCATAGGCCTTTCTATAATGTAAAAAAAGTAAAAAATGTATAATAAATAATCAGATTCAATGCATATAAAGGAAAAAATTAACTTAAATTTCCATGAGAATGTAATGTTAATAACCACTTAAAAATATAAACAAATATTCTAATACAAGTTACAAATGATAATTTTTACACTTAAATCTAGCCTGTAGAGAAGTTGAAAGATTACTTAGCAACATTGTTATGTTGGATCATCTTAGAGAGTGTTACATACACTGTGTGACTTGAGATTATCTAACATAGGTCTTCCTGATTCTTCAATTAATTTTTGGTCATGGGATAATGCTTTCAAATATAAAATACGAGAAACATAATTAAAATGATAAAATTGAAATACATATACATGAAAGACACAATTGCATTTTGGAAAACGTGAGTGGAATACATTTATCTTTTTCTTGGGAAAAATCAATTCAAATGTAAAATCCTCTGAAAAAATTACCTATAAATCATGAACATAAAAGTTCCATGGATTTTTTTCTTGGATGAATATCACTAATTATATGATGACATGCACTTTCAAAGATAAGCCTTATTCAAATGCAACCTGACACTACCCATGGTGTTCTAATTTTTGCAATTGAATATTTTTTTTTGGGTAGTTTAGACTAATCCTAATCACTCACGGGTTTTGAACCGATGACCTTGCAAACAGAGTGCCTTAATAGTGTACCCCATCACTGACTTCTCTACACCATGTGTGCTTTGTGGAATTGAATATTGAACAGATATTAAATTTCACATTTATAACTATTTATCTTTATGCCCTCTTACAAAATTTATTTACACCCTTTGTACCAATATATAGATTAAATCACAGTGAGGAGGAAGTAAATTTAGCTCGTGAAACAACTAAAAAAAGTCACTTTTACAAAACATTAAATTCCTAGGGATCATAAATCACTCACTATGATAGGTCGGTCTAATTAATATTTCAATCTAAATTTGGATTTTAAGTACATGTGTGTTAATATCATGCAAATCCATTGACATATATTTTGTAGAAGATTTAAAACCACATTAATATTATAAAATATATAATATGTTGTATATTGGATCTTTTAATTTTATCTTCTAAAGCTACAATGTAATGTCGAGGGTGGTCATTGTCAACCCCATTTTAGTAGAAATTTCAATGTGATGTTGAGGGTTGTACATTTGGTGTGATGGGTTAGGATTCATATATGTACTTGTAATCATATCATTTAAAGAAACATAGGTGAGAAATCATAACTCGCATTTCATATGATTATTGATAAGGTTTTTTATTAAGGCACTCCATAGTAAAAAGGTCACGGTTTGTTACCACGCAGGAAAAATTTAATCCATAAGTATGGGTTGGTGTGGCCAAAGATAGGTGCTTTTTTTGGTTGATTTTTTGTTAGTATATATTCCCTTGGGTTGAAGTTTCTCAAGCCACTAGTTTTTCATGTCGATTTGTGAACAAGCTATCAAACAAAAGGAAAAAAAGAAGGGAAAAGTTTCAAATTTCATACAATGTATGATATAATAGAGGGAATCAATGTATTTATGAACCTACTCCTTAGACTGGGCTCATAATTTGTATTCTTTATGTTAACTATACTCTCTTAGTTATGTACTAAATATATGTAATTTTTTTCTTAATGTGTCCACCCCATCTACAAGAAACAAGTTGAGAAAATGAGCTTTTGTAAAAATATTGTTATAATTATGGGAGGACACATATTGGTAAATAAAGAAAGAAAAAAAATAAGAAAAAAACATATTAGTAAATTTAATACAAAGACAAAGTAACTAAGTAAAAATATTAAATCTTATGGTGATGGAAATTAGTTGAACAATTAAAAGGTTTGGTAGTGCCTTTCATGCCAAGGGTGAGAAAAGAAATGTATATCCCATCCCAACCCCTTTAACCCTCCATAGCTCAATCTCATATTATTTTTTTTTCTTATTCTTTTTAACAGAAATGGTATTTTGGATTATATTAAACGAACTCAGGTTGAACAAATAATCGTTACAATTCTTCTAAAAAAAGTGCTTCCAATATTCCTTGAGGATTTGAGATTGAATATGCATGATAAATCCAAATTATTAATTTAGATCTCCATAAAACCAAAATTTTGTTACCATTCCAGCTAAAGATTTTCCAAATACCACCTAATATCCAAATACATTTGCATCCCATTCTTAATTATTGATCATTTTAACTTTGACTAGCTTCTCTTTTTTGTTTAGCTTCATCTAACTTCTCGTTTCCCTTGGTGAAGTATATATTGTAGGTTTTAACCTTGTACAGAAATTATATGAAAGTGAATCTTAAAAACAGAAATAAAAAATATCGAGAGCATAAAACATAAAACATAAATACACAGAGATTTTCCCATGGATCCCAAATTGGGACGACCAGCTTGAGTTTTCATTATATTCACTTTAGTGTTACAAAACATATATATACATGCTGAAGCATACATGAACCCAAATCCATTAACCTTGGATTAGAACATAATTGTAGTTCCCTTTACCGGATCTACAAAATACCAAGGGCCGAAAACCGTCATGCCCCAAAACCATGTGCAAACCCATGCATGAAACCATGGGCGGGTCTACTCGCTGAAAAATAAGGACCAAAAAATGTTTCCCTGGGCACTGCCTCCCCCCCTGTGACCCCCCTGCTGTGCCCGACACAACGTACAGGGGGGCTTATCACACCCCCTATGACCCGCCTGTGCATGACTAGTCATGGAAAGAATATAACACATACCCAACATCATCCCACTTGTTGTTTTCTTTCCGCAGGGGGCCACAGGGGAGCTGAGTCATTAGCCTAGCTTTGAAACACCCATTGCTTCTCTACACCAAGAGAAATTTTGAGTGCTCACAGACTTCGTCAATGCATTTGCAACATTATTCAAAGTGTCCACCTTTACTAGCAACACCCTTTTAGCCTCAACCATATCTCTCACAAAGTGATATTGAGCATCAATGTGCTTTGTCTTTGAATGATAAGTAGGGCTCTTAGCTAAGAAAAATTCACTTTGGCTATCACAATCTATCCTTATAACTTGCTGCACCAACCCCATACTTGAACACAAACTCTGAAACCAAACTACTTCCTTGATTGCATGAGTGGCTACTATGTATTCTGCCTTTGTAGTTGAAAGAGCCACTACAGACTGTATTTTACTCATCCAACTGACTACCCCTCCAAATAGGCCAAAAACATACCCACTTGTAGATCTTCTTTGGTCTAGATCTCCAGCCTACTCTCCATCAACACAATCATGAATGTCCAACACTCTTTCAATCCAAGTCTTCCCTCGTAGAAAAATCCATAATCAATAGTACCATGAAAATATCTGAAAAATCACTTCACTGTTGTCCAATGCTCATTCCTTGGGTTTGACATAAACCTAGTCAATACTCCCATTGCATGTGTAATGGCAGATCTAGTATAGACCATTGCATACATCAGGCTATCCACTGCACTTTCATAAGGAACATGGGATATATCCTCCTTTTCTTCTTATGTCTTGGGACACTATTCAGCAGAAAAATTTACACCTACAGGATTAAGAACATTCTCTGGTTTACTATCCTACATATTTAGCCTTTGCAACATAGTCTCAACATACTACCTCTGGTTTAACTGGAGCTTCCTCTCTACCTTTTCTCTCTTAATCTCCATGCCCAAAATATAGTTTGCAGCACCAATATCCTTCATGTCGAATTTGGAGAACAGTTGGGTCTTCAAATCTTGGATAATTTCTTTGTCATTTCCAATCAATAACATATCATCCACATACAATACCAAATAAATAACATAGTCAACAATTAATTTAAAATAAACACAGTGATCCTCCTTGCTTCTGGTGAAGAAAAGTCCCCGTATATAGGTAGCAAATTTCTGATACCACATCCTTGGTGACTATTTTAACCCATACAAAGACTTCTTTAACCTACATACCAGTTCTTTCTTCCCTTTCACCATAAATACTTCAAGTTGTTTCATGTAGATCTCCTCTTCCAGATACCCGTGAAGAAATTTTGTCTTCATATCCATCTGTTCTACCTCAAAATTAAATGCAGTAGAAACAAATAAAAGTAATCTAATAGAAGAAAATTTGGCAACAGGAGAAAAAATATCACCAAAATCAATTCTCGGCACCTGGGAATAACCTTTTTCTACCAACCAAGCTTTGTATTTATTCACCTTGCCTTCTACATTCATTTTCTTCTTAAACACCCATTTTCTCTCGATGGGCTTCCTTCTAGCCAGCAACTCCACCAGATCCGATGCCTCTTTTTTATGCAAGGATGCCATTTCATCAGCCATGGCCTCCTTCCAGAGTTTTCCATCCTCTGAATATACTGCATCCCTGATGGTTCTGGGATCATCATCAGTTATAGTTAAAGAAAAAATTGAGCATAAAGTAGATGGACTATACCTTTCTGGTTGTCTTCTTTCCCAACTGATCTTCTCACAGCTGGAGTTTGTTGCTCTTCGTCTTCCATGTCTTCTTCTGTTTTAGAGTTTGATTCATCCTCCTTTAGCTCAATCTCTATCTTCTCAGGTTCCTTTGGTAGGACCTCATGTTTAACAACATATTTCACCACTCTAAACACCACATCTCGGTTGTACGCAACCTTCCTTATTTCTGGGTTCTAAAGCTTGTAACCCTTTAAACCATCCTTATACCCAATAAAGATGCACCTTTCAGATTTATTATCCAACTTGGTCCTTTTCTCCTTTGGAACATGTACATATGCATCACATCGAAATAACCTCAGATCTAAAAGAGAGGGTTTCTTACCAGTCCATACCTCATGTGGATTCTTATCCTCCAACGCTGATGAAGGTGATTTGTTAACCAAGTAACATGTAGTCTCCACTGCCTCTGCCCAGAATTCTTGTCCTAACACGGTACCACTGAGCATGCTTCTTGCCTTTTCCATCAGCATTCTGTTCATTCTTTCTGCAACTCTAATTTGCTGAGGCATGTATGGAGTAGTCTTTTTCCATGCTATACCACACTTCTTACAAAACTCTTTAAATTCCTTCTTACATAACTCCTCACCATTATCTATCCTCAGCACCTTTATCTTCTTCTCTGTCTAGTTTTCCACTAGAGCCTTAAATTCTTTAAATCTATCAAAGACTTCAGATTTATTCCTCAAGAAATATATCCATGTATTCCTTGAGAAGTCATCTATGAATGAAACATAGTACACAAACTTACCTAGTGATGGAACTGACACAGGTTGAAACACATCATTGTGCAGAAGCTTTAATATCGTGTTTGACCTCTTAGCACCAGAAGGAAAACTCACCCGATTTTGCTTCCCATATGCACAATTTTCATAGAAATAGAAATCCAAAGAGCTATTATACATACCTTCTACCATACCATTTCCATGCAGTATCTGAAGGCCCTTCTCTCCAATATGTCCAAGACTTTGATGCCATAGCATGGTCTTTTCTCCAGAGACCGCTAGGCTTTCTGCTCCACTTTCAGGAACCACAGAACTGTTGCACCCATAAATAATAGTGCTGCCCTGAAGCTTGTACAGAGTTCCAATCCAAACTCCCTACATTAATACCAGTGCTCCTTGAACCATCTTATAGGCATATTTCTCGAACGCCGTTTTTACACCTGCATCATCCATCTTACTTATAAAAATCAGATTTCTGGCCAATGCAATAATGTGCAGAATACCAAGAAGTGTTCTAATCCTTCTACCTTGTAGCTTCAGCTTGACTTTTCCACATATGATGATTATGGCCTTCCTATCATCACCTAAGAAGACATCACCGCCATCGTATTTCTCATACTCGCAGAACCACTCCCTATGGGGATTGAAGTGAAAGGATACACCTGAGTCAATTAACCATGACTCATGATCTACACGTGTGTTTGAAGAAGAAGCCAAATACACATCCCCACCTTCATCTGAGGTGGTTTTTTCCTCTCAATAAGGAGCATCATAATATCCCTTTCCTTTCTTAGGAGCTTTAGATCTGTTGTCCTTTTTGTAGTGCCCTTCCTTTTCGCATTTCCAGGACATCTTTACAAACTTTCCAGGAGATTTAGATCTCCATCTAGATATAAATCTCCCACTTGAAACCTTATTCTTGTTTCTGTTTTGGAACCTTCCTCGTACAGATAAGGCATCTCCATTCTGTCCATCCATATTTCTCTATCTCATTTCATCCAACAATAAGGTTTAGACAATGTCATAAAAATTCAAGGTAGTTGTATTGCTACCTATTGTAATAATAAGACTATCCCACGAGTCTGGTAGAGAACACAACAAACTAATGCACTTATCTTCATTTGAGATTTTAATATCAACAGATGACATCTGATATACCACAGTATCAAAGGCGTTTAGATGCTCAATCACAGTAACAACTTTTTTCGTAGGAACAATTTATTCACTAGAGACTTAGAATGGTACAAAGTCCCATGTTTGTCCCACAAATTATTTGTTGTAGCTCCCCCATATACATTCAACAATACCAAATCTGAGACACACAACCGTATTTTGATCTTCACCTTCCGATCCAACTTCATCTAGTTTTCATTTGACATTACCATTGGTTTAGTACCTGGATCTATTGCAATCCAATGGTATTTATCCACCAGCAAATCCTCCATCTTGAGCTTCCACAACTCAAAACTCTGACCATTAAATTTCTTAATCTTTATCTTCCCGTCGCTCGCCATCTTCTTTCACTGCAAGAATCGATCCCATAGATCTCCCACTGAACAGGGTCTACCTTAGGTCCAAGAAAAAAACTCCTTAGTAGCAAAGGCATCCCCTTCAAGCCGAAAGATATCTGATACCAAATGTAGGTTATAATATTGTACATAAATTATCTGCAAACGGATCTTAAAAACATAAATAAACAATAGCGAGAGCATAAAACATAAAACATATATACACAGATTTTCCCCTGGATCCCAAATCGGGATGACCAGCTTGATTTTTCATTATATTCCTTTTAGTGTTAAAACACATATATATACATGCCAAAGCATACATAAACCCCAATCCATTAACCCTGGATTAGAACATAATCATAGTTCCGTTGACCTGATCTACAAAATACCAGGGTCCAAAAACCATCATGCACCAAAACCATGTGCAAACCCATGCACAAAACCATGGGCAGGTCCACCCACTGAAAAATAAGGACCAAAATGTTTTTCTCGAGGCGCTACCATGGACCTTGAATAGGGGGGGTTGCCGCCCCACCTGTGACCCCCCTGTTGTGCCCAACACAACATATAGGGGGGACTATCGCCCCCCCTGTGACCCCCCCGCACGTGACTAGTCAACATATATGTCCTTTTTCCTCACTTGGATCTAACCTATGTTATCTACTATATCTAGAGGATCATTCATTTAGTTATTATCTACAATATTGTTTTCACCTTTAAGAGTCTTATACAATTCTTCCTCTTTTTCCTCGTCTTCCTAAGAAGTTTTTTTTTAAGTCTTATTTTTTAAAGAGGAAGAGGAATCATCAAGAAATATCTAACTTGTCCTTGGCCACTTTTTGAATATTATCACAAGGTTTTTTTTTTTAGAATTATTTTCAACTGAATCATTTGGGTAACCAAACTTCTTCGGATTTTGATAGGCGTCATTTATACATTCCACTGCAACATGGCTTGTTGTTGAGTTTCCATTAACTTGGTGGGAGTCTTTATTGGATTATAATGTCTCTTGTTGATTTTAATAGTTTTTGTGATTTGGGGGGAGTTCATATTTAAATATCATTTAATGTTATGACTTGGAAACTTCCCACTATCTTGGTTTGCAACTATTTTACCTAGCTTTGATCTTTTGAGGTTTGGGACAATTTTTTGGAAAGAATGGGTTGTTTTGTAATAAGCTCTGGGGAGAAGAGATATTTTCTTTAATCATTTTTTTCAGATAATTTAGGCTTGTCAGTTTGATTTAAGCGAATAAATATTTAGTGAAGTATATTTACTTTTTCATCTCAGCATATACAAATTTAAATATATCTTAATCACTATGTAGAAATATAAAACATGATTCAGCAGAAAGATTAAAATCAAAAGCGATGATGAGAGCCTTACCCAAACTAAACCAGTAGGAATTGAATGTGAAAAGAAATTCGAAAGAGAGACAGTGTTACATAACTACCTTGCATTTCTCTAGAATCGCATACATAACTTAGAGATGAACTCCTAATCTTTAGCTTTATCAGTTATTGATAAAAATACCATCTATTCAATGGATAAATATTTGGCTCATCTGAAATTATAATTTCATTCTTTGAAAAATCAAGGTAGTCCTAAGATGAATTGATAATTAAAATATTGTATATCAGGTTTTCTTTGAAAGTATAGTTGATTAAAATTATCAAAGATATCAAAAATGAAGAATTAAAAAATGATGTAGTTGAGAAATAAATCTCATTTTGTAACCACGCGACAACATGAAAGTATCGGTGAAGCAAATTTACATGAGCCCTCTAGAGATTGAGGTAAGGAATAAAACTATTTTTAGCATGTTTACAAACCAAAAGTGTATTCAAGAAAATTTTCATCAATGTAGAGGATGGAGAAGCACACTGACACAATAATTCCTATAATAGAAGGAAAAAAATGGGCTTGTCTCCATGGCGAAAGTGAGCTCATCCCTTAGCTGGGAGTCATGATCTTAAATCCATCCACCATAGGATGAATGAATAGAGTAATGATCAAAATAAAGGATGAATTCCTAAGGATTTCAAGTGTTTGGTTTCCATGGAAGCTAGAAAATCTATGGAAGTATACCGGATTTTGATGGATAGAAGTGAATGATAATACGGTATAGGTGGAGATTTTCTTTATTTTCAGACTCTGAGAGGATGATAGTGGTGGTCGAAAAGGGCAGACCCTATCAATACAATAAGAAATTTGCCTCCTTCCATTAAATCATTATTTCTTCACTCTGTTGGTAATTTCTTATATAAAGTAATAATCTTTGAGAGCTTGAGGTGCATCTACCTAGGCCCCTACACCCTCACAATTTCGTGAGTTAAATTTGCTTATTCCAATGTTTGAGATGCTCCTTGTTGTCCATCACATAGGTTACATATCGCTAAATGTTCAGAAACATGTCTAGCATGCTCATTTCCATATCATTGTCTTATTGGTATTTGTCAGTAAGACACATGCTCCATTATAATTCAATTCAACTCAATTATTTTAATGAGACATTATATTAGTGATGTGATGAAAATATTCTTGCATATATTTCTTAAGCTTATGAAAACTATTTTTATTTCCCATACCTGAAACTAGGATCTTGTATTCTTAAATTTTTCACTTTTCTTCAAATTACCACAATTCCTTTAATGTAAACAATGATTAGACTTAGGTTCCCACTATGTATTTATTGTTATTTATTTTCCAGTAGTTAAAGTCACCATTTTGAGTTAGAAGAGAAATTTTAACTTGGATATCTCTATTGCATTAAATTCATTTGAGAACCACACAAATTATATATAGTAAATGTGAGTACAACGAAGAGAAACATACTTAGTTGCAAATAATTATCCAGCATTACTTCTATTGTTCATGATTGCACTATACTTGTCATCCCATGTCATTTACATAATGCACGTGCATCCATAATGTGCCTGACACATAACCAATTGTCTCTCAAGAGATCCATTGCAGAATATAATATAAGAATGTAGGTTTTTGATCAATATAAAACACCCACTTAAGTAATAGCCTCGTGAATCCTTCTTCTTTGCATTGGTTTCTAAAAATCTCGATGTGTAAGTGAGTTTGTGAATGGACTTCTAATTTTGTGCGTTAAACTCTCTATGTGTGATAGAGGTTCCATGTCTCAAGCAATGTAAGGGTTGTTGATTTTTCCCTTCCATTTTTGTCAAGTGAATGAACTTGTTGATTGGAAATAAAGCATCAAAGAAATCTAGTTTCAAAATTAGCATTTATAGTTGCCAATAAGCTTCGAAAAACAATTGTAAGCTAATGCACCATTTAAAGATGAAAACTAGTGAAAATGGATATATGGTGTAAACCATCATGAACAAATTCATGAAGCAAGATCATCTCTTCTAGTAAAAATGAATGGATAGTAAATTGAAATTGATTCAGACCACTCTGAAAATCAATTGAATTGATTATAATAACTACACAGAAAATACATGAATGGTACTTTACAATGTAATCAAACAAGCTAACAGAAACACATGAAAGGGTGGGTTGTAATTACTTGATGAAATGAATATCATTTCGAGCTTTGAATATAAGAGGCAATGGTTTGGATAATATCTATATTCGATTATGAGTGAAGTGCGTTCCTATGTACAATTGTAAGATGAAACAACATAAAGAACAAGATTGCTATATTTTTCTATGAGCACTCAACTTCATGAACATACACACTCTTCTAAATCCATCGGAAAAACTATAGTTAAGTTGAAGTTCTTATGTTATTAATATAATTAGTATAAATATGTATGTTGATTAATTAAAAAATATAGTTTGTTAAATTAATTAAAATCTATATTATCTCGGTGTAAGTTAGATATCAAACTCATCTTATTAAGTGCAAGAAATTCCTTCCAAGCTAACATTGTTTGAAATAAGTCATCTAAGACACACTCAGTTTTAGGAATGTATTAGTAATGTTCTCAATGTGCTCTTAGAAAAATATATTCATTCAAGACATCATCATGTTTTTCTTGGAGAGATATTCAACTCTTGCTCAATGTAATCTTGGAGGAAAGAAAACTTATTATTTGCAACTAAAAGTGACATTATTCGAAATTAATTACAAACATAACTTTTAATATAAAAATTACATCAATAATAGATTACAAAGAGAAGGATTTAAAAATATATCAATGCAAATATTTGTTATCTTAGTACTAACTCTTACAAGTATCTATTTAGTTAGACACTTTTACTAAGTTTCAATGGTAATATAAACAATTGTTATCCATTTGAAAATACATGAGAAGAAGGATTTTGATTACCTGATCATACTTACTCAAGAAAGTCTCCCTCTACTACTAAATTTGAAATATCAAATAAAAATAATATTAACAATATCTTTTTGCTACTAATAATAATATTTGGTTCTCATTATTTCATATATATATAAAAAGAAAAATAACTATTTCCAAAATTAATATATAATAATATTACATAAATTTTAAATAAATTTAAATTTTACAATTATCAGCATTTAAATTATATATATTCCACTCAATAACACCCAGCGCTCTTTACACCATTAACATTATTTTATCCATCTATATATATTCATATATTCCATTGAGGCTTTGCCATTAGCGTTAAATATTAAATACATTGCAATCAATAACTTTAAGCCAATAATATTCTGCACACGAACAAAACTGTAACTTTCAACCAATACTGTTAGCCACAGGGGAAAAAACTTTAAAACACCAGGTAAAAAAAATATATAGCCTTGCATTTATTGATAAAAATGGAAAGTTATGGACGAGGATCATTAAGTTGAACTGTAATTGCACAAGTTTAAAAATCACAGTTTTAAAAAATATCATAAATTATATAATAGTAGTAGTTAGTTAAAGATAGTTTAATGAATGGTAATTAAAAGGCTGGTTTAACAGATAGCCTTTAAAGATTTGTTAACCTAATTTTGAACACAACAGTCAAAAAAGAAAATCATAAAAACTCAAAATTCCCCAGTCGTAGTTCAATAAATATTAATTAAAAGACTGTTTTAACTAATGGTAATTAAAAAGATTGGTTAAAGTTAATTTTTGGTGGCAACGGTCAAAAAAAGCAGACATAAAACTCACTAGTTCCAAAATCATTGTATACGAAAATCGTAAAACCAAAAAATTCCCGAGTCATAGTTTAATAAATGGTAATTAAAAAGACAGTTTAGCTAATGGTAATCAAAAGATTGGTTAAAGTTAATTTTGACCGCAACGGTCGAAAAAGAAAAGCATAAAACTCACTAGCTCCCAAGTCATTGTATACTGATGAATGGAGAATCAGAGGGATCAGATGAAGAATGAGAGGAAAAGTCAGAAATGAAGATGAGAGGAGAAAATTCAGGGAAATGAAGAGGAGGTGATCAGGTTGTCCAGAAGATAACAGAGAAAGTAGAGTTGGTAAGTGTTTGAGCAATTTTCTGTTCCCTTAATTTGTGTGTTCAATTCATTTTACACAGACATTTGTGTAACCTGAAAATTTATTTTCTCTGTCTACAGGTTTAAGCATGGAATTGTTCTTTCTCTCTCCAAGCACTCTGATGTAAATTTATCTATCTTATGAGCTCATAAATGTTTGTGTAGTTTTGTATGCACATCAATGTCATGTGTTATTGTTGTGGTATATTTGTAATGTGTGCTGTGTTGTTGTTGTGGTATGTTTGTAATGTGCTGTGTTGTTGCCAAGTGTTGTGTGTAAATGTTTGTTTTGTGTGTTTAGTTGTGTTGGTGAGAGAGAAAGACTTGGGTGAGGAGAGGAGAATATGCACAGATAGTGGAAGGATATCTTGATCAACAAATATTGATTTCAAAGTGAGTTAGTATTCATGAAGATATTTACTTTAGTTTTTTTAAATTCATTCCTAGTCTTTTCTTACGTTTCCTTTTCTGATGAGTTGGGAATTTTAAATACCCAGGAGCTCAACATTTTGGTCACCTTGCACAACAGAGAATTTGGATTTTCAGCTCTTTTGCAACCACGGAAGTTTTTAGAGTTTTGACAGGAAGTGAAAGATTCCGAGGAAGAAATGTTAGTATTCATTTTTGATATGTCTTGTTCTCTCTATTTTTGTTGCAGTGCAATAATATATATGTATACGTTTAGTCCTCTAAGTTTGTTTAGTACTTTGTGTCCGTGTGTGTTGACATCAATGTTGGGCATTAGGTATTTGTCATGTAACAAGTCATGTCGCAGGCTATTGACAACGGTGGTACACCTCCAAATGCCCAATTGAACTTCATCATTCTGGTGTAAAATAAGTTGCGCTCTTTATTACAGAATTCTCTCGAAACGCCCAATTGTAGGCTCTTCCTTTTCTCATTTCATTGTTGCGCTTCTTGTTACAACATTGGCCTCTTAAAACTCCCAAATTGAGCTCCTTCTCTTGTCATTTCATGGCTGCTCTGTTTGTGAGTCATTAACCTTTCCTCTGTTCATGGCTGCTCTCATTAGTAACTATTGCCCACGACGAAACAATATGTTATGCTTGTACCTTTTAATTTGGTTCTTCACACATAGAGTGGCCCTAGAAACCCAGCCTGTTCGTGCGGCCTCCAAAGAAGTCAGATGCTGGAGAGCGAGATCTGATCTCACTATCCCCAAATGGTAGATCCTCGAAGGCAGATGTGATCTGACTATCCCCAAATAGTCACATGCTCTGGAGCTACAGAGGATCGACATATTGGAAATAGTTAGATGCTCAGGACCGAGATCTTATGCCCATGATCCTGAGAAGGTGGTTGAGTCGCCAGTAAGCTGCCAAAAACCTGCACCGCCAAAAACCTGCATGTATAGAGACACCCTGCAGAGCTAGATTTAAACAATGGTAGAAAAGGCCGACCCTTTTTGTTGATTGTGCAATTCAAAGAGATATCTGGAAGAAACTTGAGATATGTAGGAATTCCAGTGGTAGGGCTTAGGAGAAAGAAGCTAGCTAGATAGCTGCATATAGCTGAATTGTACTCCATTCAAAGAACATTAGATTTAATTGGAATATTATTTAATTTAATTAGATTTTGAAAAAAAATCATCATAGAGAACATGGCTCTGTGCCAATACAATACGAAGCCACATCGGAAACCTAGAATACCCAAATATACCGAAACCAATGCCTCGACGGAAATCGAGTTTACCGTGAGACTTCATATGTATCTTGACCAGTAGTGTACTTATAGAGTTGAGGACTTCAAATGTATCTTTTTTACTTGTTTCTTTATTAAACAAATTCTGCTCCAATGTCCATCTTTCGCAATACTTAGTTGTCATCCTTCCTTTCACGTTCATACACTTTCATGTCACGCATCTTTGTTATTATCGCTACACTTACATCAGACACATCTTTATTTGTTATCCTCACTTTAAAATTCAACCTCTTTGTTCATAATAATATATTATATAAATTCAATTGATTTTCATTGATGAACTGTATCTGTTTAATCAAATTCTTAATAATTGTTGTCCCGTTGTACGTTTCTGTATAATACTCAATATTCTTCATCGATGAAAAAATCCTGTTCATTTAATGGTTCAAATGTGATGGAACAATAATTAGTCAACAAAGTCATAACAAGTTGTGGGATGATTATGGTTTCTTGCGCATTATGCGCAGTCTAAAACTTATTTGATGAAGTAAAATGTATTAAACGTTGTTGATTAAACAATCTCAGCCATCTGTACGTTTCATGATTGTTATTAATCAAAAATTCATTTCTCTCCATCATCTAATTACTGGATTTTCATTTTGATATATCTAAGTGTTTGAAATAGTTGTTGTTATTGTATAATTGCAATTTCAATGTACTACAAAGATTCCTTTTTGCTCATGATTCATTAATCAGAGTGGTTTTATTAATTATATCAGGTTATTTTCTTCTTCTTTTTTTAGTTTACAATGTAGAACTTTAGTTACTCAGAATATATTGCAAAGTCGCTCTAAGCTAATTTAGAATTTCTAAAATAAAAATGTATTTTGTTACCTTATATTTTATTTATGATTAGTTATTCATTAGTTATATGTGTTTTTTAATATACGGTGTTAAATTTAAGGTGTTATTATATAAAATTTGCAAATTATATTATATTATATTTATATCTTTTTCTTAATATTTTTCATGTATTTTAGGTTTTATATAATATTTCTGATACATTATGAGTTTATATAATATACATTTCTTTATGAAATTTGTATTTAATTATGTTACAAGTTGTTAAGTATGTTTGTATATTATATTATATACTAACAATATCATTTCATGTTGTATGTTGCAGAGAAATTTATCAATATGAAGTTAACAAAGCGAAAACATTAATATCTACTTTTTTATTTTTGTAATGTAATAGTCAGAAAAAGTTGTATATATATTTTGTTTCAGGTAATTTATCAAAAATATGATAAATAATAATTAATGGAAGGATAGGCTCTCTTTGTTTTGGAGGGGAATTCAACCCCTCCAAAGGCTCTTAGAATGGTTAAATTGTAACCCTCCTTTGAGTTGTGTTCTTGTGTTCATGGTTTTCACTATCTTTGGTTATAGTAACTCCAATATGCAAAAACTAAGATATATCATTTTATTATAATAATAATTTAGAAACATATTTTAAACATCTTGTAACACACACACAAATAGAAAAATCTCTTTTACTCACTTAAATCACTTAACATTTTTTCAATGTTTAAACTATCTTACCCACACATACAAATTGTAGAATCACTCTTATTCACATATATTATATAACAATTAAAACCTATTTGTTTATTTTATTTTATTTTTATTTTTTATTTTTTAAATTATTTTTATTTTTATTTTTTCTTTTATATATATATATATATATATATATATATATATATATAAATTAGATATGAATATATTATTTAGAGAATTTGTTGATATTTAAAGGTTTTTATTATTTATTTGTATAAGTTTATTATGTTTAAATGTTTGTGTATTGGTTTTATTACATATATATATTAATTTTATTAGTTGCATTTTTATAGTTTAGAATTTTTTTGTAGAGAATTTTATTTTGGTATGGATTAATAAATAGAATATCTACTTTTATATGATGTGTGTGAATGTATTATTGAGAGTGATTTTATTTCTTCTATGTACTTCTCTCTAATGTTTGTTCTTCTTTGTTTCTGAATGTCTCATTTTGTATGCTTTTGAGTATGGGTATGAATGTATTCTTTATGTTTGTATGAATGTGTTCTTTTCTACATTTGTATTTGTCATGTTTACTTCTATTCTTTGTATGTGTATGAATGTATTCTCCATGTCTATGAAATTCTTATTTGTTGCATGTGTCTTGTTTAATTTTATTCTTTGTATGCCTATGAATCCGTTTTTTGTAGATTAGTATGTGTCTTGTTTTACTTGTATTCTTTGTATGTGTATGAATGTATTCTTCATGTTTGTATGAATACATTCTTTCCTACATTTGTATGTGTCTTGTTACTTGTATTCTTTGTATGTCTATGAATGTATTATTCATGTGTGTATGAAATTCTTTTTGCTACATTTGTATGTGTTTGTTTTATGTATTCTTTGTATGTATGAATGTATTCTTCATGTATGAAATTCTTGCCACATTTGTATGTGTCTTTTTTACATGTACTCTTTGTATGTATGAATGTATTCTTCATGTGTGTATGAATCTGTATTACCTATATTTCTCTACCTGTGTTATTTAGTTGGAGATACATAAGTGTGATATGCGTGATATGATTATATTATATCATTATATATATATGTATATGTTTAAATATTTACTCATAAATACATAAGTCTAAATATTTTTAAAAATTCTATTATCTTTATTATTATTACTAATTGATAAATTTTTATTTTTTTTATTTATTTTTATTTTAATCAATTTTTTATTCTTTTTATTTTTTATTTTTATTTTTATTTTTATCAAATTTTTAATTATTAATCATATTAATATATCACTTTAAAATGAAAAATAATATAGATATTACAATAACATTAAAAATGGCTTAATATTATCCCTTATTGTACTGCTCTTGTACCACTCAATTAATGATTGTCACTCTATAAAGTATAATGCAAACCATAAGACTCCAAGGTTCAAAATAACCAAAAGGAAAAACTAATAACATAATATATTTATAATAGCATCAATATGTAATAACTTACATATAACTTAATTTCGTTACAATAAATTTAATTAATTTTAAAATTTTATATTCATTAAATAATTATATATATATATAACCATGTATGTCTTGTAAACATGGAAAAAATATTATTTTTGATAATATTAATCATTGTTTTCAAAATAATAAGAAAATGATACTGATATTACCATAACATACTAATTAACTCATAAAACAAATGTGATTGTTAACATGATAATCTCTATATGCAATCTTCATCACATGCATAAAATAATGTTAATTCTAAAATTTATAATAAGTGTGATGTGTGTAGACATGTCACTTTGTAGTGTTGATATCAAAATAATAATATATTTTATATATTATAAGTGTGTGTTGAAACAATTTAATACCCTCATACAATCCAGATTGTATTGACGTATAAATTAATTTGAATCTATTACTTAATGATGGACTATTTTTGAAAGTCATATAAACATCATCATACAGGTAATACTGACTAGTAAGATTTTATATTGAATGAAGATTTTTCTTCTAATGGATTTAAATTTATTTAAACATAACATTAACTTCAAAACTTTAAAATGATTTTTTTAATAATATTTAAATGATATTTCCATTATTTTAAAAACCTTTAAATATACCAAATTTATATATATATCTATATATATATATATATATATATATATAACATTTTTTTCAACTATATATTAATTATAAAACTAACCTAATATAAATTTAATTGTTAATTATTATTATAGTTCATCATAAAAATATTTAGAAAATATATATATTATCATATTTATCATTCATTTAGTAGTAGATCATAACAATAAAATAAATGTTATTTATTTTATATAAAATTAAAAATATATAAAATGTAATTAATTTTTTTTTAAAATTTCATTATTATTTATTTTATTAAACTTTAAAATACGCAAAATTTAATTAAAAATTATTTAAAATTAATTTGTTAAATATTATTAAAAATTAAAAATAAAATAAATATATATATTTATTATGGAAAAAAATATATATTTATTATATTTTTATAAATAATAATTAATAAAAATCTCCGGGCGGGAGTCACATTCACAAACTTTAAGAAATTATTTGAGAATAAATAAGTAGCAAATAAATTAAATTAAATTAAAACATTAGTATAATTTAAAAAATTTTAACGATTAAAAATAAAATTAAATTAAAAATAAAAGGAAAAATAGTAGTGAATAATTATTCATATTATTCCGCATATAACAACCTGTACCAATTACGGCATTGTGGCCAAGCCTAATGTAAATAAATAAATTATATTTATTTATTTATTAATTTAATAATTATAAATATAATTAAAGCAAGAAGCAAAATATAATAATTATTTATTAAAAATTCCAAAAATATATAAAGTATAGATAAAAATAAATATAAAAAATTAATTTATTAAATATTTAAAATTAAAAATAAATAATTATTATGTTTGTCGACTATTTGGAGAAAGTATATATATATATATATATCAATTATTAATTATCAAATCATAATAATAAAATATTAATCTATGTACAAACTAAACTTAAATTTTATATTATTATTTATTTATTAAAATTTAAAAAATATAAAAATTTAATTAATAAATTTAATTATTATTTATTTTATGAAACTTTAAATATATAATATTTTTGAATGTAAAAATTTCTTTGATCTAATATAAAAATTGTAAAATTTAGCAATAGTCATATCCCTGATAAGGAACATGGTTGTGGCGTTTCGAGCAGACAAGTGGTTCATCATCGGGAATTAGGTGAGAGATCAAATTGGAGAATTAGTTTGAATGAATTATGGAATGAACAAACTAATAATTGAATAATAATTTAAACATTTATTCATTTATTTTTTAGATTTAAATTTTTATATATTTATTTATTATTATTATTAATTAATTAATTAATAGCAATAATAATATCTAAATATGTATATAAATTGATTTAATTATTTATTTATTATTATTCTTTATATAATGGCTTCTTATTATATATTTGTTTATTTATTTTTTAATAGGTAACAGTCTAAAGAAATAAATAAATAAATAAAAATCAATAAAAAAAATTAAAGAATAGTGTCAAGAATATAAAGCGATAGCCAACACCTACTAATATTCCAGTCATCATCTCTATTGGAATTAACAAGTCTTTTCAATTTTTAAGAGCCTCACTTAACACAATGATGGAAATGCTCGATCACAGAAATGACCTTGGCACTTATTACGTGCAAACATGATGGTTAGTATTTTCTACATACTTTCAATTGCAGGTGGCGGTGGTATATCTTTGTCGTCAAAAGCATCTTCTGAATCCTTTGATTAATAGACTGACCAATTTTATCAATGTAGAGTCCCACGAAGGAATAGTGTAGACATTTTTTCCATCTACTTTTAAGTCCAATCGATCGTAACGAGAGGATTGGGAATCACATGTTGGGAGCGAAAAACTGATGATACCTTATGATAAACTATAGTAAATTTTAAAGGTATAAATATTTTAGCAAGGTTTAAGTAAAACCAATGACTTTGAAAAATCAGTATCATTCGATAACATTAACTAGTAGTATTTAAAAAAGTATTATATTATTTAACCAGTTCAATATAATTAAACCAACATTTTAAAATTATCAATTGATATACTAAAGATGATTTCAAAAATATTTAAAAAATAATTAATATTTATAATTATATTATTTTAACAACAAGATAATAATAAACATAACTGCCATTAGGCATTTAGTAATATTATTTTATTACTTTTATTAATAATATTTTTATAATTCTAATGAAATATTTATTTATTAAATTTTAAAATATTTAAAAAGAATACATGGTTGACATTTGGCATAAATGTAAGTATGTCTCATTTCCTTTTAGCTCTTGAAATTTAAACCAAAGTTTCTTTTGATATGAGTAAATGGAAATTCTAGAAAAAATGGTATGTACTTGCATAATTGAAAAGTTGTAGCTCTCATGTAGATGCTTACACTAAGGTTCTGCTGAACAGAAAGATCCTCTACATTCATGAATGAAAGTATTACATCTCTTTGGTGTCTGTGATGGAGAGTTATGGCTGGACTCCTAAGTTAAAATTAGTCTCAGCTAAGTCACATTAAAAACTATCTGGCCTTTCTCTTGTAACAATGCCCAAATAATATAGTGTTTTCATACTATGTGGAGAAAGAGTTCAAACTCCTAGCATCCTTTCCCAACTTGACTCAAGCTTTACATGTCTGAAGGCCAGTGAAAAATATCAACCCATATTGTCACAAGTTTTGCAATATTCAACAATGATTTCTTTTGGTTGTAGTTTTCTACGACAAAATGGAAGCGGCGTCAATATGTTTGGTGTTTTTATGAAACACTAGATTGTATCTTTGATTTAATGGTGCTGCTCTAGTTGTTGCTTTGATGGGGAAGTGAGTTTTTACATTCAACTATCTAGCATCATTGAAAGCCTTCTCAACCCGGATAAATTTCACATATGGTGCACACAATGCTTAGTACTCGGCTTCATGAAGATAATGCTACAATTCTTTGCTTTTTTATTCTCCATGTTATGACCCGGATCCTATGCTAAATGCATAACTTTGATAGACCTTCGATCATCCAGTTACACCTTGGTCTACCGAATACGAAAAACCGCTGAAATGACATCGGTCATGTCGATGTATAAAATACCATAATTAACGATTACCACGAAGATACCTCCAGATGCTTTTTTCTGCTACCCGGTGACTTTGAAGTGGTTTGAACTGAATTGGCTCAACACACTAGCAGTATGCCAAGTCGGGTCTGGTTGTTGTGAGATATATCAAACTCCCAACTAGGTTTATTAAACATGGTGGCATCATGCTCCTTAGTGCCATCGTCAACATAATTCAAATTCCTACGCAATGGTGTCATCCCGATGTACTTTCCTTGAGTAAGAAAAGTATATCAGAGTGTCTCTCCATGCCCAATCCCAAACGATGTGGAAGCACGAGATCTTCATTTCAAAAACTTGTGCCATCGACCTTTTGATTTCTTTGGTTAAATTATCTACATTGCCTGTTATGATCATGTCATCCACATACAAAGAAATCAAAATAATCTACATGTTTATTGTATATACAAATTTAGGTTATTCAATATAAAATAAGTATATCAATATCTTTTTTATTTTTAAGACAGTGTTTCATTTAACACATTCTTTCTTTTTTTAATCATATGATTAAATAATACTTGTTGTTATTATTTGTATAAAAAGAAGCACTAAAAAAACATATTAGTAGTGTAATTACCAACTCTTGTTTAAAAATGCGAATTTAACATCGAGCTGGTGTAGCTCTGGTGTGCTTTAATCGCTAGAGAAATAAATTCTAATAGTGTTTAACTTTTCTCACAATTACAAAGTATCATCAATATATACATGCTTCTTGCTTGCAAATTACTTACCCTACCTTGACCTAACTTTCAGTTTTCTATACTTCCATCTACACCATTCATTTTAGGTTTAAAGCCATTTCTGACCTATGGTATTTTATCTCTAGGCGATTTAACAAAATCCCAAGTTTTATTTCTAAGAATAGATTCAATCTCTTCACATTCATTGCAGCCCTCCATACCTCGGAATTGACTAGCTTCTTTGTAATTGTTGGGTTCTTGAAAACCTGCCAAAATGACTGACATCAAACATATTCTTTCAATCTAGATAGTATTTGGAGTCTTCACCACAGTCTCCTCGGTAGGGACTTACCTCAAATTTTTCTTCAGATTTATTCGGAGCTCGCATTATTGATTCTATCACCTTCTTCTGCTCTTCTTTCTTCTCCTATCTGAGACATTCATCATACTGTTTGTATCATCAGTGAATATTCTAATGGTATCACCGTCGTTCCTTATTAGTTTTGTTCATGAAACACTACATCCACACTTGCAAATATCTTATGAGACTTCAGTTGAACAACATGATTTAAGATTGATTCCATGCTCCAACAAATATACATTTGACGCTTTAGGGTCTAATTTCTTCCTATCTGACTTACGAATTTATATAGGAAAGAGACTTTGCCGTATATTTGATGGATTTTCTGATTTGATCCTTTAAACCTTTAAAGGTTTGAGGCCAAAAAATTTGGTAGGACTTTTGTTCTTTAAATGGTGATAGTGGTCTTCTTCTAAACATTAGATGAATACAAAAACATCGCTAAAAAATACTTCAGTTTTGTTGTTATACTCGATACTCCATTAAATTGTAGTGCTTCACTGATAACACGTCTTTACCACAATCCACCAGGAATTTGCAAATTTCACTTGAATTCCGCATTTCTAATATTCTCCCCCTTGATCAAATTTTTATACCTGTGTTTCTACTAAGTTTTGAATTCTTCTAAATAAAGTGATATACCATCAAGCCACTTGAATATCTAGTGCGTCATGGTAAAATACTGAATAAATAATACTTTCATTTTTCAATCTTTAAATTGTATCTATTACTTATTAGTTCTGGATATCTCGTTTCTTCATCATCAACAGCTCTTCTGCGTTTACCTAAGGCACATCCATCACAATTTAATGATCTTTGTAGAAAATAGAGTCCCTCAACCATACCTTTTCTCTATAATAACTGCAGAGATCTGCCAAATTCAAATGACCAGCCAAATCTCTGGTGCAGTTTTTGGGCTATCGATCCACGATGCAACCATGGCTTGCTATGGTATACTTTTTACATCGATCATATAAACTTCCTACATGCACGCCTATTTAACAATTTCTTTGCTGCAATCACATAACATAATGGTGAAAGATTTAACTGCATATCTTGATAAATTATTATGGATATAGATATCAAATTTTTCTCCCAATCGAGTAGATATAACACATTTTGAATGTTAATATCACCATTTGGTGAACTTGGGAGATATCCCCATAACCTTTATCATATCCTTCATATCTAAATAAATTTTTTGATCCATATGTACTTTCTTCAATAGTTTTAAAACATTCCCTCTTACCATCATGTGAGAGATGCACGAAAATCGACACACCGGATGTCGTCCTCATTTACACATCTTTGAAAGCAGCAATCAGTTATGGCGATTGGAATTTCAGGATGATAAACAACCATGGATATCCTACGTATTTGTAACTTTTTATTTTCATCATCCTGCCTACTTCTTAAGGCATTCAACTTGTATATGACCCTTCTTTCCATAATAATAGCATCTTTTTATAGGATGATTTATGTGGTTCTGATGCCTTCTCTGACTCTTCTCTGATGTTGTGAATTCTTTCACTACTAACATTCATTTGGTGATTGCTATTATAGTTCATTTTCTTCTCTGAATGATCGTCATTCTGTCAGAACAATATCATCCTCTGTGATTTTAAGTTCTATTGCCTTCCCTCTTCTTGCAGCAAGATCTGTCAATTCATGATGTAGGAGCTTTCTCCTTCTTTTGCCAATCAATGAAAATTTTGTATTCATCCTCATCCCATTCAACGTGATTGTGATGAGATCGAATCAACCACCTTCTCTTTGATGTCTCCAATCCGTCTTTGAGATCTTTAACTCGTACGATAGATACAACAACGGTCTCACTTTAATCCATGTCAATTCAGATATGGAAGATAATACCTTTGAGTGCCATAATTCAATTTGTGATGCAGGTTTGATATAAATTTTTAATGGTCATCCCGATCTCGGAAGGATGTTTACAATCTGCGATATGTAGGATATTGTTTTCCTTGATAGACATCTTTATCAAAAATTTGCTTTGTTTTCTCTCTTATCCCATTCTTGCTCTTGCATAGTCGCTCTCACATTGATTGAATTCGGTCTCTGTCATCTTGCAGTGCTCACGACCAGTCATTTGCTGCCTGAAAGTTCTGTGTCTTAAAACTTCTTATTCAGAAGTTAAGATCATCCCATTTTTCAGAATAACATTGAATAACAACGTTAGTAGTGTACAATGGATGAAATAATCTACAAATAAATAGATACGCCCCATGATCGGATCAATGCACCAGCCAGGATCACGTGATCGTTTACTGTGCTGGATTATAGGTCACCACATTGTGTTGATTCTATCTGTATTATTAGAAAATGTAATAATGTGTGTGTGAGCAGTCATGGTATTTTCTCTGATTCATACTAAACGATTTGGATGCTCTCTTGGCTGAATCCACACTTCTCCCAATCCTCTGGATTTCATGGATCTTGCAGAAGTGGGGCTTCTGACCAGATCTTCTGCTGAGAAATTAGAATTAAAACATTTAAAAACAAAATCTGGTTGATTCAGCATGCAGAAGGCAAGTCAGGTGAGGTTTTCATGCATTCATGACTCCAGTGATTGTTGGTCCATTCATGTAATGCCATTCAGTGAGGTGTTCTTCAGGGTTTTACAGTGCACTTCACACCAAACCACATGATTGCATGGGGAACAGGCCAAACAGAATCACGCCAATTCACACGCTTCTCGGCCAACAATATCAATGAAAAGCATTAACCCCCCATGAGAGACAGCATAATCTAGGCAGGTGAGCCGGAGTTTTTACGCAGTCCACCTGCTCCAGCGAGCACAAAGCTCGTATTGCAGAACCACAAGGCACTTTTAGCCACGAGCGATTCAACCACAAAGCCCAGAGACATCACTCGAAGGATTTTAGGGAACATCACTCAACTGTGACCACCTTGTCTATCATAATCATTGCAGAGGATAAACGTATAGTAAAGTTGATACTATAACCTCCTTGATAGCTAAAAATTCTCTATCATATCCCCTTGATAAAATGAACTCCCCATTGAAGTACTTATTCGTTTATATATTTGTTTTAAACAATATTTGACACATTGATGGACATACAAATTAGACATAAAATAAGGCCCATATAACCTTTCTTAAGCCCATCTACCTTCCTTATGCACACACACACACACACACACACACACACACACACACACACACACATATATAGTAAGTATCTCCTTTTGCACTTAAGAATATTTTCTTATGCTTCAATATTTTCTTAGGAAGATTTAAAGGTAATTCCACATTTGTGCCTAGTATTGGTTATTTTTATAGAATATTGTGAGAATATTTTGCAGATTATGTAGATTTGGAGAAGGAGATGATTTAGGGACTTTCTCCCTACCACTGAAAGATCAAGATTGGAGAATAAATGAGCATAATATCAGGAAATTAGGGAGAAATATTGGAGAGATTCAAGGGGGTTTTCCACCCTCCTTAACTCTCCAAGGAAGCCAAAGGATCCTCATGAGACCCCCTCCAACACTTCTAGTTCTAGAGGCAACCAAGCAACTCAAAAAGGAGTTCACTCAATCTATATTTACTTGGAGTCAAGTGGAGTCAATCACCCCAAATATTCTCTCCAGTAGTTCGAGTTCTAGAGGTAGCCAAACAACTTAAAGAGGAGAGAACTCAATATTTTTTTACTGGGATTCAAGTGGACTTAATCATTTATTTATAGGGAGATATTGGTAGCTTCCCTGTAGAATAAATAGGGAAGATCTAGAGCTAGGAAGAGTTATTCAATTCCAATCGATTCTAGTTTGAACTTTGGTGCAAGCTATTAGGATTTTTCTGTTTAAGACCTTTGAGATGTAATAATACTGTATTTTTAATGCAATGAGTATTCATATGACTTTATATTTATCTAGTTCTAGAGAGCAAGGCTCATGGGTTAGGGCCCAACCCATGTGCCTCAACTTCTCTGTTGTTACCATGCTTTCCGTTCTACCATTAAGCTAGTTTTGTTTATGTCATTTAGTTATTTATGCTTCTCATAGTTTAATTCACTTGTGAGTAATATAATGGAGAAAAAACAAATAAAAAGGTTGTGGACCAAGATCCCCTTCTCATCTCTATCAATAGAGCTCAAGGAGGGTAAACTTTCCCAAAAACCCAAAAACTAATTTCTGTTCACTATTTTTATCGCACATTTTTGTGTGCTTTCCATGCAAGAATCCGCAAGTTTGTTTGCACGAACGAGTGTCGAATGTTTCAGGGAATTTCATTACATCGTTCTGCTTCATCTTACAATTTCTTCCCATCTCTGTGTTACACTTCTGAACCTTGTCGTTACGCCTTCATTTCCCTCCTTTTTCTCTTCTTGTTAGCTTCCGACCTCTATTGTTCTCCTTTAAAATTTCGATAGCACACTTTGCATCTCACTTAACCCCTTCCATTTATTTTCTGTTCATCAACATCTCAGCAATTTTCCCTTTTCACCTCACCTTTACTTTTTTAATGCAAAAATGCTTGAAAATCATTAAAATTTGACTCTCTTATTTTCTCCTCAGTTCTCCTACTTCAGTACCTCATAAATCGCAAATCACATTTTTTATTTCATTCCCATTCAAGCTTACCACTCATTTTTTTCGATTGCAATAATCACTTCATACCCTCCACATCGCAATCGTAAATCACAATGTTTCCCTTTTTCCTTTAACACTTACCATTTTCACCAATTGCGATAATCGCTTCATACCCCACCACATTGAAATTGAAAATCACAATGTTTCCCTCTTTCCTTTAACACTTATCGTTCCTACCTGCCGATTGCGATATTGCGATCTCGCTCCGCCACCAATCCCACTACCGCATCATCCTTTTCGCACTCACATCTCGCAGATTTTATCTTTTCGTAACTCTTTCCTATTCACATTTTATATTTCACTCATCGTAGCCATTAATCCATCGCACTTCGCACTTCACGACCTTTCCCTCCATTGAAATTCCACCATCATACCTTCCAATTAATTCTGCTCCAAAGACCTTCTCTACACTATAATAAGGTTTTGTAATGTTTAAACCCATATTTTCACTTCTAAGCTTTGTTTCATATGTGTAAGCCCTCCATTAGCCTCTTTAGCCCTTTCTCCTCCAAACGGCATGCACACTTCTTCAAATTAGAATTAGGTCATGTATAGTTGCATAGATAGCAGCATGATAGATAGAGTAGGGTGTGTTTAGCCAATTGGCGAAGTTAAGTGTTGTTTAAATTAGTTTCCTTTCTACAACTTAAATTAGTTTCCTTTCTGACATTTCTTTTCAGTAATTTAAATTAGTTTCCCTTGTGTCATTTGTTTTCCACAATTTACATTAGTTCCCTTTCTGTCATTTCTTTTCAACATTTTAATTTATTTTCCTTCTCTCATTTCCTTTCTTCAATCTAGTTTACTTTCATTGAAGTGTTATAGGCTTCACTGAGAACCCTTAGAAATATCACCCTTTCGTAAAGCGGAAGAGGATGACATCAACATAATGCATCTACTGTTTATATAACACTGTCACCTCCAAGTTTGTACGAACCCTGGGTTGATAATGTAAAGTAGGGCAGCCCCTCGAGTTGTAACATTCTTGGTGCAATACAAGGGCTCACCACTTTTTGGCGTCATTGCAAGGGAGGTGTCTAGTAGATGCTTTGATTTTATTTTTAGCATTCTTTTCTACTTTCCTTTATTTTCATGCCATTTCAGAAATATTAAAAAAAAATACAAAAATATCTGAATTTCATGGCTCATAAGAGTAGGGATACTCAGATTTTTTTTTTTTAAATACTTCTCGAATACCAACCCCCCCACTTAACAATGTGGTGTAGTAAGAACCACATCACCATAATATTTTGAAGGGAGAATAGATGGATGGATATGATGAAAATGAATAAGATCTTATTGGTTTTCCCATTCAAGATATGAATAACAGTGTATGTATGAAGAACATCCCTCCATATTTCCTTCCCAAATTCCATGGTATGAGGACAGAGGATCTAGAAACATTTTTCTTTGAATTTGAGATACTTTGTAGGTCTTATAGCTACTTATCACACACTCAAAAACTAAGATTGCTTCCTACAACATTGAAGGGCAGAGCTCTTAAATGGTTCATAAGTCTAGGTACTAATTCAATAAAATCATGGAATGATATGCCAAAGATAATTCTAGAAAAATACAAAGATCATGATCTTAGAGAAGAAATTTTTATAATAAACCAAGAAGAAGATGAGAGCCTCGAGGATCTAATAGAGAGGTTCATGTATAATGTTAAGAGGGAAAATTTTCATCATTTAGGATTTTACACACTAAAAACCCTCTTACTTAGAACAATTATGGAAGAGTGGATTGATCTCATTAATCTCATGAGTAAAGGAGATGTATATCAATTTTCATTTCAAAAAATTTGTGAAAACACATATCAAGAGGAAGGGAAAGAGTAAGTAAGTCAGCATCAACATTTGTAAGGCAATATGAGCTTGGAAATTTCCTTGATAACTTTAAAACAAAAATTCTTAGCAATGTAAGTGAACATTTAGAAATGTTAAGAATGAAAAATGAGAAAAAAGAAGATGTTGATATTTTTGTTATCCATGCAGAATCATATGCTACTAAATGTTGTTCATTACTCCCAAGGCTTAAAGAAGTTTACCAGGAAGACAATGGAGCAAGGAAATCACCAAAGAAGCTATAATATGTAGCTCCAAGGAGACCCTGGCAGCCTATTCAACTTGATATGATGCAAGGACCCACTTCACAATTTCAAGCTTATTCACATCCATCTCAAACTAATTGGGACACACTCCCTCCTTGGCAACATTGGTCATTTCAACCCCAAAACCAATCTTGGAAACATGGTTGGAAAGGTCATTATTTGGAAAATCCTCAACATCCTCAATATTTCCCTCAATATCCTTCATACCTAACTCCATGCTATCCCTACCATCGACCTCCACCACAACCACAGCCTCAACCACACCCTTATCATATATCCACCCCCATCGTACCACCATTTCCAAACCCACACCATGAAGTATCTCGGCCCACTTACAATGCTGAGGTACAACACTACTAAACATATCCTCTTGATCTAAATGGTCTTCTTCTTAGTTCAAGATAGGTATTTAAAAGAAGATATTTTATTAATGTCACTGAAGGAAAAAATCAAGAAGAACAAGATCCAAATGAGGAGATAAATATATCGAGGGTTGCACTTGATGAAGAGCATAAATCAGAATCAAATGTTGAGAAAGTTCCCTCATGTTTACCAGCATTTCCTCCATGTGTTCAAGTGAAAAATCAACAAAAAGAGGAAGACTTGACTGCCATAATATAAGAGGACATCCAAGGTGATCGAATTCAGCAAGTGAACAAGGGGCATCACAACTATATTGACATATGGTTCCAAATATTCATTAAGTTGCAGCAAAAAAATCTTCTCCAATATTACTTGATATAATCCCATTCAAAGAAATTCATCTCTTATATTTAGGTACATGTCAGAGCATGTATTTCAAGTGTGCACCTGATTTTATTTGTCATCATGATGTGTACATGGCTCCATTGGAATTATTCCTATACTTGAAAAAGGTTTTTTTTTTCAAGTAGAGTAGGAAAGTGAAAAAGAAAAAGAAAAAGAAAGGAAAGAATAATAGCTCAGGTGAAAACCTGTTTTGAGGCGTTTGAGATTAGCTCACTGATTGAAAACCTCCATGAGGCAGTCATTGGGTTAAAAAAAAGAGAAAAAAAAGATCCTAGGTGAAAACCTTCTTTGAGGCACCTAGGCATACCTACTAGTGGAAAACTTCATTGAGGCAGCTAGTAGGCCTTAAAAAAAAAAAAAATTATCATTTCTCCATGTATCTCTCTCTAATGAATGCGGGTGCTCTCCAACATTTGCAAGTAGAAAAATGACAAGTTGGCACAAAAAGAAAATTTGGTCAACACCTTGGTCAAAGGCAATCAAAATTGGACTTCCTCCTCCTGTGCTCAGAAGCTTCAAAAGGACCTGAAGCACATTATCAGATGCATCTTTACAGAAGCTTCACAACCATCGAAGACATCTTCAACACCCATATCAACAGCTTCAATATCACCTGCCAAAAAAAAAAAAAAGTCAATAGAAACTATTATCTATGCAATCATCTAACCCTTTCTTCAAATATATTTTAGCTTAAGAAAACATTAAAAAATTTTAGAAGGAAAGTTTCTTATGTAGCTGAAATCAATAGTAGAGAAACCTCAGTCTTATCTAGAAACTAGCTTGACATTTTCCACTAAGAAGAGGAACAAGATAAAAGTACCAAGGACTTGAGAAAGTGCATAGTAAGAAGTTCGTGGTAATGGAAGACAACGAGTGCCAAGGGATAACCAAGCGTGAACTTAGTTCATAGAAAAAAGAACTGTGATTTTACTTTGCATGCAATAAAAAAGAAAATAAGAGAACAATAAAAAAGAAATCAGTTAAAACATGGATCCACCACCTCTTAGCATGCAAAACATGTTTTCTTAAGGCATATGAGGACCTCCATGAAACACCTACAAGAATAAATGCAAGATGAATAGAAATAATATTATCAGGAGGAGCAGCTCATTGGCCAATAAACAGAAACCATAGTGAGTCCACGGACAATCATAAAAAAGAAATGTTGAAGCCAACCATCATTTGCGACAAGATAAATATGCAAGAACAAATATTCTCGAATATTGGACATAATCAACAGAACAATTCAGCCAATTTAGAGAATGGAATGCCTTACCATCATCTAAAAGTTTTTTAGCTAGTATATGTGCAAAGACACCCAACAAAAAGAAACCATGGTCGATAGTCTGCTATTCAAGTGCATAATTTCCTTGTTTGGATTTCGACCTGTACAAAATGACATGGAAGATCATGGGACATCCTTCGCCTGACTTAAGTCTCTTCGGGATACATAATTTTAGATTCAAACACTAGATGGTATATTGCAATTGTGCGTTCTACATTTTAGGGAACTTCCCTGAAGAATCAATATATATTGTGGGTTTCAGCATGCCATAAAGATGGTATCGATCGAAAGAATGGTCAACGGGTATGGCTCGAATCATAAGCGGCTCAATTCATATCAATTCATTGTGCTTCTCTCTCAAATCTGGCCTAATGAAAAATGTGGCAATTGAAAGGAATACAATAAGAAGACCACCCTCATGCTTGGTTTTGGTGCAATTGACTCTGGTGCAACCGACCCTCTGTCGTTGATTCAGTGGCGCCGACACCTCTAGCCTAACTATGGTAGACAGCCATGATACCATGGCAGACAACCATGATAATGTGCCCCTGGCATCAATATACAGTTGTTCGAAACACCATTAAAATACTGCCATCTCCCTGCTGTTAAGCGATGTGCCTAGTTGAAGGTCAAATGGTGTGTTTTGGCATCCTTTCATACTTGGATCAGTGCGTATAATTGTTGTTCGATACACAGGTTAAAAGCATTACGTTGACACCATTGCTGGCGTGGTATACACACTTCCAGTTCAATATATTTGTGGTCAATATATATATATATATATATATACAGTTTGGAGCCGATACATAAATTATAATCACAACTAATTAATTTATATAATTATAATTAACTAATTTTATTAATTGATTATATAATCTAAAAAAATATTATTAAAAAAAAAAACAATTAAACCCTAGTTCCAAGATAGTATGAGGAACACATTATACATGCGGAGCAAAAATGACGTGAGCTAAGTTAAGGAAATGATTAGCGATTAAAGGCAAAGAAAAAATTGTCAACGATAAAGCTTTGAGGACAAAGCTTTTGACGAATAGGGCAATGTTATGAATATAATTCATAACAAATATAATAAATAATAAATTATCAATATAATGGTTGTTTAAATAGTCATTAGTTAACTGAAAAGGCATTTCTAAAAGACATGCCTAGTCATGAAAGGCCACTTGCCTATGTATATAAGGAGGGCCTCATTGTAACATTTATTCATCACATATACATTTTTATATTAATAAATTATTATTAAAAATACCTCTTGTGTATTTTACAATTAAGTCAACAGTCTTACAATTTTTTTGCTCCAATGAGATAAGCTAGCATGTAGGAAAAACCATAAAGTAGGGAGGATCAATAATTTTCTCAGAGAATGAACAACAATTTCAATATGGGGTGATGATGGGCCTCTAAATTAGACATAAAATAAGATCCATATAACCTTTCTTAAGCCCATATACCTTCCTTATGCACATGAATATATATATTAAATCTCTCCTTTTGCACTTAATAATGTTTTCTTATGTTTTAATATTTTCTTAGGAAGGTTTAAAGGTAATTGAATATTCATGCCTAATATTGGTTTTTTTTGTAGAACGTTGTGAGAATATTTGGAAGATTATGTAGATTTAGAGTAAGATATGATTTAGGGACTTGCTTCCTGCCACTGAAAGATCAATATTGGAGAATAAATGAGCACAATATCAGGAAATTAGGGAGAAATCTTTGAGAGATTCAAGGGGTTTGTCCACCCTCCTTAACTCTCAAAGGAAGCCAGAGGATCCTCATGAGATCCCCTCCAACAATTCGAGTTCTAGAGGCAGCTAAACAACTCAAAGAGGATTTCACTCAATCTCAGTTTACTTGGATTCAAGTGGAATCAATCACCCCAAAGCTTTTCTCCAGCAATTCGAGTTTAAGAGGCAGCCAAGAAACTCTAAGAGGAGAGAACTCAATAATTTTTTACTCTAATTTAAGTGGACTCAATCACTAGTTTCTAGGGATTTGTTGGTAGCTACACTGTAGACTAAATAGAGGAGATCTATAACTAGGAATATTTAGTCAGTTCCAATCGATTCTAGTTGGAAATTTACTGCAAGCTATTAGGCTTTTGTTGTTTAAGATCTTAGGGATGTAATAAGACTGTCTTTTTAATGAAATGAGTATTCGTATGACTTTCTATTGATCTAGTTCCAGAGAGCGAGGCTCGTGGGTTAGGGCCTAACCTGGGCACCTCAGCTTCTCTATTGTTACCATTCTTTCCTTTCTGCCATTAAGCTAGTTTTGTTTCTATCATTTAGTTAGTTCTGCTTCTGATAGTTTCATTGTTGCTTAGTTTTTGCTTTTAGTTTTCTATTGTAGGTTTCATTTTCTTGTGAGTAATAGAATAGAGGAAAAAATGACCGAAAATGTTTGTGGATCAAGATACCCTTCTCATCTCTATCAATAGAGCTTGAGGAGGGTAAACCTTCCCACAGACCCAAAAACTGTCTTCTCTTCACTGTTTTTATTACGCA
>CM076576.1:896156114-896190082 GCA_034641835.2 Pinus albicaulis
GATACACGTAAAAAGATAACAAGCAAACAAGACATAAAAATGTAGACAGGAATAGATTAATACACACATGAAGAACACATTCATACAGATACAAAGAATACAAGTAAAGAAGACACATACAAATGTAGCGAAGAATATATTCATACACATATAAAGAATACAAGTAAATAATATACACACAAGTATAGCAAAGAATACATTCACACACATATCAAGAACACATGTAAATAATACACACACGAATAAAACAAATAATACATTCATACACATACACAAGAATTTTCAAAAAATACACACGCAAAGCTAATAGTCAAGGAATACTGAAAAACATTGAATATAATACAAAAAATTCTTCAAAATAAATAAATTTATATACATACAAACAATGGAAGCACCACTCTAACACTCAAGGAACACTAAAAAAAATACACTTGTATACATAGAAATAAAGAATGAAGGAATACTGAAAAGCATACTAAATAAGACATTCACAAACATAGAAGAATAAACATTCTAGAAAAGTACATTCAAGAAGTGCAATCAGTGTCAATAATACATTCACACACATCATATGAAAGTAGATATTCCATTTATTAATCCATACCAAAATAAAATGCTCTACAAAGAAATTTTAACTATAAAAATGCAACTAATGAAAATGATATATATATATATATATAATAAAAACAATACACAAGCATTTAAACATAATAAATTTATACAAATAAATAATAAAAACATTTAAATATTTACTAATTCTCTAAATAATATATTCATATTTAATTTAAATATCAATGTAAATATAAAATAATATTTATTTAATATAAGAAAAAAATAAAAAATAAAAATAAATATCTTAATAACATATTTATAATAAAAATATATAATTAAATAAAAAATAAAAAATAAAACGAAACAAAAAAAAATTAACTTATAATTGTTATATAATATATGTGAATAAGAGTCATTTTGACATTTATATTCATATTGGGAAGATGCTTAAAACATTGTAAAAATGTTAGGTGAATTATGCGAATAAGAGTGTTAGATTGGAGATTTCTGTGGTGTAGTTTTTCAGATGTAGGAATCGGAATATCCATTGTAGTCATTTTTCTGTCTACGTTTCGAGTCTAGATCTAGACTCATCATCAGGACAATCTTCTTAAGAAGAGAGAAGATCAAGGATAATAAATAAGGGTGGAGTGGAAGAAAAAGGAAGGAAAAAAGGCCAACTAGCTCTTTAATAATAGTAAATAGTTAATGCAATAATTCTAATTTTATATATTTTAATTCCTTCAATTTTTAATAAATTGGTTAATTAAATTATTAATAATTTTTAAACCTATCTAAAAAGGGGCTATTCTATAATAAAGGGGGTTGATTAAATTAATAATAAGTATTATAATATGGACTTATAGATACCTAACATTTTAATTTTTATTTTTAATCATCCAATAAGTAGTGATAGTTAATAATTTAATATATCACCATGGATGTTTTAAGTTCTTCATATATAATAGTATATTATATTTATGTTAATGATTAAAAGGATCTATTTCATTGTTTTACTAAATTAAAATTATTATACTTACTTAATATTCAAAAGGAGGAAGGAGGAAGGTTTAATTAAAGGAGGTAACTAAAAAGGGGGTAATTTTTATGAGAATTCTTACGAGGTAATATTATATGATCTTAATCAAGGGTAAAATTTATGAAATAGCTTAAGAGGGTTGAAAAATATGAGAGGGAAAAGGAGGGCTTTATGTGATTAGTATTAAAAGAGGGGTTTTAATTTTTACAAGAATTAAAGGTTTTTTATGAAGCGGGTCTCAACAGAGGGGAATGAAATAAGGGAAGAAAAGGAAAAAGAAAGAAAAATGGGAAGGTTTAAGGAAGGAAAAGGAGAGTTTTAAGGAAAGGAAGATGACAGGATAGCGGGGGTGACAGGAGATGATGAAGCGTTCAAGGGGGAGGAAGGTGAAGGAGTGGTATAGAGGGTGAGAGACCAAGGTAAACACGGAAGGGAGAAACTAACAAGAGGGTAAAAGGGGGCAGGTGATGTTAAACCTCATCATCGAGAGGGAGCTTATTTGCGGGAAAGGCTATGGATCCAATTTCTGCTAATCTCTAGACCTCCATCTCTATTAAGATTGTGGGGATGTTTAATGATTTCCAAGGCCTCATGAACTTTACATTTAAAATGATGTTTCTCGTTAGTAATTCCCAACCTAATGTCAGCCCCATGTTCTCTAAACCTAATTTTAAAGGTCCTACCAGTTTCCCCAATATAGCATTCTCCACAAGAACAGTTAATTTTGTAAACCCCTTTCTGTTGGAGGTGGTCAGGGTCATCTTTGACAGATTTCATCCTCTGCCTGGTGGTCATAAGAGGCTTGAAGGGTTTTTTAATGTTATTCTTAGCTAGGACTTTGGCCATCTTGTCTGTGACCACTTAGATGTAGGGGAGGTATGCTTTAGATGTTGTAGGATAATCAGTTGGAATTTTATTATTATTATCACTGGATCTCCCTTTTTGGATAGCTCTGTTGATGTCTCTCTTACTATATCTAAGGTTTATGAATGATATTTTTAGCTATTCTATTTATTCTTCAATATGTGTATCATCTAATATTCTGAAAGATCTTGTAAAAAGATTCAACAGATCTCCCATATTTTGGGCTAGGAAGTGATGTGAGTCTGCATGAAGGTAATTTTTTGTGTGGGATTTCTTTCTAAACCCCTTATGTCCAATGGCTCCGTCCTCATTTCTCAAGAGAAGAATGTCAAGGAAAGGGATATGATTGTTTACTTCAGCTTCCATTGTGAATTGTATATCTTTGGAAATGTTATTGAGATGGTTCAGGAATTTATCCAATTCCTCATCCCCATGTGGCCAATTGATGTTGGTGTCATCCATGAACCTGATCCAGAATTTACGTTTCAAAGGGTAAGAGTCAAGAGCCTTCTTCTCAAATTTCTCCATAAAGACGTTTGCCACTATGGGTGACAATGGAGAACCCATATCCACTCCTAATGTTTGTTCAAATATTTCACCTTGGAAGGTGAAATATTTCTGCCTCCTTCCTCCTTTTTAATATTAAGTAAGTATAATAATTTTAATTTAGTAAAACAATGAATTAGATCCCTTTAATCATTAACATAAATATAATATACTATTGTATATGAAGAACTTAAAACATCCATGGTGATATATTAAATTATTAACTATCACTACTTAGTGGATGATTAAAAATTAAAATTAAAATGTTAGGTATCTATAAGTCCATATTATAATACTTATTATTAATTTAATCAACCCCCTTTATTATATAATAGCCCCTTTTTAGATAGGTTAAAATATTATTAATAATTGAATTAACCAATTTATAAAAAATTAAAGGAATTAATATAAATAAAATTAGAATTATTGCATTAACTATTTACTATTATTAAAGAGTTCGTCAGCCTTTTTTCCTTCCTCTTCCTTCCACTCCACCCTTATTTATTATCCTTGATCTTCTCTCTTCTTAAGTAGATTGTCCTAATGATGAGTCTAGATCTAGACTCGAAACGTAGACAGAAAAATGACTACTGTGGATATTTCGATTCCTACATCTGAATAAGAGTGATTTTACAATTTGTGTGTATGTGAGTAAGCGGTTTAAAACATTGAAAATTTTTTAAGTGATTTATGTGAATAAAAGTGATTTTTACATTTATGTGTATATTGCAAGATGTTTAAAACATGTTTCTAAATTATTATTATAATAAAATGAGATATTTTAGTTTTTGCATATTGGAGTTAATCTAAACTAAAAATGATGAAAACTCTGAACACAAGGAACACAACTCAAAGGAGGGTTACAATTTAGCCTTCCTAAGAGCCTTTTGGAGGGGTTGAATTCCCCTCCAAAAGGAAAGAAAGAGCCTACCCCTTTTATTAATGATATTTTGTGTTCATGTACATTTTTTGATAGGCCTATCTAAACAAAAAATATAAATAAATTTTTCTAATTACAAAATTACAAAAAAATAAAAGTAGATAATGTCTTTCGCCATAAGTAACTTCAGTATTGATAAAATTTCTGCAACATACAACATTGAAATGATATTATTAGTATATAATATGATATACAAATGCTTCCTAACAACTTGTAACATAATTAAATACAAAATTCATAAAAAAATATTATATAAACCCATAATGTATGAAAAATATTATATAAACCCATAATGCACAAAAAATAATAAGAAAAAAATATTAATATCATATAATTTGCAAATTTTATATAAATTTAACCATTATATATTAAAAATAGATTAAAAAAGCACATATTAGATAAATTTTTAATTTCAATACAACACTTACATACTTTTATTAATAAAATTGGTTTGAGTAAATACAATTGTCAACCCTTAAAGGTTATATATATTTTTGAAATTAAAATATAAAACGAAATAATGAATAACTAATCATAATAAAATATAAAGTAACAAAATGCATGTTTATTTTAGAAATTCTAAATAGATCACTGGAAAATATATTTATCTCACTAAAATTAAATGTTTCATTGGAAACTTAAAAAAACTGGTAAAAGCGAAAACACCTTATGATATAATTAATAAAAGTACGTGATTAATAACAGAGAGCAAAAATAACATTTGTGTTCCATTGGAAACTTCAAAAAAATAAATAAATGCTGAAATATAAAACACCTTGTGATATAATTAAACAAAACTATGTAGTTAATAATGGATAGGAAAAATAAGGCGTATCATTGTTTTATCTCATCATCATAACATTTTGATTGCCCACTATTGCATATCTGCTGTGTTGTGTTTTGAAACTGCGCAAGAGTGAAGGGTTCATCTCATAACCTGTTATGACTTCCTCTTGACAACTAACCAATGTCCCGTTCCTCTTGACTTCGAAACACATCAATGAAAAGGGGAATTTTTTCATGGATGAATAGGGGAAGAGTATTGATAAATAGTTTAAACTAAAAAAATGAGATCAGTATGACTCTGGTTGAATTTTATATAGTAGTTTCACACTATGGAAAACCATAATAATTTTAGAAGAGGAACAAGATTGATACTAGTCTTTATTTATTATTTGTGTTTGGGACTCTAACTCTAATAATAGCTTTTATATTTCTAATGATTACTCATTTCCCTTCTTTTTTTGCCTCATTGATATTTTGGACTTCTTTTCCAAATTCACCTTGATTAAAGTTTATTAGAATTAAGATAACAAATTAATATAATTTAACAAAGTTTAGAAAGATAAAAATATCTAAATTTTGTTTAAAATATTATATATTAATGAGAATTGAGAATAATTATTGCATTAAATGACCTTAATTTAAAGCTATGTTTAAATAAATGATTTGCATAAGGAAGTTGAAACTAGTTGATATGGTGGAAATGGAGTATGTATTAATAACTATATATTCTAACCTTAAGCTTTTGAACAAAATACTACAATATCTACACTATTTGTGTTGTACATTCACTGATACTAACCTATCAAATTAAAATCTACAAAGCTTCAAAATGTTACACTAAACCATGATGAATTATTCCTCAACTTTAATTTCCAAGTCTTTTGATTAACCATTAAGGAATAGAGAACATATCATTTTTTATATACTTACACACTGATAGTATTTTAAGAAAAGTAATTTTTTTTTCCGAATTTTTAGATTATTCATAAGTATAATTTTTATTTTACATTTCAAGAGATAAATGAAAATGAGATACACTTATGCCAAATGCCAACCATGTACTTTTAAATATTTTAAAATTTAATAAAATAAATATTTTATTAATTATTTTATTAAAATTTTATAAAATATTATTAATGCGTTATTAAAATATTGTATTTTAAAATGTTTCATGTTTTATAATATTGTGCTTTAAATAAAATAATATATGATTATTATGATTTAATTATTTTTTTAAGATGTTTTCAAATTATTATTTTTAATATTTAATGATATAATTTTAAAATGGTGTTTAATTATATTTTAAAGTTTGGTTAGTTATATATATATATATATATATATATATAGAAATGATTTTCTTATTTTTTTTATATTTAATGATATAATTTTAAATGTTGGTTTAAAATTATATTTTAAACTTTAGTAAAATAAATATTCAATGTATTTAAAATTTATTATAAGTTATTAATATTATGTTTTAATAATTAAAAGCTTTTTATAAATATAATAATATATTATTATTTTTTTTCCATTGAAAATATAGACTTTCTTTTTCATTGAATTTATAGACTAAGCCATCATGAATGGTATATGTATATATATTTTATTAAATATATATTTTAAAAATTTGTTGAAATTATATTTGTTTACTTTATAATTGTAAAAGATATGATAAAATAAAAAGATATGATAAAATAAAAAAGTAGGATGCTAATGGTAACAGACTTCTCCGGTAAACACTCATGGTAAATAAATATTACTTTAAACGGTTTAATCAAGAAACGGTTGACACCAAATTCTTGATAACAATTTTTGGGAGTTGCATGGAATTCATCTTTCATATATTACAACCCTCTGGTAACTCCAACAGAGAGATGTGATGCTCATCATGAGCACTCGATTTCTCCATGGTCGTAGCAGTGCTCTGCGGAAACTCCTCCATTATTGTTTCATGCACGCTCCAGAGTAGTTGGGAAGTTAAATTCCCCACGATTTCCTCGCCCCAAATTACGATACAATCAAGTTGGAGGAGTATTTGTCAGCTAATAATTGTTCGAATGGAAATTTGGGACCAAGTTGTTATACAAATTTAATCATTGCGTGTGAATGCAGAGAAATTGGGAATCAAGGTGAAGAGCGTTGAGCACTGTTGGATTGAGGTTGTGATGAAGTCTAGGGACGTTCAACAGATGAAATTCAAATTCTTTTATAAGAATTTACTACCAACATAAGTAATTCTGTCCAGATAAGTAATTCTTTCTAATTTTCATTCATATAATCTTATTTGTGAGTTGAAATATATATATACTTCACTTATTTTACAATTTAGTCTCATATCAAGATGGGTAGATATATGAGAAAATATTTCAGGGGAAAATATAATATGATGAGATTTTCCTTCTTAAGGTGAAAATATGTTTTAGTGGACATATTGAGATTAAGGTTTTGTTAACCTTATATTGAGACATTTGAAATGCATGCATATCTAAAATAGGCACGTGTCTATTGTATGTATTTATTTCATGCAGGTATGGATAAATATGCATGCTTTCATATTCTCTATACATTTTATTTATTGCATCTCTAATATAGATAGGAAAAACATATGCATATATTTAAAATATGTGAGATACGAATAAGATTTATTAACTAATGTTATTACATTGGTAAAGATTAGTTATTCGATAAATCCATGCGAGGTTACCATGGTGTTAGTATAGATTAGTATTTAACAAATCCATGAATAGATTACCATGGTGTTTTGTAAATATTAGTTATTTAATAAATCCATGGATAGTTTACCATGGTGTTGGTAAAGTCGTGGATAGAGGAACTATTCAATTATATTTCTTAAAAGAATATACTATGTGATTTCTTTTATGGTATCATGGTTATGATGTTAATTTCTTTTGGAATAAGGTCATGCATAGGTATGTAATAATTGCATTAGATTTTATTGGTAAGAATATACATTTGTACGTGCGAAATGATAACAAGTTTTGTTATCCTACATTGCTTCTATGGCAAAAAGATGAATTACCTATAAACAAACTAAAGTAATGTTTTGGTTCATTGATATATATGTATGGGTAAAGTTGGTATCACATTTGGAGAATATGACATGTTTTATGCTATATTTCCTGGAAATATGAGTTTGCATGTTCTTTGGTAATATGCATTTCTTTGGGAAGACTCGTGAAGGAAGCTATGTGCTTCGTTGTGTAAGCACTCCTTTTGGGAGACTCTTTTGGAATCTATATGCATTTGCATGCATGGGAGCAACATTTGTTATGTTAGCTTGCATTCCATGTACTAAAATTAATAGCTCAAGGGTTAGCTATTTTGACTAAATTATGTAAATTGCATGCGCGAGTATCATAACTAAGTACTATTTTATTTTAAATGTATGCTGGGGAGATGTGGATAATGTCTTGCAGTGCTTATGCGACAGAAACATTAGTTAATGTGATGACTTATAACTAGCACATATGAGGTATTTGTTGTTAAAGGGAGAATGTCAAGGTACTTTACTTGCATGTTATGAATATACATGAGTAGATATAGAAACTACTATAGTATAGATATATGAAATGATTTATTATACTTTATGAATGTTCACATCAATGTACGTTGAAGGTAACATTAGCAGGGTATGATGGTGATATGTATAAATGAAATATTATGCTTAACCCAGTGGCAGGTAAATGATTATGGTTCATGCAGATGTGCGAACTACCGGATGATCCAGTGTACGATGGACCATTGTAGGTACATCCATGCCATCGAGATATGAAGATATGAAGACCGGGGGGTAAATGGTATCATATTTATTATAATGGCTTTAAGCTAGATATTTGCATATTTCCTTGTAAGATTTATAAACGATGGTTAAGGGATGGTCTCCCTTATAATCCATTGAGTGAGATATGATCACCCTCACGAGCATTTAATAATAAATTAAACATTTCTTGTTTTCACCCTACGGGGTTTCCGGGGTATATTGGTGTTCAATGATGTGATTGATTATTGTGTCAAGATGATGATGTTGATTCCTTTCTTGTTGTGAAGTTTCATAATGCTAGGTATGTGATGACTACATGAATAACGAAATGAGTGGAAGGTTACATCATACAATATTATGTTAATATATTGTGATTGAGGTTGTTAATGGTTAAGGAGCTTACTACTCTTATTCTAAAGTTACACTATGAACTGTTAAACATTCAATGTAATGATGAGTAAGGAATATTTAATAGATAATGGATAATTACCCATGAGTAACTTGTATAAAAAAATTTAACTCCTTACATTTCCCTGTGAAGTTGATGGTGTATGTTACAAGTGGTATCAAAGCTAAAAGTTGCAACACTGGCGCCTTTGGGATTTTTTAAGCAAAAAGAAATTGAGGTATGTTATAAATGGATTCTAAAGAGATCCAAGATGAAGTGTGTGTATGTGAAGGAAGGCATCACATCTCTAATCCAAGTTGAATAAATAGTTTCAAGAGATAAGTATTATTATCTTTATTTTCATGAAACAATAGTTATTGCATTTATGGAAAATGGAATGCATACAAAGTAAATAGCAATGAAGTTAGAGTTTCTTTAAAAAGGATATATCTTTTCCATGTACGTAAAAACAAACTTATGATGTAAGTTCTTGAAAATATTTCTATTATGTTAATGTTTTAGAAATCTATTATTCCTAGAGATATACCATGGTAAAATACCAAACTACTCTACTAGTTTTGCTAAGAAGAATCCATGTGAGTTCTTGCAAATATTACTAGTATGTATCTTGAAAGGTGTGAGCAGTAGTGAAACATAAATAAGCAAACTTGCTTGTATTTATACATATCTTATTTAAGAAAATATAGGAAGATTGTTTTCTTTTAAAAGGGATTCTGTATCGGTGTGTTAAATGATAAGGAATCCAAGTTCTTTTCTTGAAAATAAATATAGGCTAAAGAGAATAACCTCTTGAATATACTACATTGCTAGATGAATTACATGTACAAAAACAAAAGTAATGTTTTGGTTTCCTTGAAATATATACATGGCTAATGTGGGTATAATATTTTGAGAATAAGGCGTGTATTCTTATGTTTTATTCCATTAGTTTTATGGAAAATAAAATCATGTTTTGCATGCCTATTATGATATATGTCCTCGAAGAGGAATCATGAGTTTTCTTACTCGATTATGTTAAGTACTCTGTTGGGAAATTAAGATTAGAATCTTTATGCATTGTATGCATAGGAACAACAACCAATATGTTAGCTTTATTATATTTGCATGCTCCAAAGGCAAAAGCTGAAGTGGTGGGTCTTTTGTAAAAGTTTAATTAAAGTGAATGCACATTGTGTCATTTTCCATTAAAGTAATTTCTGAACAGATATAGTGATTTGTCTTGTACGAATGTGTGCATGTGTGAAAAATATCATAATAATTTGGGAGTTATTTGACATGAATTGATAATTAGTTACTCACACTAATGTAGAGAAGTTAGAAGAAATCATGTTGTAGCATTGTATTCACATCTCATATATGCACATGAATAGGTGTTAAAGGATCACTCAAAGATTGATTATTTATTGATTAAGGCTTTATCTAATCATGCTATAAAATCTTGTCGATGTTGCTAAAAGAAAACATTGTTGTAGAAGAGCAATGTGAATTTCCTAACGGGGATGAGTACTGCAGTAGGGAGAGAAGTTCTTCAAATGAAATAAAGATAAGTATTTTATTTTATTTTATTTTAAGAATTCTATGCATATGCATGTTGATTTCCTTTAAAAATGAATTGTCATATACATGGCATTGCATGAGATTAGCTTCCATTTAAGAGAATTCTTAAAAAGTACATGCTATTATAATATACCTTTTTTTGCATAGGAATATGCATATGAGATTAATATGTGTATTATGATTTATTTATTTATGAAAGAAAGTATAAAAAGCATGAAAGAAAAATAGTTACCTTTCATTTAAGTTTGAAAAGAAGTAATTGTTTTTGCATGCAATAAAATTTCTAAAGTTACCATGCACTACTTTTAAAAGATGAATGTGTATAGTGATGGTGTGTGAAGCTAATGCATGAATGTAAAATATGAGGAAAGTCTTTATATAAGATGATAGAGTGTTAAAATTAAAATGAATGAAGCCTCTTAATGGGTCAAGTTGTGAGACTTAACTATAATGACTAGTGACTGACTAGTTTTTGCATGAGTCATCATGAATGTATTAAGATCATTAGTGGCATGGAATGACTAGTTTTAGAGTGACTCATGTCATGGATGCATTAAAATTATTAATAGTATTGATTAGTTATGAATGAATAACTAATGAAAGTTATATGCACGAATCAATTTTGACTAAAGCTATTTGGAAGTTGTGAACAAGTGATTATGATAATTACTTCGTGTGTCAGTCTGTTGCAACAGAACATTATGGGAATTGGAAATGTTTGCACTCATACCCTAATCATTATTGAAACATTTGCATTAACGAATATTTGTATATACTTTTATGCATGATGACATTGTATGCATGACAAAATTTTATGCAGGAACTTAAAATGATTGCGTAAGATAATATGTGCTTGAGAAATGCATATTTACGATTAGCATTGTTTCTTAAAGTAAGCATAGGTAGCTTAATGGAAAAAAAAATTATGTAAAAATAAAACATCGCAAACATTGCAATGTGAATTGTAATAGTAAATGTTAAAGTATCATGTTTTAATGATTTCAGAAATAATAATGTACAACACATGTATGTTACTTCTAGGGGGAAGTTGTGACAACTTCATTAAAGTTAACTAGTATTGACTAGTTAAAGACAATTTGTTTAATTTTCTTTTATCTGGCAAGAAAAACTTAAATCATCACTATTGACAAAGAAAATTATTTAATTTGCTAAAATTAATTAATGAAAATAAAATCTTTTTAAGATGATGGTAAAAATGTTTCCAAGAATAGGAGGTGATTGGGGACAGTTGGAAAGAGAATTACCTACTCCTCTGAGGATAAAGTTGAATCCCAGAGGAGGAGTGGGGGTTCTATGTGGTTGGTAAAGGGGAGTATTTTCTAGAGTTGTTTATGATCAGTTGAAAATAACTCACAGTAACCCTTATAAAGCCAAAAATATTTCAGTGTGACTGGATTGGCCATCCAGAGGTCACAATAGAGGAATCCACTTCTAACTCATGGTACCATATAGATTCTGGAGCTAGAGGGAAAGTGGAGGATGTAATAGCCTCCCTTGATGGTTGGGAGGACCATAGCTTGAAAGACTGAATTTCCAGATAAGTATAAAGACTTTTTAGTGTGTTGTTCTATTCTGAATTAATATGGAAAGATTGACTGTCTGGATGTGAAAATGACTCAAATTGGTTGTAGAAACCAACTTCCATGGGTTGGGAGGAGCATTTTGTTTACCATTATGGTTATCATAATGGAACAAGTTAAGTAAAAATTTATGTGTTGTATTAAAATAAAGTTTTATAAGATTGTGTAAATATCCTATGTAGATATTAGGAGGAAAGGAGCTTAGCACTCAGAAAATGAATTACTGAATGTATAATTTCATTTATATTATTACTAAATTGTTTGAATGTCTTAGCATATGCTAGGATATGCCTATGGTGCATGGATTGACCATTGGTACGATTAGAGAGCTAGGTGCTCTCTGAATACTTTTTGAGGTACTGTGTGGATGTCTTTAGCATGAGCTAAGACAGTGTGCACGTGATCCATTGATGAGATGGTTGGTTCTCTCTAAGTACTTATGAAAGTACTTTGATTAAAACATCTCTTTATATTGCAATAATGTTTGATAGTTGCAAGTATTTTCATTTTGAAAACTATGTGACTAATGTGATTGAATTGTTAGTCATACATTACAGGCTCTTTCCAGGAAGTGTTGATGGGTGTTCAACCATTCTATGAGAGCTTGCGTAAAAGCCATCATTTCTTCCAATAGTAATTGGTAAATAATGGTAAGTTCGTATAGATATTTTTCTATACTTTTATGAATTGAATAAGGAATAAGCAGTTAGAAATGGAAATGAAATATTCTTTGTGCTATACATGCTTATGACTACGGATAAAAACATTATTGTCTCAATTAATGGTATTTAAGGAAACGAAAGTGTTTCATTGTGAAGGGGAATGACCCCCTTTGAGTTGTTTATATTATTATATCATTATTATAAGTTTCAGTTTCAGTGAGAGAAGCACACTGAGGATGGTGTTCTCTTAACGGGGGGAGTATGTAACAGACCTCTCCCGTAAACACTCATGGTAAATAAATATTACTTTAAACAGTTTAATCAAGAAACGATTGACACCGAATTCTTGATAACAGTTTTTGGGAGTTGCATGGAATTCATATTTTATATATTACAACCCTCTAGTAACTCCAGCGAAGGGATGCGGTGCTCATCATGAGCACTCGATTTCTCCATGGTCGTAGCAGCGCTCTGTGGAAACTCCTCCATTATTATTTCAGTAGGCTGCAAAGTAGTCAGGCAGTTAAATTCCCCATGATTGACTCACCTTGAATTACGATACAATCAAGTCAGACGAGTATTTTTTAATTAATAATTGTTCGAATGGAAATTTGGAACCAAGTCGTTATACAGATTTAATCATTCCATGTGAATGCAGAGAAATTTGGAATCAAGCTGAAGAGCGTTGAGCACTGTTGGATTGAGGTTGTGATGAAGTCGAGGGACATTCAACAGATGACATTCAATTTCTTTTATAAGAATTTACTACCAAGATAAATAATTCTGTCCAGATAAGTAAATATTTCTATTTTTCATTCATATAATCTTATTTGTGAGTTGAAATATATATACTTCACTTATTTTACAATTTATTCTCATATCAAGATGGGTAGATATATGAGAAAATATTTCAGGGGAAAATATAATAAGTTGAGATTTTCCTTCTTAAGGTGAAAATATGTTTTAGTGGACATATTGAGATTAAGGTTTTTTTAACCTTATATTGAGACATTTGAAATGCATGCATATCTAAAATAGGCATGTGTCTATTGTATGTATTTATTTCATGCACGTATGGATAAATATGCATGCTTTCATATTCTCTATACATTTTATTCATTGCATGTCTAATATAGATAGGAAAAACATATGCATATATTTAAAATATGTCAGATACAAATAAGATTTATTAACTAATGTTATTACATTGGGGAATGTACCGGGAGTGTCACGTCTCCCGGACCCAGCTTCTTACCCATACATCATAAACTTGGATATACTTGGCACATGCCTAGCTAAAAAAAAACTTATATATCTATATATATATATTAGTTTGTATTTCTCAGGTCAGTTTTTCAGAGTTTTGACCAACTCTAGCCCATCAATAGGCCCTTCCTCAAACTTTCCAGTTTGCAAGCCTTATAAAATTTTCAACATTTTAAAGTTGCAGCATCGAGGTATAGATGTATGCCTCCTCGCATACATCTATCTATACTCAGTTAACCTCCATTGCTCCAACTACTTTCCCAGCAGTTTATATGGATGGTAAACAGATGCTCTGTTCATTGTATTTTTACATATGCTTACAATCTTCCCTCACACAAACTTTTATCACACAATAGATGTTCAATAGGATTCTCCCCTTATTTTACTGTTACAAACATTCAACATGTTTGACACTCGGGTGCAGATTCAACTATTCCATGGGAAAACTAGGAAACAGATCCTCTTGCTTCAATCAAATGGAGGTAGAGAATACTGAACTGGATAGTTTAGAATCCCTAGTGTTAGATCCTCGTACTTAGTTAGGATTCAACTTCTGCTTTCATATGTTTACACTTACATTTAATAGAATCATTTAAATTCTTAATTCTACAATTCTTTCCATTGTAACACAGCTGACATACTGAACCCCATACTGCTATCACATGGTTAGTTGTTTCCTATTTTCTGTTATTGGTTACAGGGAATTCTGTGCCATCAATATTGTTATGATAGGTTTAGTTATTTGGTACTTGCTGTTCATGGGTACTGTTTTGTTAATATTTTCTGTCTATACACATAGCAATTAAATATCCCTTTAAAAGACAGCAAGCTACCCCTGTACCTAGTTATTAGATTAGCTGTTCAAATGATCTACCATCTCTAACTTCATTACTACAAGGTACTCATCCCTATAATCCAACCATTTGTCTCTGCTATCAATAGCTTTAGGTTGCAATTCCATGTGTTACTAAAAAATTAATCAATCTAAAATTTGCATAATGAACCATAACATAACAATTCATATATTGCATAATGAACCATAACATCACAATTCATAAATTGCATAATGAACTATAACATCACAATTCATAAAACAGGGATATGTTTAATACAGACTTACAGAAATCTCCAAAATTATGCATGCATACCTCTACTATGACCAGTCCTCCCAACCTTAGAGTTCATTTATCTCCAGAACTCACCCCCGAGCTGAGATCCTCCAAGAACAGACTAACCTCAATCTGTTCTGGAGCAGCTTATTTAAGCTGTGCTTTCCCCAAAGCCTGTTTCCAATTCTGCGTCCAGAATTTCAAGATGCTTTATTCCTGTTTGCCTAGGCTTCCCTTTTTGGGATTCTTTAAAGATGCTTTAAGCTTTTCCTCAGCTTTTCCAGCTTTTCTTTACCTTTTCCCAACTACTCCTCTTCATTGGGGAAATTTAGATTCCTCCTCAAATTTAAATTAATTTCTTTCAAGGATTTTTGAAAGATTCTTGGGGATTTGTTGCCTTATCCATCCTCATGGATTTAGCAAGTGATCTCTAATTCTCATTTGGTCATAGTGCATACACCATATTTTATTTATTTTTCATAAATAAATAATTAACCACATCCACACAAGTATTTATCCATTGGGGTCCACTCCCCTTTGGATTTATTTTCAAATGTCAAATCTGAAAAGCATAGAACTTGGGGGTGTTACATATTCCCCCTCTGAAAAGAAACACCGTCCTCGGTGTTGACAACTATCTACATAGTTTATTTTGGAAATAATTATGAATGCTTTCCCATCATCTCAGCTTCTCTGTTCCATGTAGCTCTTTCAGCAGTAAAGTGCTCCACTGCCCTTTACTCTAGCTACATTTTTGATTTTTCAATTCAATTTCTTCCCGCTCTCAGAGTTGAGGCGGCTCTGGAAGGAATTCCTCTTCTGGTTCCACCTGGATCACATTTCAAATCAAAAATGTGAGAAGTATCATGTACAACAATTATTTTTTTTCCAACAAGTAGATATGAAACACATCATGAAATTTAATATGCAAGGGTAAGGCTAGTTTATAAGCCATTAGTTTCCCCCCTTTCCAACACCTTCCTCGGTGTTACACTTTAACGTTGATTTTTCAACTTTGACAAAAATTTCTTCTTCGTCCTTAATTAGTTTCCAGCAGAGTACTCTCCTGCTTCCACTCTATTTACTGAGGCCTTATGCAGTTGGTTTTCCTCCTACTTCTTTGCAAGAAGTCTGTCTGGAAGATCTTTTCTCTGTCCACAATTCATACCAATGTAAGTAATGTCAGGTACATACAATTGATAATCCACAACAACATTCTGCATTTCAATAAACTTAAGAAATTCAGTTATTAGTCAAACCGTTCAGGTTCATAATAGTTTAGTGTACTTTTAGTACACTACTTATCCTTTCTTGTTTTTCAGTGAGATTCTTTCCTCACGCAACTTGGTCCTGTTCAGCTTTTCTTGATTTTCTAGGTGATTTATCTTCACCCTTTTTTTTTTCTCCTTGTTTCCAGAGTGTACACTTTCCTGTTACACACTTGGCTAAACAATTTTACACTTTTCATTAGTACTCATAAATGAAAGAAAAAAATTGTATCATATGCATGGTTATGCTTACCCTTTCTCAGTTCATCGCTGTACTTCCAGCATCTTTTCATTGTTTTCTTTTGTTAGACAATCAATTTAATTAGTAATAACTAGATTCATTAAAAATCTCTATAATTCAATTCTTACTTCACACATGAGTTTTTTTTCCTCTAGTCTCTTTTATGAATTGTATCCACTAGTTCAAACCTACATGAATAAATTTGGATCTGATGGGTTTCCCCCATACCCAAGTCCAAATGCATCTCATCCTCTTTTCTCTCAGTCGGTAGCTGTATGATTTCACACTATTTCCCTATTTTGAATTTAAGACTCAGGGAAATTAAATTTAATAAAATTTACACCAACAAAATTTTATAGTGTGAATACATATTTCTTTTATAGTGATATATGTAATTACTATGATTCCTCACATTCACAAGTATTACTACTTGATAATGTCACAGTTTCCCTTTTTCCAAAGAATCACCAGAATTTTTTTCATTTACTCTTAATTGTATGTTCATGCTTTATTAATTTCCAATGATGATTCACCAATTATATCTATATGTGAATTTCACTAATCATTAAAATCAATCCATGGTTTATATAGGTTTTCCATTCTACCCTAGCTAGCCCACCTGGGAAAATTTGATTTATCCCTTCATTCCTTCATTCATACTCAATGTAAGGAATTTTCATTATATTATCTAATATGCAATGGTTCACAATTACTAAACCAACTATTTAACTGTGTTTATAACTCATACTTAAGCTTACCACTTCATTATTTTGCATGAACTAAAATAGGCTTATTACCAACTTTTCGTCTTCTTTTGTTCCAATAACTATGGTAACACATAGTATTATATAACATGTTAGGAACATATATCACCCCACAATTATTCAGTTATATCCTTTCATGCTTCTAATCAACTTATTGTTATAACGAATATTAATAAAATTCTAATTTAGTTGTATTAACACTCCGACTTTTATTTTTTTCTTCAGTTTTAATTTCATATATCCATTTCGTAACCTTATCCTGAAGGTTAATTTTTCTATAGATATATATTCTTGCACAGATAATTATTTATGCTCAATTCCACCACATTGTATATATATTCCAATAGAGTGAAACATATAAAATTTTCTTTATAAAGCTCTTTGTTATATGATATTTCATATCATTAAATCCTCCACTCTTTTTCATATATATATATATATAGATCCACTCTATATATATATAATCCTCAATATATATATATATATAATATATATATAATATAAACTTCCCATCATGTACTGTTGAGCCTTAGAATTGCCTTCTCTTTTACAAGCCTTCACTTCATTTCATCATTATTTTATCACTTCATAAGCCTAAAATCAATGAAGAATGATTAGGATTGCTTAAAGGTTACATGAAATTGATTAACATATTGTATTTTCATGATTTTTTCTATTTTAACAATTTTCTGCAAAATAGCTACAGAATACAGGCATTCCGTAGCTGACCGCGCATTCCGTAGCTGATCCCGAATTCCGCAACTGTTTTACAGTTTGAGTGGGTTACAGGTGTCGTCTCAAAGAAAGGCGCATATGGGAAAATTCCAGACTTCATCCACATCATTCCTTTCTCCCTACAAAGTCTGAGCACAATTCTACAGGTGGTTAAGCACGTGGGAATCAAACTAGGAAGTAGACTCCTAACAGGACAAGGACAGTCCAGATTCTGTTACGTGATCATGATCAGAGTCCTAGTTTGGTTTCTATTAGGAAAGACACTTATCCCTTTATTTTCTCCAGTTCTATTATGTAAATTTGCTATTAATATGCTTGGGGAACCGAGAGCTAGAGGTTAGATCTTAGTTAGATTTTGGCTTTTGCTGCCAACCGTGAATACTCTGTTTTGCAATATTTTTCTCCTTTAATGAAAGAAACAGCGTTCTAGTGCAAGAGCTGAGTCAAAGTTAAGTGGATTTGCAAGCTAATCTGGCAGTAGAGGGCCCCTACTGCCCGAGAAGCTCCGTTCAGATGATTTAGATAAGTAGCCTTAGCTTGATTTAGTTTTCAATTTCCAATTTCAATAGTTTTATTAATTTCATGTTTTCATGTTCATTTACGTTACATATTACAGTTAGTCCTGTTCTAATGAATTCTTCCAAAATACCTCTAATGATGAATGGGAATTGACTGTGATATTTTAGGAGTTTAATTGTGTTTTCATTTCGAACTGTGTGTTTTATGTCAATTTGCATTAGATAGTACAGCCAGACTTGTTTTCGTAATATGCAATAGATTAGTTGCACTGTGGTTTAATACTCCGGAGATCAAAAAGCGCTTTAGTTCATTGTACTTCAAAGTTAAGATTATGGCATTCTAGTTTAATTTTGCTCACCATCTTTCCAGTTTGAATAATTGCATTTTAGCCCAGTTATGGTCACTGTGTTTTCAGTTTGATTAATTGAACTTTAGCTTAACTCTGTCATTTGTATTTCAAAATAGATTAATTGCATTCTCATTCATGTTTTGCTTAATGTATAGCCAAGTTTCACTAATTAGTTGAATGATAGTTCTGTTCTACTAGACTAAGGCTTTCATTATTTACAAAAACCACTCCTGTTATTAAAACTCTTCCAACATATCACTATGCAGACAGGAATTGGTAATATCATTTCATGGCTTTGATTATTCTGCAGATTCTTCTAATTGTGCAACTAGCCTTTTCCTCAAAATTATTTCAAAAGACTTTAACTTTCGAATAAGGCTTAGTAATGACAATTTAGGTTGCAGAATAGATTAGTTTCAGGATCCTTGGTTAATTTAGAGCAGAATTATTCACTGTGTTGCAGAACTAACTTTTCCAAATAAGTCCAAACAAATATCTAGTCATGGATAAGATCTGTTTTGTGATATGGTAAATTGTTGTTTAGGAAAACCTCACTACACTAAATTTATCCTTTTCTTGAAGTATTCCAACATGTCTCTAACAAATGAATTGGACTAAATTTGTGTTGTGAGTTACTGCCTAGTTTTGCATACCACACATGATTTAGAATTGTTTCTAGTGTGACCAACAATTGCTTTTCATCAACAATTAGTTCCTTCTCTTTTCAAAATAAAACCATAAAACCAAAAACATCAGAAAACACTAAACACAACGAAGTAGGAAGAGGTTACTTAGGCACATATAGTGCACCACACTTCAGCAGTTTACTGACCCTGGTTGACAATTAAATGAGCTCAATTTAGGAGACTAGATTGAGCACAAACATTTTGGCGCCGTTGCCGGGGAAGTGTAACTAGGTATCCTGATTTCCTACATCCACAAAAACAAAAACAAAAACTTCAATCACCTACCACACCCACTATATCATGTGGTGCAGTAAGAGCCACACATCCACATCATGAATTCACATTTTTGCAGGTAGAAGAAGAGGTGACAAAGCAGGTTGAAGAAATGGATGGAGATGATGACAATGAGGAAGATCCTTTTGGATTTCCCATTCAAGAAACTGATATCAATATTCAAATGAAGAACATCCATCCATCTGTACTTCCTAACTTAAAAGGTATGAGATCAGAAGACCCGGAAACCTTTCTTTTTGAATTTGAAATAATTTGTAGATCTTATGGCTACTCATTGCACATGCAAAAATTGAATTTGTTTCCGGCAACATTAAAGGATAGAGCTCTTAGATGGTTCATGACTTTAGGAATAAATTCTATAAGGACATGGGATGATATGAAAAGAGTATTTTTGGAAAAATATAAAGGTTATTGCATGTACCATGACCTTAGAAATGAAGTCTTTAAGATGAACCAAAAAGAGGATGAAAGCCTAGAAGATTTAGTGGAGAGATTTACTTATAATATCAAAAGATCTAAATTGCATAATTTAGGATCCGATGCATTAAAAACTCTCCTACTAAATGTTATAAAGGATGAATGGATTGATCTTCTTAATCTTGTGGGAAAAGGAGATGTTTATCGATTGTCATTTCAAGAAATTTGTGAACTATGCAAGAACATATCAAGAGGAAAAGCAAAGTGTGTAAGGTCCCCTCAAGATCCATTTATGGCAAAAGTAAGTAAGTCAGCATTAGGATTGGTAAGTCAAACTGAACCTAACAATTTGCTAAACATTCTTGGTAATTTAAATGGACAAACTGACATGCTAAGAATAGAGAACAAGCAAAAAGTTGCTTCATTTATATTTTTCCCTAGATGTAGAAAGAAACATGCTTTGCATGAATGTCCACTTGATAACATTAAAATGTGTAAAATTTGTGCAGGATCACATACTACTGAAGATTGCCCATCATTACCAGGGTTGAAGACAATTTACCAGAAGGATAATGGAGCAAATCAAGCACAAGAGCAACTTTGTTATGTAGCTCCAAGAGGGCTATGGCAGCCTCATCAACCCAATATGATGCAATATCCTTATGCACAGTTTCAAGGTTATGCACAACAACCTCAAGGTAATTGGAGAACACCCTTGCCTTGGCAACCTTGGCCATCTCAATCCCACCCTCAAAACCAACCTTGGAAACCTTTGCCATCTCAATCCCAACTTCAAAACCAACCTTGGAAACCTTGGCCATATCAATCCCAACCTCAAAACCAATCTTGGCAACAAAGTTGGCAAAGGCCCTATAAAGGAAATCCACCATATCCTCAATCTTTCCCTCTCTATCCTCAATACCATGATCAATGTTATCCATACCATTTACCTCTACTACAACATCAATATCACCCTCATTTTACCTCAATTCAACCTTTTCCATTACCATCCACACAAACACCCAAAAGATTCCCCACTCCACTACCTCCACAACCATTTCATATCCCCAACAATAAAACACCTCAATCAACTTACAAATCTGAGGTATTGCAAAATGATTCACCAGCTGTCATTGAAGAACAACAACCAGCAGAAGAAGACTCAGATGAGGTCCAAGAATCATGGATGTCTATTGATAGAGAGAAGATATTCGAACCAGAGATTGAAAAGTCTCATGCATGCCTATCACTAGATTCTATGAATGAAGATCACATCTCCGAAGACTTGCATTTCATGATAGAGGAAAGACAAGGAAGACAAGATTACATTGAATCTTGGTTCAATTCAGTCATTGGATTCCAATGCTCAATTATTCAATATCTTCTGGCATCATCTAAATCAACACAGTTGGCATCTCATATACTGGTACATGTCAAAGAGTATTTTTCAAACCTGCATATGAGTTTATCTATCATCTTGTTACAGACATGGTTCCATTGGAAGTACTCATATACTTGAACAAGATTTTCTTTTTCAAGTAGAGTAGGACATAAAAAAAAAAGAGAAAAAAAAAAGGAAAAAAAAGAAAAAAAGAAAAAAAGAGTAAAGAGAAAAATAAGTCTTATTGTGAAAACCAGCTGGCTGGCGCAATTGGACATGAGCTTTGTTTGAAAACCAGGCAACTGGCGGGCAAAGTTCACAATAAGTTCTGCAATTTCATGATGGTTTCAATCTTTCATGGTTCTTCAAATCATTCTTGGTTCTATGCTCGAGTTGGATGATGTGGAATTCCTTAAGGTCCACCTTCCAATAGATCTTGTCCCATCGACCTCAACACTTTATCTGGGATCAAGATTAGAGATTATTTGGAGTGCCTTGGAGCTTGCATTCATCAATGGCAAGCCTCCTCGTTAATAACAATGGGAATACATCAATGTCTCTTGATTTTCAAATCTTGCAGGTGACTCGACTTCGACACATTCATTCGTCCCTGTCAAGATGCACTGAGGTACCTTGACACTCATTTACATTATCGGTGAGTTGTCTCGCATTGGTTAACGATTTTCATTATTGATCGGTAATCCAATGATTTCTTCCCATGCTCGACTTCGACACATCTATTCGCATGGTGAGAATTGTACCATGAATGTTGGCTTTGATGAAGACTAATGGTTTTATGGAATCAACAACAACTTGCAGCAGTATATTTTATTAGTTTCTTGTAGCAGCATGTTTATCTTTTTGTCAATTCAATAACAGCTGCAGAAAGTGGCAGTTTCTGCAGCCATTGCTGTAGCAGCCTGTTTTCGTCTTTTTGCAACTTTTTCCAGAAGGCAGTTTTGGTGCAATTTTTTCAAAAGACTGGAGCAGAAATAAAAAATTATGAGCTTCTGGGTTTTCTCAGAATATGATAAATTGAGTAAAATGCGGACATAATTTGGAAAAAAAGCAATTTTCAAGGGCATTTCAGAAGGGTTTTTCAGGCAGATTTTCAATTTTCAGCATTATGGACAGAATAGGACAGATTTGAGTATTTTTGCACAGCAGCACTTTTTCTTCATCAAAATCAAATTCTGAAAGCATGTGGCAGTAGAGAAGGTAAAAATACACAGTTTCCCTTTGGAATCACTCAATTTGGCCTTAAAATGAGTTCGTGGCGTACTTTTTTTGTTGCAACATTGGGCAAAATGAAGGGTGAAACAGGGCAGAAATTGATTTTGTCATAACTTTCAAACCGTGCATCCGTTGGTCCTGAAATTTTTATGGTAAATGCATTGAGGTAGGGTGAATAAACACAGAAAATTTCAGAAAATTTCAGTGTGTATTTTTCAAGAAATTGGCCACTTTCACCTACAGCCATTTCTCATTTTCCGAGAGATCCGTGTAACCAATGGCAGAGATTTTTCGTCGGAAGATGCATAATAATATTGGTAACAACCTCAGAAAATTTCAGGGAAGTCTGATGTACCATTTGAGAGAAATTCCAAAATTCATTTCATTCTACAATTCCACTCCATCTCACTCCACTTTCACTCCATCTCACGCCATTTTCATTTCATTTCACAAGTCCATTCCACTTTCACTCCATCTCACGCCATTTTCATTTCATTTCACAAGTCCTATTCCACTTTCACTCCATTACATTTCACATCCATCTTCCATATTCATACATCATTTCTTTTTACAGATTGCATGTTGCAGCCACATCTTATTCAGCAATTCTGACTCAATTGTACAACCTACAAAGAGATGATGATTACAGGAAATTGAAGGATTCTGTTTTGAAGACCAACATGCTCAAAGAGGACCAAAGGAACAACATCAAGCACAACAATTAACAAGGTCAAAATTCTGAGGTAAATTGTGAAAATTATTTTAATAGCAAAAAGTCAAAACATGAAATAGATACAATGTGTATAATCATATGTTTCCTAAAACAACCTATCATTCGAATTGATTAGCCATATCCCTTATCCAACATTCCATATTTCACCACAAGGTCATCATAAATTCTCCATCAGATCCATAGCCCCTTCATTTTCCTTTATAGCTTAATTACCTCCATCCATTCACTTCCATTACACTTTGCAGCCAATCCATCTCTAAGTGCAGAAAGGTAATTCTAAGGGTGAAGCATCATTCTTCAAACTAATCCATCTTCAGACACAGAGATACAGTTTCAAAATAAAGCATTAGACTCTGTAGTCAATCTAGCTTCAAGCATAGAAAAGTAATTCTGAAAGGAAGATAATCTGCACAAAGGAGGAATGTGGCTAATTGTCAGGACATAATCAGTTGAAGTCAAGTATTTGGAAGGATATCCACAAGTCAAGGAGCTACTACAATAAGAAGGGAGGCTAAATTTTATAGAGAAAATTGATGGCTTCCATAAGGAGATTATAAAATCTTTTGCCAAATCTTTTGATGGAGCAGAAGAAGAAAATCTGACATGGTTATTGAAAATAAACTTGACACTCCACTACAAGAGGAAGATGAAGAACTAATTTCTGAAAAGTTAACAGAGATTAGAAAATAGATTAAGGCCAAAAGAAGCAGAAAGATAAGGTTGGATGTTCTAACAGAGGTTTCAAAGCACATGGAATAAGTTTTGATGAAATTGCATGAGGACATGCAATAGTCTTGCAGTGGGGGTATGTTGAGCCTTAGAATTTCCTTCTCTTTTACAGACCTTCACTTCATTTCATCATTATTTTATCACTTCATAAGCCTAAAATCAATGAAGAATGATTAGGATTGCTTAAAGGTTACATGAAATTGATTAACATATTGTATTTTCATGATTTTTGCTATTTTAACAATTTTCTGCAAACTAGCTACAGAATACAGGCATTCCGTAGCTGACCGCACATTCCGTAGCTGATCCTTAATCTGCACTGCTTACGCCTGAGGCTGCTGTGTCGTTCAAAGAAAGGTGCATATGGGAAAATTCCGTACTCATCCATCATTCCTCGTCTCCCTACAAAGTCTCCGAGCACACTCCCACAGTGGTTAAGCATGTGGGAATAAAATCAGGGTGGGAAGCAGACCTTTAACAGACAAGGATGAAATTCAGATTCTCGTTACGTGATCATGATCGCAGTCCAGCTTGGTTTCTATTAGGAAAGACACTTATCCCTTTATTTTCTCCATTTCGTTATGTAAATTTGCTATTATGTTGGGGAAATCGAGAGCTAGAGGTTAGATCTAGTTAGATTTGGCTTTTGCCGCCAACCGTGAATACCGTTTTGCAATATTTTCCCTTTTAATGAAAGAAACAAATAGTTTCAGTGCAAGAGCTCGAGTCAATCTAAGTGGATTTGCAAGCCAACTGTAGAGGGCCCCTATCGCCCGAGAAGCTCTGTTCGTATGATTTTTAGATAAGTAGCCTTAGCTTGATTTAGTTTTCAATTTCCAATTTCAATAGTTTTATTAATTTCATGTTTTCATGTTCATTTACGTTACATATTACAATTAGTCCTGTTCTAATGAATTCTTCCAAAATACCTCTAATGATGAATGGGAATTAACTGTGATATTTTAGGAGTTTAATTGTGTTTTCATTTCGAACTGTGTGTTTTATGTCAATTTGCATTAGATAGTACAGCCAGACTTGTTTTCGTAATATGCAATAGATTAGTTGCACTGTGGTTTAATACTCCGGAGATCAAAAAGCGCTTTAGTTCATTGTACTTCAAAGTTAAGATTATGGCATTCTAGTTTAATTTTGCTCACCATCTTTCCAGTTTGAATAATTGCATTTTAGCCCAGTTATGGTCACTGTGTTTTCAGTTTGATTAATTGAACTTTAGCTTAACTCTGTCATTTGTATTTCAAAATAGATTAATTGCATTCTCATTCATGTTTTGCTTAATGTATAGCCAAGTTTCACTAATTAGTTGAATGATAGTTCTGTTCTACTAGACTAAGGCTTTCATTATTTACAAAAACCACTCCTGTTATTAAAACTCTTCCAACATATCACTATGCAGACAGGAATTGGTAATATCATTTCATGGCATTGATTATTACACAGATTCTTCTAATTGTGAAACTAGCCTTTTCCTCGAAATTATTTCAAAAGACTTTTAACTTACGAATAGAGGCTTAATAATGAAAATTGGGTTAAGATAGATTAGTTTCGGGATCCTTGGTTAATTTAGACGAATTATTCAATGTTTACGGAGACTAACTTTTCCAAATAAGTCCCAGAAAGCAAATATCTAGTCATGGATAGATTTGCTTTGTGATATGGTAAATTTTTGTTTAGGAAAACCTCACTACACTAAATTTATCCTTTTCTTGAAGTATTCCAACATGTCTCTAACAAATGAATTGGACTAAATTTGTGTTGTGAGTTACAGTCTAGTTTTGCATACCACACATGATTTAGAATTGTTTCTAGTGTGACCAAAAACTGCTTTTCATCAACATTTAGTTCCTTCCCTTTTCAAACATAAAACCATAAAACCAAAATCATCAGAAAACACTAAACACAACGAAGTAGGAAGAGGTTACTTAGGCACATATGGTGCACTTCACTTCAGCAGTTTACCAACCCTGGTTGACAATTAATGAACTCAATTTAGGAGACTAGGTTGAGCACAAACAATATATATAAAATCTACCATATATAAATATAATCCACCACATATATAGAATCCACCGCATATATATATATATATATATATCCACCATACATATATATAAAGTCCACCCTATATAAAATCCACTTCTTCTAAAATTATTTTACTAGATTAACTTTAATTTAAACTCCACCCCTTTTAAATTAAACTTTAAAGTCTACTTTAATTAAAATCCACCTAACATAAAATGAATACCTTACCCTTTTCAACTCCCATGATACAAAAGCCTATAACTATTATTTCATTACATATAATGTAAGAAATGGATATATTACCCCTTTCGAATCCCATGATACCCAATCATTTAACCATCCTTTAATTACAACCAAGGTAATAAAGGGATATATAATGTTCACATCAATTATGATTATAATATAGTCTAAGGGAGTCGTTATATATATAATGGACATATGAAACCTTTATGAGTGGATATGTTCCCACCATATCAATCAACGTTACATAATTTTCCCCACCGGTTTATCATTTGAAATTCTGTTTATCATTAACAAGTCTCCCAAAATTTTAAACTTCAAGAAACGATGATTAAGCATATATTTGTCATATCTCCCAAAAAAAAAAATTTCTATAGGGTTAAACATCCGTATATCCCAAAGGGTATATATATATATATATAGTTTGTGGACTATTAAATTCTCCTTTCTAGCCAAAATATATATATATATATATACTTTGTGAAATATTAAATTCCCCTTTTTGGGCCCCATATGCTTAAATCCATTAGCAAAATCGAAATCAATAATTTCATTCAACGCGTCTCTAATTATTTTGTCTTCGTATTCATTCTTATGTTCAAAGTCGTGACATGAGAGCTTACTTCGACAGATATAGATACGACAGTGGTCAACCAATAGCGCACCGTGCTTTCGCTGATTTGGTATACCATGATAGGGTTTTACGTGTCTAACCAGTTTTATATCGGCTCTGTATAGGTAAGTTATGAGACGTAATTTCCGATTTCGAAACCTACAGCTTTCATACTTGTTGCGACGCTGACTTATATAACTTCTTGGGTGTGATTGAGAACATCAATTTCTGATCAGGGATATCAATAAGTTTGGATCGGAATACCTCGTTCTCCTCGCTGTGCTACCGCTCAAACCCTAAACTCATGGTTCCTTACCCTTTACTGACATGTACTTGCCGGCGCCGAATATTTTCGATCTCAGGTTTATGAGTGACGGACGGTGATTTTTGTTGTGATATCGCTACGTGTCTGTGTGTTTGAAGATTGCACAAATCCGAAATCCGTCCTTTGGATAGGAGAGGGGCACGCGCCCTACCCTCCGTCGCCTCAAGGTTTCAGAATGCAGCTTTGCGTGCTACCTAGTCAAGAATGGGACGATTCTGCTCAACATTCGTACCACAGCTCTTGCCCTGAAAACACCTTTCATCAATCGCTGGATAGAAAAGATGAAAAGGTCACTTCGGTATGAATGCATTCGCCGGCAATCTGCTGGCCTGGTACCCTGAAACCTTAAACAAATATTTAACCTATCGATGTGTACAGAGGTGGCTGTGCCACGGACTTCGTGAAATCCCCCTTGGTATTTTGTCAAAACGTGGGGTCGCTGCGTTCATTCCAGAATGAGATTTCCCACGTACGATGGTTGATTTCATTCTAGGGTTTCTGTTTTGTACTATAATCCCTCCATTGCCCGGATCCTTACTATTCTTTTAGCGCTTTTATTTGCTTGTTTTATTTACTCCAAGCCGCTCGACGTTTAGTTATAAAAAGGAATTCTTTCCCCTATTTGCTCCAAGCACGGCGGGTTGATTGCGTTTTGTTTTTGTGAGCTATTCTTGTCATGCTTTACAAGGTTGCTGTGTGGCTTTTTTTTTTTTTTTTTTGCAGATTCCCGATTTCATGTTGCTTACCGCGGTGCAAGCTAGTTGAAATGCCTGCAGATTTCCTCATATACAATTTATATGGAGTTTTTAATAGTTATTCTTTGGGTTTTTACCTATACGCCCCACTGACTTGTTTTGTTTCCAGCGATCATTATGTACAGATGGCCCCGGAATCGATTCTTCAAAGAACGATTGGGCGCGGCTATTATTGCAGAGGGTCACATATTTTGTTTCAATCATTCCTGTAAATGGACTAAGATTCTGCCTCCGTAGCTGCAAGACGGAGTTAAGGGAGGTAGTAGGGACGACTCCGTGGCCCCATGTGATCGTGTGTTGTCGTTTTCATTTCTATTCGGCTGTTATCTCCTCAATAACTGAAGGGGATTCCATTTGGTAGTATTTCTATGGTAACACGTTTTCCATTCAGCTTATCCTTCTGTTTAACGCAGGTTGACTTCAGGTGAGTTGGTGCAGAAGTGTTCCTCCACTCTTCCAACCCTTTTACGCCCTTTTCCCTCTGGCTTATTTCTGTGAATGATGTTTATAAAATGCAGTGGAAATTCACCTGTTACACCTGAACCCTAGTTCTCATTACGCCTCCTATACCCAGAATTTGTCACGCCTTTATATATTTATGACAAATGGAAAGAGTATATTATATTTATGGAATTTTCTATTTTCACTCCGATTAATAACCAAAGCAGAACTATTCAACTTTGGCAATATTGTGGATGGCATGTCGTTTCTGTTTCTATTATTATTGTTGAGTTTTTTCTACATCGGTTATCCCGTGTTGCTCGTTTCTAATTATCGATTCCGGCACTAACAGCCATGTAATAGATTTCATATTGCCCTGATTTCATTCGGCATAATTTTCTTTTGACCTATTTGTCTACGCAGGTATGGGCTCGAGGTCGCCCAGGTCACCTCATCCGAGATGAGCCGAACGGATCTCGGTCCTGGAATTTTTTTCGTTAACCTACCCTTCTGTATTAAAATCATCTCTCTACCCTCATGGATTCGTTATGTTTTGATCTACTTGGCATTTCAAAGTTTCCCACATGAAAATCGTTTTATTGTTGTACAGGCAGAGTTAACCGTATTACGCCCTCGCGTAAACAATTCTCACAGTTGTTAAATCGTATTATTTCCCTTACCTACGCGCCGAAGTCCCTTCACATTTTGGGTTTTCCTTTTTGATTTAATTTTATGTATATATATAGTGTCTCACCACTCGAAGTTTCGATTTGTGCCTTATATGTAAACTTCACACATATTTAACTTCCTCTTTTATTTTTTTGCCTGAATACCTACACGATTCGTTTCGGCATTTCCTATTGTTCATAGATAACTCATATATATGATTCGTGGTTAGAATTTCTTTTTTTTGATTTATAGGAGTTCATATATCTATTTAATGTTGGTATCTCCCCTTTTGACATACCAGTCCATATATATATATATATATAGCTCATATATATTCTATATTTACAAAGGCTGATTTATTTGGGCTTGATACTTATATCTAATGTTGTTAATTGCCTATACATGAAATCTATAGCCATACTATTTATTCCAAAGGGTTGGAGGAATTTTTTTTTTTGTAAAAAGCCATACACCTTATAGTTTCTATAATCGTTAATTCCAAGGTTAAAAATAGATGTGCCAATAATATGTGCATGCAAGATGTTATAAGAGCTATTAGGCTCCTATATTTTTTTTTCTCTATAGATAATCGATGGTGATTTAAATAAAGGTCATTAACTATAATTTAAATCTTTTGGCTATGCTACTTGATACAATGACTAAAGGTAGATTTAGAAATGAAATTGATACAATTATAATCATTATAAAAATCCTATAAGGTAGGGTTACTCTTTCCCTAGCACAATTTCAAATGTCGTATTCTAATGTTCTTACTTTCTTCTTTTAGATTTACAACCTGTAATTTTAGTTCTGCTATAATGTTTCTCTAGCATACACATAAGCATATAATATCACTTTGGTTTCTAAAGGGAACACAACAATAATTAATCATCTGTAGAGGCTAAGTAACTTCAGATTTAAACCGACCTTGGTTTAGAGCTTCTGGAGTTTCTACTCTATGGATTTCTGGTTTAGAACTAAACAGAATCTGGAAGGTGAATGCCTTAGGATAGATTCTGTTCAATGTAGTACTAACATCAACACACCATTTAATTAATTTTTTTTCAATATGTAGTCAATTCATACCATCAGAAAATAGAATAACAAAATTTTCAGAACATACCAAAATCTGCAAATGACCAACCTCCCAAAGTTTTAACTAACCCGTTAAAGAAAAACTTTATTTACACATGAGAACCTCCATATAACTCTAAAACATTTTAGTTGGTGCACATACCCATTTCTTAGACTACTGTTTAGAGGCATTTACGCTTTCCTTTATGATTATGTCTTCCTCCTTAATAGCGTAGCTCGTCCCCTTTGGTTAAGTTTTGCAGTTATATCCTTCAATACTGTTTACTGTTCAAAAAATTTATTTTTTTAACCTTAGCAAAATTTTCCAACAACAGATACTTCTGTGTGAGTACATGATTTGCCTCGCGTTTTAGCTATATTTCTGCAGGGATAGTGACTGTCCTGCAAGTATACCTGAAAGTATATCCAAGATATTTGTATACTTGAAGTAATATTTTTAATATTTATAAATTTTATAACAGTTTATTATTTCTTTGTGAGCACATGTCTTGCCCAATTTTTGAACTTTGCTCCGATACCATTTGTCACGTCTCCCAAACCTAGCTTCTTACCCATACATCATAAACTTGGATATACTCGGCTTTATGCCCTAGCTAAAAAAAAAGACTTATATATCTATATATATATTAGTTTGTATTTCTCAGGTCAGTTTTTCAGAGTTTTGACCAACTCTAGCCCATCAATAGGCCCTTCCTCAAACTTTCCAGTTTGTAAGCCTTATAAAATTTTCAACATTTTAAAGTTGCAGCATCGAGGTATAGATGTATGCCTCCACGCATACATCTATCTATACTCAGTTAACCTCCATTGCTCCCACTACTTTCCCAGCAGTTTATATGGACGGTAAACAGATGCTCTGTTCATTGTATTTTTACATATGCTTACAATCTTCCCTCACACACACTTTTATCACACACTAAATGTTCAATAGGATTATCCCCTTATTTTACTGTTACAAACATTCAACAGGTTTGACACTGTGGTGCAGATTCAACTATTCCATGGGAAAACTAGGATACAGATCCTCTTGCTTCAATCAAATGGAGGTAGAGAATACTGAACTGGATAGTTTAGAATCCCTAGTGTTAGATCCTCGTACTTAGTTAGGATTCAACTTATGCTTTCATATGTTTACACTTACATTTAATAGAATCATTTAAATTCTTAATTCTACAATTCTTTCCATTGTAACATAGCTGACATACTGAACCCCATACTGCTATCACAGGGTTAGTTGTTTCCTATTTTTTGTTATTGGTTACAGGGAATTCTGTGCCATCAATATTGTTATGATAGGTTTAGTTATTTGGTACTTGTTGTTCATGGGTACTGTTTTGTTAACATTTTCTGTCTATACACACAGCAATTAAATATCCCTTTAAAAGACAGCAAGCTACCCCTGTACCTAGTTATTAGATTAGCTGTTCAAATGATCTACCATCTCTAACTTCATTACTACAAGGTACTCATCCCTATAATCCAACCATTTGTCTCTGCTATCAATAGCTTTAGGTTGCCATTACATGAGTTACTAAACAATTAATCAATCTAAAATTTGCATAATGAGCCATAACATAACAATTCATAAATTGCATAATGAACCATAACATCACAATTCATAAATTGCATAGTGAATTATAACATCACAATTCATAAATTGCATAATGAACTATAACATCACAATTCATAAAACAGGGATATGTTTAATACAGACTTACAGGAATCTCCAAAATTATGCATGCATACCTCTACTATGACCAGTCCTCCCAACCTTAGATTTCATTTATCTCCAGAACTCACCCCCGAGCTGAGATCCTCTAAGATCAGACTAACCTCAATCTGTTCTGGAGCAGCTTATTTAAGGTGTGCTTTCCCCAAAGCCTGTTTCCAATTCTGCGTCCAGAATTTCAGGATGCTTTATTCCTGTTTGCCTAGGCTTCCCTCTTTGGGATTCTTTAAAGCTGCTTTAAGCTTTTCCTCAGCTTTTCCAGCTTTTCTTTACCTCTTCCCAACTACTCCTCTTCATTGGGGAAATTTAGATTCCTCCTCAAATCTAAATTAATTTCTTTCAAGGATTTTTGAAAGATTCTTGGGGATTTGTTGCCTTATCCATCCTCATGGATTTGGCAAGTGATCTCTAATTCTCATTTGGTCATAGTGCATACACCATATTTTATTTATTTTTCATAAATAAATAATTAACCACATCCACACAAGTATTTATCCATTGGGGTCCACTCCCCTTTGGATTTATGTTCAAATGTCAAATCTGAAAAGCATATTGGGGGTGTTCTACGAGGGAGCCATAGATTTTTGTACTATATTCTAAGTCACACGATGCGAGGATACAGAGTTCGATGGTCAGTTAAGATCTTTTTGGGCCAGGGGCAGGATGCCACGTGGATACTATTACTATCGTTATATATTATTCTATTAAAAATATATATATATTTTTAAAATATATATATATTTTAAAAATATATATATATTAATATATTAAAAATTAGATATTTTTTACACAAATTCATACAAAATTCATTGATTCAAACATAGATACTCATGAGTCATACATGATCATTGATCATTGATACACTGATACACCATACATGATACAATTGTCAAATTTACTCAGAAAGACAAGATTGAAAATAGTAAGACACTGTAGTTTTCTCATTAAGTCATTAGAATCAAAATGTGTTACATAAGTACACTGCCAATGGCAAATAGAAATAGAAAATACAAAAAAACTACAGTCTACAAGACTACAAGCCTGAAGCCTCAATGAGTCAGAGACTTAGAGTCAATGAGTCATCAATCCTCATCATCATAATCAGCATCACTGTCCTCATCCCGATCATCATGCTCACCACTGCTCTCCTCTGGCTTTGATGCATCCTCCTCCTCTGCCATCTCTGCATCTGCTGGTGTGGAGGATGACGCCTCTACTCCATCATCAAATGTGACAGGCTCTAGCATTGGTGCAAAATATAGAGGGACAGTGCACTTACCGGATGCTCGAATCTCTTCGAAAGAACTCCCTTTCTCCTTGCTCACCCTAGCTCCTTCTCACTTCACAAAATGAAATGGGTGAGAAACAATGAAGAAAAACCTCACTTTATAAAAGAAACAACGCTTTTTTTTTGACCGGCGGGTCCGGTCGTATCCGATTCACCGGGTACGGCGTATCCGTACAGGGTACGATCGGGATACGCCATACCCTGTACGGATACGCCGTACCCGGTGAATTGGGGTCGAATCGGGTACGAATTCGTATCCGATACAGGGATTCAGGATTCGGTGACCCTTTTTGTGGTCTGATTTACTTAGAT